>JARVGQ010000390.1:24347699-24378701 GCA_031762355.1 Hypsolebias martinsi | reverse complement strand
ACCTTGGGGTGAATTTGCTAACATGTTAACTCCAAGGATCGACAGCTGTCCTAAATTTATATAACTTGTGAATTAACTTTTTCGTTGTCCGTAGAATAATGAAGTTTTTCCAGCCTGATATACAGAAACAGTTGCTTTTCTGAGGTAATTGCTTTTGCCGTTCCACCTTGGCATTGTGCTACCACACACCTGCAAATTGACCAAACTCCTGCTTTTACAGAGGTGCTCACATCGATGATGATCATTTAATCAATACGTTTGATCAGCAGCACCCGGCTGCTGCTGAACCTGTTAAATTCAGTGCTTCGGGAGCTTTTTCTACTTTGGCTTTATTTTAGTTTATTAAATGCTGACGTTGTGAAATCTTGTGTGTTTTTGTACACTTGAGGTTAGATTAGAAATATATAAAAAAAAACGAAATTATGTTCAGTTTCAGTTAAGCAAAGATAAAGCAGATTTTACGGAGGGGGGGCTTGTTGAATCCATATTTTCTGCAGGGGACAAAAGAGATGTGCTTGCTGTGGCCCCACCCTCGGTGTCAGGCAGTGGAATCAGGATGTTGGACTCAGGGGCAGGGCGTTGGGCCTGTTAAACATTGACCACAGCAGTAATAATTATTAACCCACCACCAAGTCTTCGGCTCTTAAACTGCCCGCTGCGCCGCCGTGCCACTGCCTCGCCGTCTTTGCTGACATCTACATCGAAAAGAATCCTCCTCCGTCAGCCGCCAACATCGGTCTCTGTCCCTCGCTGCTCCTTCAGGTACCTCTGATGGGTTTACGCTCTTCTCCTGAAGCTCGGGCTTCCTGTGTCACGACACCCCTGCTGCTCCCCAAACCTTTGGCCTCCTCTGTGAAATCCACCGAGCCACGCTCGCTGTGAAGGTGAGTAGAGAATAACGGACAACGTCCACAATCGAGAGGTAGAATTCAACTTTTTAACTCATTTGCAGTTTAAACGTCAGAACCATTAACTGGTACGTCTGATGTCGAAGTGAAATAAACTTGGTGTGTTTTTGCAGGGAAGTTCACGTTTGTGACTGAGCCTTCAAATTATTTCTTTCTCACTGTTTTTTTTTTAATACATAAACTTCATGTCAGCGTCTTGGCTCTGCAAACTGAACACAACAGGATTAGAAATGAATTTAAAGGGCGTTAACTTAATCAACTGTGGGCCAGTTGTTTTCAGCGGGCATGGAGACAAATGTCAGTGTAAGCAGGAAACGCAGGGCCTGCAGGTGCACAGGTCAGACACACCCGTATGACTCGCCCTCATGTTGACAGCTGCCATAAAATCTGTTATCTGTGCAGGCCTTGGCCCTTTGGCCGCGCTGCTGGAGGAGCAACGACGTCGTTTATACCTCAGGCTATAAAATCTGGGAGGAGGAAATAATCAGGTCAAAGTCACTCGAAACAGTAGACACTTCACATTCTGAAGCGGCTGCCACCGAGTCAAGGTCTCGAGTTTCTCTGCTCCTTCTTCTCCTTCGTCCTGAGGCGGGACTTGATGAAACGCCGTCGTCGTGGATGAGAGTTCTGGTGCTCGCTGGATGTAACAGCAACTCCATGTGGAAGCTGTGTGTGTTCCAGTGGAGGTGCTGTTACCTGCAGAGGCCAACCGAACGCATCGTGACACGCATTTCCTCTCATTGAATCTGACGGAGAGGTCGTCACGCTCTCTGCAGGAGAGCTTGAAGCGTCTGAGGAGTGATGGGGCACGAGGTGATGACCTATGAATTGACAGCCAGTGGTTTCAAACATCAGCCTGTCAGTTCTGTAGGCCACTGCTGCGTCTGTCCCTCTCATACGCACAGGAGGATGTTTAATAAATGGTTTGAATCTGACTTGTTAAAAATATTTTTGTCCTTTTTTACAATAAACGCAACTGTTTTTAGGTTTCTGTCACAGTGAAATAAAACACTATTCTATTGGTCTGTTTGTCTATGTTGTCACTTTTTCACTCAGTCGTGATAAATGTCCATCTCGTGGATTGGCGGAAATAATCTTTAAAGCTTTGTATGCACACAAACATGCAGGAAATGATGCAGTAATGATAAACATTTGGGGTAAAACTTTTTAATTTTAGAACATCTTCAGTGTCTCAATAGCATTAGGTTAAAGTCAAACAACTTATGCCTATATATAAATGTTGTTTTTGCACAAAAACAGCCATTTCTGTCTAAAAAGGTCATTTTAAAAAGTGAACTAAGAGTGGACAGCTTTCAGTATAGAACTAAACTTTGTTCTTGTGCTTCATGGTGTAGTAATAAATCAAATAATGCAGGCCTTATTATCAATATCAAACCTCAAACAAATCTGGTGTTTAGAAAAAAAAAATCTCCATTAAACTCTGATTTATGAAAACCATCAACCTGTTGCTTTTAGATTCAACATTTCAGTCATAATTAACACTTTGGAACGTGTCACCGGTCTGTTCAGGGTTATAAAAACACACAAACAACTTACCAGTTTTTTTTTGTTTGTGCATTCACAATCTGCTTCATCTTTTACAAAGAGGACATCCCATATGTAAGATGCTGTAGTCATCTGCATAAAAACTGGCCAACTTACAGAAATGTCTGTAAGGACCAAATACGTGCATACTGTTATAATGTCAACAATCTTTTAATGAAATGGATACAATTTGCCACTCCTCTGTACATTATCATGGTGACACATGAGTTCTCATTTAGACACAAAGTAATCCAGCTGATACCAGTGTTGCCACGTGACAATGCTCCTTTCATTTTGAGCAAATGTTCAATATTCAAAGTGCAGTTTAAACACCGACTGGTTTTTATGATGAAGGTGGGGCACAGGTTTAACCAATAAGATGCTTGGAACGTGTCACATCGTGACAAAACCCGAGTCATGTGTAGATGAGTTCCTCATCAATACAGCATTTTCTTACGTTTGCATGATTCAAAACAAAACACTAAATATATGATGACTAGTGGTTTCAGTGGTTCTTGAAAGTCTTTGGACAAAATGGACAGACAAAGCATGGATGTAGAGAAATATCCTGCCATCAGTTATAGCTTCTCTTTAAGGTTGGGGGAGCGCTGGAGCGTTCCTCTTATCAGGGTACACCTGGACAGGTCACCAGAACATTACAGGGCCACATGAAGACAAATGACACAAAACTCAATCCTAGAGTCCATTTAGAGCAGAGGTGTCCACTCCTGGTTCTTGACGGCTGCCATCTTGTTTTACTTGTTTCCCTGCTTCAGCACTTTTGATTCAGT
Source organism: Hypsolebias martinsi (assembly GCA_031762355.1). NCBI lineage: Eukaryota > Metazoa > Chordata > Actinopteri > Cyprinodontiformes > Rivulidae > Hypsolebias > Hypsolebias martinsi. Next base: position 24,375,457 of record JARVGQ010000390.1, on the reverse strand, counting down.
GGTTGAAATTCTTCTTAAAGTTCTGCAGAAGACTGTTCATTCAACTCAGGTGTGTTGGAGCAGAGAAACATCTAAATCATGCAGGATGGTGGCCATCAAGGACAGGAGTGGACACCCCTGATTGAGAATCTCTACTCAGTCTGAACATGTATATTATTTTTTTGACTGCAAGAAGTCAGAGAAAACTAATGTAAACATGGGGAGAACATGTAAATTCCACATCAACAGACCCTGGACTTGAACCTGTAGCCGTCTTCCTGTGGTGCAACAGGACTGACCACAAAGCCAAGAACAGATGTTTTTTTTTTTTTATTCTACATTTGTGTTTCTGTTTAGAGCATGATGCATGATCTCTGGTAAGTCTGAGAACAGGGCACAGGTGCTTATTTCATCTGACAAATGTGAGAAAGAGTAAAAGACATTAACATTTTCTGAAGAAATAAAAAAAAAACAAATCTATTGAAAGTTGATTAATGTTTTATGATTGTTTGGTGTGGCATGGCATTGAAAATGTGAATATATTGTTTCAATAGTTGCACAATGTTGCCATATGGCAACACATCCCAAAAATATTTTCAACAATATATTTTGAGATATGCTCATTTATGTTCATTTGAAGAAAAATAAATAAATAAAATAAAAGTCCTATGTTGAAACAAAATGTATGCAGTTAGGAGTTAAAGGTGTTTGGAAAAACATGTATGTAGACATACAGCAGCAAGTTAAGATTCAACACCTGGAAAAAAAATTTTGTGTACTTTTATTCAGTAAATAAGACAATATCCTATTTGTTTACATGGAGGGGCAAGCCATCGAGGAAGATGGTCACATTGGCTTCAACTTCACACTTATAGTCTGAGGTCTAATTATTATTTATGATCTGTGAAATTGTCTCTGTCGGAAATTTCCAGTTCCTGCTGACAGGTAAAACAATTATGAAATTCAAAAAGGCATGTGTGTGAACTCTAAATCATGGAGTTAGGGTATAGATTAAAGTTATGTGGTTATTGTACAAACATATATTAACTAAAGCCAGCAAATAAAGTGGTACTGAGGTGGAAAGATATTTTTTCAAGGCTGCTACTACTCCGTGCCACCACCTAGAACTGACAATGCCCTTTTGTTTTCTGTGCATGTATAGACACATTCTGATGAAATATATAAACCTGGCATTAGCATACATACATAAGACTAAAGGAAACACCGCAGGATTTGGTGGTCAGTGCCATAGTAATCCTGCGGCTTCAGATTTTAGCCTAGTTTGCATCAGGGACATTCCACATAAAACAATTGACTCCTGCAGAAAGGAACAGCCAAAAGAAAAACAACAACTAAAGGAAATGCCTAACAAGGTTGAGTCAGGTCTTCTTTATGGATTCTTCTTTGTTGAAATGTTTCATCTTTTATCCAAAAGACTTCTGACGAAATGTTTCAACAACGAAGAATCCATCCAGAAGATCTGACTCAACCTTGTTAGATTTATCTACCTCTCGTGTCCAAAGTGTGGCCCGAGGGCCATTTGTGGCCCTTGGAGTGGTTTTGTGCGGCCCACAACTGCAGTTTAAGAATGGTAACATTTGGGCCAGCAGGCTTAGCAGGTCGATGCAGACTTTTTTGAAAATTAGTTGGTAATCCTTTTTATATAAAGTTTAGGTTTAACAGCAAAGCAGATGAAAAACAATATTCTCAAAATGAGCAATATTAAACCAAATACAAACTATTGGCTGTTTCATTTTCACTTCATGGTACAAAGCAACAAAAACCTTTACTGATCTCTACCAGAAAGGAAACTTTTGGATAATGATTCATAAAACTTGGCTAAATATTACAGTTGATAAAATACTCAATAGGGAAACTGGACATTTTAAATGAATATACCGTGGTATCATCTACATACGAGTTGATCAACTTTATCAAACCTTCTATGCATCTGTTGTAACGACTGACAGCTGGACGATGTTTCAGAACTTTGATCAGCCTTTTGAGCCGTCCATGGTCCAAAAGGCTGATCGAACCCCTTTTAAAAGGACACCATCCAATTACACTTTTGTTGCTGAGAACAGACTAAAATGATTTTTCCAAACAGAAAAAAAACAACAACAAACATAGACCCGACAAATCAAATAAATCAAATCCTTTTTAATAAAATAATATAAGCTCAGTGTTTATGAGGCTTTTAATGTTTCGGATCTACAACAATTTAAAACTCTCCACAAAAATGAGTACACTTTTGTCCTTTCTCCAAAATTGTGTTCATGTTGAGGCCACATTGTTGTGGCACACAAGTCCTTTCATCCTGATAGTTTTGGCCCACACATGAAAACATTTGGACACCCCTGATTTACCTGGATGGATAACCGAGGATGCATCAGGGAGCTAAAAGAGTCGGCTCTTTTTTCCCCCGGCTTGATTATTGAGTCGGCTCTTTTTGGCAAATTGAGCCAAAAGATTCGAATCCCGGAAACGAGATGAAATTCCCACCACCAAAACCGGAAGTCCCGTTGACTAACTCATTTAACGTTCAAGAGCCCTTCGTGACTCGTGCGAACATTTGAAAAGAGTGACTTTAACATAAGGTATATTGCAACACAAGTGTCTTTTTTTTTTAAATAGGCGTCGACTATAACTTTTTAAAAAGGACAACACCAGTAACGGTCAGCCTCGCGGCGTATCAGAGGAGACACCGCCATCTTGCGGCGCACCGGAAGACAACACTTCCCCTCAGAGCCGGGAGAAGAACGCGGTAAAACGATATTCACCGCGAGAAGGGCAGCATGGCATCCGACAGCAACATGGCTAACCTGAACGGACAGCAGTCCGTCGTCCTGAACGGGGAGCCGGTCGTCAAACGGCCGAGGGAGAGCGTCCAGCCGGACTCGTCGCTCCGCACCCCGAAGGAGCCCCAGAACAAAGTGACCGTGGTGCTGGGAGCGCAGTGGGGCGACGAGGGCAAAGGGAAGGTGGTCGACCTGCTCGCCATGGATGCGGACATTGTTTGCAGGTGTCAGGTACGCGCTTCCAGCTCACCTCTTGTTCTCTGTCGTCTTCAAACGGACGATTCGTGTTTGTGATCCACGGTCACGACTTGTTCCGACAACAACCTCCTCTGACCTCCCGGATGTGGAGGAGCTAAAGTCACGTTAGCAACGGTTCCTCGTGTTTTTCAGTCTGAACGTGGTGAAACCTCCACACACTGATGATGATGATGATGATGATGAGTGCAGAGTTGTGTAAACCATCGAGCTGTGTGGCTGATCATCCAGCTCCTGTCTCTGTAGATAAGATCTCATTTTGTCTTGTTTCTCTTGAAAACACAGCCTGAACAGCTGGAACACCTCTGTACAGACATGCCACTCTGTTGTTTCTTGTTTGTTTCTTGTTGAACCAGTTCAAAGTGTTTTTGTGCTTTCTGCAGGGAGGAAACAATGCAGGACACACTGTGGTGGTGGACTCTGTGGAGTACGACTTCCACCTGCTGCCCAGCGGGGTGCTCAACAAGAAGGCCCTCTCCTTCATCGGTACACGGTGCTTTTGACTTTCCAGACAAAGAGGGAGAGAGCGGTGCGATCCAAGATCACAACGAAGCAATAAAAACACGGGCGTGCACATCAGAAGCGCCGCAGGCTGCCCCAGTGACGGAAGAGATCGTAAATCTGTAGTACAACGGTCTGCTGGGCTCACCAGAGAGCTGCAGCCGCCACCATGACCCAGTTTGAGCCAAGTGGACTCGATAAATGGGGTCCACTTCGCAGAGAGCCGCCGGTCGCCGTGGCGTTCGGCTTCTCTCTGTTTAACGAACAGGAGAAAACGCAGCGGTCCCGTTCAAACATCAGCAGCTTGCACGTATCTGAGTGGTTTCCTTAACTATCACTCAGAGGTGAAAGGCGCATCTGTTCGTGTCTCGACGTGTTGGCAAAATAACCGACTGGCTGGAACTGAACAAACTTCACAAAGTCATCGGTGGATGTGCTTCTATTTTTACTTTTAGAGTTAACCCCGGTAAAGATGGCTGCCGAAGCCTAATGACGTTAGCCAACAGTTTTACAGATGTTTACCTCTCATTTGACGTGGTAGCTGAGAGTCATCCTCAACACATATTCTAAGAGCTACCAACAAATGAGGTTGAACCAAAACAACTGTAACTGTCTCGTCTCTTCATAATTAGTTTAAAGCGAGCGGTATTCCTTCATTGAATTTAATTAATTTATTGTTCTCATCGCAGGTAATGGAGTTGTGATCCACCTGCCAGGTCTGTTTGACGAGGCTGAGAAAAACATGCATAAAGGAAAAGGTAAAATGTCACTTTTTTCTCCTTTTTGGGCAGAAATCTATTTGTAAACCTGTTTTTAAAGTGTTTTAATCATGTAGAAGTCATGAAAGTAATGAACATGTGCATTACCAGAAACAAAACATCACAGAGACGTTTTGTTTTATTTACCGCAGGGCTACAAGGATGGGAGCAGAGGTTGAAGATTTCTGACCGGGCCCACATCGGTGCGTTTGCGTCTTGTTTTATTCATTTTAAAAAGTTATTTGTGTTCACGGTTTGCTCTGTCCTCCTCCAGTGTTCAACTTCCATCAAGCTGTTGATGGAATCCAGGAGCAGCAGAGGCAGCAGCAGGAAGGCAAAAAGTACAGCTTTTACCCGTGAACTGCTTCTGCTTCAGTGATATTCAAGAGCAGCAGTGGGTTTAGTGTTTATGAAGTTGTTTGAATTTAAAAAAAAGTTTGTTTGTTTGTTTTCCAGTTTGGGAACCACTAAGAAAGGTATCGGTCCTGCGTACTCGTCCAAAGCTGCTCGCAATGGTCTGCGCGTCTGTGACCTCGTCTCCGATTTCAAGGTTTTCGAGGACAAGTGAGTTCATTTAAAGTTTTTTTTTTTTCTTCCTCTGTGAAACAGGTCGCTCTTATCTGTCACGAGATGCTGATATGATTCTTGAATCAATGTTTGGATAGACTTTGTGAAAGTAAAAATGCTCAGAAGTGTCGTTTTAGGAATTTGCTTTAGTAAAGTGACCACTCGTTCCTTTTCACGGGTTAAAGAAGCAAGAAAACAACTTTGAAGCAGCAACGCTTCACTCTGCTGTTGACTTGTTTACAGCATCAATGAACTGTGATGTTACAGCACTTTTTCCCGGAGCATCTTTGTTCTGACACGCAGCTGTGGATAAAAACTAAACCTGGCAACGTGCTGAGCGTTGTGAGGTTTGTAAGCAGCTCAGGTTGTCTTTTTTTTTTACTGCGTCTCTGTTTATATGAAGAGTTGACTGTGTTTGTCACAGTCAGAGCAAAATAAACAAACAGCTGCGAGTGTCATGCTTCTATCACTCTTTTAATGTTGAGTTCTGTAGAAATGTTAGGAACATCAATATCTTACCTGTCGTAGATGGATTAGTTTGCCGCCTGAAAACAACTCAAATTTCCAAAGTTTTATTTATTTATTTATTTTATGTGAAAACACATTAAATCTTCACACCACTGTCAGGTTACACGTAGGTCTGTCGCAGTAAACAAAAAATCAATTAATCGCATGATAAATTAAAATTATTGACCTCGTTTTCATTTATCAGCTTTATCGTTTCTTTGTGTCTCTTTCTTTCTACTGAAGACACTGGATGATAAGAGTCGACTCTGGTGCTCTTTACTGACCCCTCCCTTTCTCTTTTCTCTTTAAAATCTTTTTTAACTGTCCAAAATTGCGTTTTTGGATCATTAAAAGCAGCTAAGCAGAGAAGCTAAGCTACGAGCTAAGCTAAAAGGCCGACCTCGTGGGAAAAAACCTCTGTCTTGTCGAAGCTCCAAAATTCACGGTTAAAACCTGTGCCTTCATATAAAAAGTTGTTTTTCTCTGCAAAAAGAAGCTGAGAACTTGTTTACTGTTTTTTTATTATTAAAAGCTTTGTTTGAAAATTGCTCTGCTAAAGAGCTCAAACCACATCGAGCGGCCGCCATTTTGAGACCCAAATAAAAGAAGGAGAGACAGCCCATGTCACGTCAAGGGGCCTCTCTCTCATTTTTCTTAAAGAGACACTGCTCGCTCACTCACTATCCATCCTTCGATTCAGTCTTATACTGCCATCTGGTGATTGAAAAAGGTACTACACACAAAACAACTAACCAACTTTTTTTCTTGAATTTGACAATAATTAATAATTATTGTCAAATTTCAAACAATATTATTGTTTATCGCAATAATTTCTGAGACAATTAATCGCCCAGTAAAATTTGTTATCGTGACAGGCCTAGATACATGCAGAAGACTGGGATTATTGGTATGAAAATGGCTGCAGCAGCTAGCTGTAGCATACCACTTCATTTATAAAGCACTTAAAAACGGCGACCAGCCAAAGCGCTGTACAACAAAACAACAAGCAAAGGACATAAAATACATACATCCACAGATATAAACACTAAAAGACTGGAAATATAAAAATAACTGGTTTGAAGGCCTGGAAATAAAAGTGTTTTTTTTTTTTTTTTTTTTAAACGAGACTTAAAACCAGTAAGGCCTGCAGTGGTGACTCTGCACACACTGGGACCTGCAACAGAGAAACTGAGCTTGTGTCGTGTGCGTGGAAGCAATTCCAGAGCAACCTGGGGTCAGTACTGCAAGAAATTGTAAACGTTTAAATATACGTGTTTACAGGAACCTCTTCAAAGACTGAAGTTGATTCAAAACGGTTAACTCACGACATCTGATCCACTTTCAAACAGTGACCTCATGTCCACACCTAACAATCAAATTATGATTTAACCCTTCACATCACGCTTTCACATTCCTGTTATTTTAACAGATTCAGCATGTTCCTGTCAGAAGTGCTACAGCTAGCTGCTGATGCTCCCGCTCGCAGATAACTGTAGATTTTATGTAAATAACAAATAATTGAGAAGTAGACAGTTGTAATCCTGTAGAAAATAGCCAGTAATAAGGTTTATGTGACGTTTACTTTATTTATTTATTTTTACCACAAATTTTTTATTTTATTTTTTTTTTACCATTTTGTGAAGGAACTTCTTGAAAATGTATTTTCCTAGTATTGTTCTTTTTAAATTATTTTGAGTTTAAAATACATTAAAAACCTGCAGTGTAGTCATAATTTTGCACAATAGTTTAAAAACAAGTCATTATTATTAAAAGCAGTTTTTCTTTCGGTCTGGAGGTTGGAGTTAATGTCTTTCTGCTGCCAGCAGGGGGCGACACGCGTCTGTAGAACAGATCAGAGCTCTCCTCGTGTTTCTGTTTGTGAAAGTTAAAGGTGGTGACTCTGAGCAGGTGTGAGTTCTGAATCTCTGTCCCGACTGCAGGTTCCGGGTGTTGGCAGAACATTTCCTTACGATGTATCCAAACCTGAACGTCGACATCGACGGGGAGCTGCAGCAGCTGAAGGTGAGGACGGCCTTGAAAACATTTCTCTGTTTCACTCTGTTCTCTGGGTCGCTGAGTTTTAGCAGCGTCCCCACTAGGGATGTGTGATACGGCATAACATTTATATCACGATATGTACTGTGAAGGGTGGCGATAACGATACATATCACAAGATGTTTTTGGTATAAAACTTGCAATAGGATTGTAAAAAAAAAAAAAAAACATAGTGTGTCCTTTTGCCATCATTTATTTTGAAAACTGCTATACTACAAAATAATCTCACTTAAGAAAATTCCACTACTAGGTCCAGAGTTTTTAAATAATAAACAAATCAAGTACAGTATTAGGCTTCTTTCTTGTAGTGCAAAATATATCAAATGTAGTTTTAGCCATTTGTTTTAAACAAAATATGTTGTTAACTCTTAACAGTTTCCAGTATTTTCACTTAAGAAACAGCAGCAGAGCAGCATTTTACACTGACAACACTTCACCCTCCAATCCACTAGTGGACGTCTCTTTCCACTTTAAGGAGAGCTGACACAAAATGGCGACCAGTTTCCTCTGTGTCTATGACCAGAGGGTCTCACAGTAAAATCACTCAACAGAGTTCTTTCACAGATCAGAGAGCAGGTTTCTCTAAAGCTGACCAACGCTTACTTTAACTTTCGACGGAACACAAAGTTTTGTGCATGCGTCTGAATACGGCAACACTACGGCAAGCCGGACGTAGTTAGCTTGTAGCTTCGCTACTTAGCTCTCGAAGAAAAGACTTTTAACACCACTTGCGCACAATTTTAAACTAAAAAAAAAGTAACTATTAAATCTGACAACTCTGATTTTACATCAGACACAGCATTACTGTGGTTAGCCGGTAGAATACAGATCTCTATCACAGGCTAAATGTCTATCGTTTCTAATATTGCACATCCCTAGTCCCCACATAGTCCTAAAAACGATTGGTTTAGTTTTTCCAGGTCTGGATCAATATGGAAAAACACTAAAGTTTAGGAAAAACATTCATGATGTCAGTCCCTTTTCCTGTTCTAGTTTCTAAAATAAATAAAAATCAAACGTTTTATCTTCCACAAACCCAGAAAACCAAAGTGCTTTTCCCAACTTTATATCAAAGACAGACTTGGTCACTGTTGTGTCGCTGTTTGGTGCCATGAAGACCAGCACTTTGTGCACGTGTGTGCACTTTGTTTGTGAGTAAACAAAAATGTTTGATTTGTAAAAGCTGCTGTAATGAGAAACACATTTCTACTAAAGATATTTAACCCCCAAAATGTCAAAACAGCACACATGTAGCCATCAGAGCCATTTTTATAAACATGTACGACGTATGTTTCTACTTGGACGTCAAACTGTGAGCAGCTGCTGAAATAGTTTATAATTTAAACATGGAAGAAGAAAGTGAAAGCAGCGGAGAGTAAAACTTGTCCGACTGTTCTGGTTTGTAGGACTACGCCGAGAGACTGCGCCCCCTGGTGACAGACGGTGTGTACTTCATGCACAAAGCTCTTACTGGGCCCAGTAAGAAAATCCTGGTGGAGGGGGCCAACGCTGCCCTCCTGGACATCGACTTCGGTGAGCAGTCAGACGCTGGCAGCGCAGAATGACGATAATCTGACAGCCAGAGGTTAACGAGTGTGTGTGTTCAGGGACGTATCCCTTCGTGACGTCGTCCAACTGCACCGTCGGAGGCGTCTGCACCGGCCTCGGAGTTCCTCCTTCCTACGTGGGCCGTGTGTACGGTGTCGTCAAAGCCTATACGACCCGGGTGGGCGTTGGCGCCTTCCCAACAGAGCAGGACAATGTAAGTTTTTTGAACGGCTGATTTTCCCAAAGCGGATATGAATGTTTTGATTTTTGTTAAAGTTGTGGTCAAAATGTTGTGTTTACAAAGTGCCAGCAGCTTCGGATGTTTTAAACCAAACTTGTTTAGACGTGTTTAAAACCAAAACATCTTAACAGTTGAAGCTCCTCCTTCAGGCTGCTGCTTTAATTCTGTTTGTGCAGCCAAACGTCGACTCAGACGTCAATAAACCTTCTTATTGTAGCCGCTTCCTGCTGACGCCGTCAGCTGCAGGTCGTCCAGACGCTGCTCGGTTCAGTTCCTTTAAAACCCCCTGACAAACCACTGAGCAGCAAACGTGCATTTAATCCTGATTTAATTTGGACTCGGTGGTATTGGCCAGCGCCAGAATAAAAACAGAGGCTCCATGGAGGCGTACTCGTGCTGATCTGTTGAGCTTGTGTGTGCAGCTGATCTGGTGCCTCTTGTTGCTGCAGGAGGTCGGGGAGCTGCTACAAACCAGAGGAAGAGAGTTTGGTGTGACGACGGGTCGAAGGAGGCGGTGTGGTTGGCTGGACCTGATTTTGGTGCGATACGCCCACATGGTCAACGGCTTCTCCGCGTAAGGAACCGCTGACCTGTTGTCTCCACCCGACGCAGGAGCAGCTCAGATCTTTGTTTGCAGCCGTCGGGGTTGTTTATTTGGACTTTTTGTTTTTGCAGTATTGCCCTGACGAAGCTGGATATTTTGGACACGCTGCCTGAGATTAAAGTGGGCGTGGCCTACAAGGTTGACGGAAAACCTCTTCCAAGTTTCCCAGGTAGGACGTTCCTGCTGAGATCTATTCTAGATCTGCAGAAGTAAATAACAGTCAAAATTCAAGGCCCTTGACGAGTCTGCTATGAAGTGATCCCTCACACGTTCCAGAGACCCCTGTGATAAGTAGCAGCGTTACATCATCCATTATCTATACCTGCTTCTTCCTTTTCGGGTCATGGGGGGTCTCTGGTGTCCATGTCCAGCAGTCACTGTACATGAGGCAGGGGACACCCTGGACAGGTCACCAGTCCTTCACAGGGACACATAGAGACAAACGAGTCAAACAACCATTCACTCTCACTCACACCTAGAGACAATTTAGAGTTACCAATCAAACCAAGTCTGTGGGAAGAAACTGGATTACCCAGAGATTATATTTATTTTATTATTTATAATTAATTGTTGAGGCTTCATAAACCCTTCTCACACTCCTACAAATGTTATTAACGTTTCCCTGCAGTGGATTTAGCGGAGGGCCTGAAAATTTAACCAGACACACAGAGCACATTCACTAAGTTTTGTTTTGAAAAGGCTGGTGGAAGTCAGCGCACGTCTGTGGAAACGCACTGGAAAGTTTCGCACGACCAAACTGGAACATCCAGGACACAGAAACGGTCAGGATGAGGAGATCAGTCAGAAACATTTATCTGTGCAAGGCTTTCAATAATCTGGTGCCGGACAGAGAACAGGGGGGTGTTTAAATGCTGCGGCCAACAGGTGTGAAGAATTATGCTGATCACTGCAGTGCACGTGGGCGTGGTGAGAGCAGACAGGCAGGAATCAAGATACAGGAGTCCCTCAGTTATCACTGGGATCTGTACCCTGACGACCCACGATAAATGAAAAGTGAAGTAGGAATAGTAGTATAAGTAGTAATAATTTTAGTATTTATATACAGTATATGTATATCCTGTATACATGTATTGTGTTTTAAACCCTTCCCACACTCATGCAATATTCTAAACAATGTTTCTAAACTCTAAAAGAGTCATGATTTCAGCGCTCTTCCTCTGCTGCACTCTGCTACCTGCAAGCGTTCTTGGCCACGCCCACTTCTCCGCTCTGCTCAGTGAACAGCTGATCAGCTGCAGCAGGAAGTTTATCTTGCAGTGTGGGCTGCACAAAGGTGCAGGAGGTGCTTAAATAATTTATTTCAAATAAAACCTCCGTGCTGATCGTGCAGCTCAACCATCAATCAGCCGATTGTGTGTCATGTCCACTCTTATTTTGAAAAACTGCGATAGATCGAGTCTGCGATAAATGAACTGCGAAGTAGCGAGGGACTACTGTATTCACACATTCTTATAAACACGTCATATGCTCTTAAACACTTTAGTGGTGAAGATGATGATGAATGTGTAGTAGTGCACTGCATGTACAGAACACACAATGTAAAAGATGCATTTAAAAATTCTGCAGCACAGCGAAGCTACAAGAAGTGAACCGCAGTCTAGCGATGGACGACTGTGTTGCTTTAATGTTCTTCCAGTCTGGATAAAGACAGCTTTGTGTGTTTCTGGATTTTTCCTTATCCTAAAGATAAAAATCTGAATATTTAAAAGTAATTTGCACACTGGTTATAATGAAAAGATGGACATCATCTTTACAAGTTTAGGTTTAATGTGAGGCGTCTTTAAGTTCTGACTTTGAACCCAGAGACACATGCGCACTCCAACATCTCATGAAGAGATGTCATGCAGGTGAAGCCTGTTGTTTTAGACCCTAAGAGGATCACATCAGAAACTCCAACATCATCTTCATCTCTCTCTAATGCCACATTAAAGTAAAACTAGAGAAACTGCATTTCCTGTGAAAATGCAGTGTGACTGTTTATTTTTATTATTATTGACCTAATTTAACCAGGTAAACCCCATTGAGATCACAGCTCTCTTCTGCAAGGGAGGCCTGAAGGCAGTCTGACATGCATGTTTTTGATCTGTGGGAGGAAACCAGAGAAAACCCACGCAAGCAGGAGAAGAACATGCAAACTTCACACAGAAAGAGCCCAGGTCCAACTGGGGATTGAACCCAGGACCTTCTTGCTGTGAGCCAACAGTGCTAACCACTGAGCTATCATGCTGCCAGTATTGCAATATTGCAGAACTTGCTGAGCAATGGCTGAAATGAGCTAAAAACAGGCTGAAATTATAGCTGAAATGAAAGAACAAGCCTAAATTAGCAGAAGAAAGCAGAAATAAACATTTGCTGAATCAGGTTTAAATTAGCAGAATTAGAAGAAAACAGTAAGAAAATTAGGAAATTATCTAAAATTTAAAAAGCTGTAATAAGCAAAAACTGGCTGAAATATAGCTGAAAGGCAGAGAGAAGCTTAAACTACCAGAAGGAAGCGGAAAGAGCTGAAATGAGCTAAAATAAAAAAGTAGAATTAACAGAAAAAGTTTAAATGAGCAAAAAACAGCTGAAACAGTAGCGCCCAGCAGCTGAAAGCAGAATAAGCTTAAAGGAGCAGAAAGAAGTTAATTAGGCTGAAAGTAGCAAAAATTACCGCCCTGTGATGGACTTGTCCAGGGTGTACCCTGCCCCTCTCACAGTGACTTCTGGACATGGGTGCTGGCGACCCCCGTGACCCTAAAAGGAAGAAGTGGGTAAAAGATAATTGATGGATTGATAGGTAGCAGAAATCACCATGAAAAACATGGAATTTATCTGAAAAGAGCTGAAATGAGCTAGAAAATGGCAAAAAGGTAGCTGAACAGGTAGAACAAGCTTAAATTGGCAGAAGAAAGCAGAAAGACCATGTTAGCCCATTTAGGCTGAAAGAAGCAGAAATGAGCACAAAAAGTAGAAATTATCTGGGAAAAAAGCTGAAATTAGCAGCAGCCAAAATAAAATAAAACCCCTGAAAAGTAGCTAAAAACGCAGAAAGAAGTTTAAGTTGCAAGAAGGAAGTGAAGAAAGCTCTTTTTTTTTTTTTTTTTTTTTTTTTGCTGAATTAGGCTGAAAAGGTTAAAATTAGTGCAAAAATGTGGAATTAGCTGAAAATGCTAAAATTAGTATAAAACAACTAAAATAGTAGCTGTAATAGCAGAAAAAGCTGAAACTTGCATAACAAGCTGAAATTAGCAGAAAGTAAAAAGAAGCACAAACATGTTGTAGTTAGCAGAAGTTATCTGAAAGGAGCACAAAACAGCTGAAAATAGCTGAAAAAAGTTAAATTTGCAGAAAGAAGCTGAAGCAGAACAAAATGTGAAAGAAGCAGTAAAAGGTTGTAAACAGATCTAAAGCTTTGAAAGAGGTCAAATGAGCTCAATTCATTTTCTGAGAGGAAAAAAAGTCAGAAAAGGCTAAATATCTCAAAAAGCTAAAGTTGCACCAATACCAAAAGTCAGAGCAGGATTGTCCTGAAGGAGCTGAACGTTTGATACATTATTTGTTGAAACAGCCGCAGGACAAGAATCGTGCTGTAAAATGCATGACAGCTTCATAAACGTTCACACTGTTAACATGTGGAGTCAGTGAACCAGATGTTCTTACAGCTCGTCGTCTTTCTTCCTGCAGCCAACATGGACGTTTTGACGCGGGTGTCTGTGGATTATGAGACGTTGCCCGGCTGGTGCTGCAGCACCGAGACGGCCAGGAGCTTCGAGGAGCTGCCCCCTCAGGCACAAAGCTACGTTCAGTTCATCGAGGACTTCCTGCAAGTGCCAGGTCTGCAGAGACATCGTCTGAGCTAATGGAGAAGCCGGAGCCAAACCTGCCAGTCTCACTCTGTTGTTGCGTTGTTTCTCATTTCAGTGAAGTGGGTCGGAGTGGGGAAGTCCAGAGAAAGCATGATCAAGCTGTTCTGATCTGCGGCTGCAGTCGTCAACGTCTTGGAACATCAGATTATGGGACAAGAAAGAAAACGAATCACCAGCACGGCCACACCCTAAACGTTTTAGCTGCTGCTTTTGTGTCACATTTCCAAAACAAGTCTTCAGATCAAATGTAAACATTCCTCATCTTGATCTACACGTCTGTTTAGGAGGTGAAGTTTTAAACACAATGAAGCTCCAAGTTCAGCTCAAAGATGATTTTAGCTTCCTTTTTTTTAACGTTTGTTTATCAAACATCTGTTCAGTGTGCATTTTTTTTTAACACTTTAAAAGCAGATGTAAAAGCCTTTGTTGGTAAAGGACTTCAAAATAAAATTCCAGGCATTTTTTTGATTGTGAAAGGATGAAAAAATAATTTATTTGGTTGTAAAAGTTGAATTTTTTTCTACATTTTAAAACACGATCGACTCCATTTGAGAAGAAACGCTGTAAACAAGCGAACAGATCTCAAATGAATCTCAAACACGGCGGACTAGAAGCAGGTTTTAACCTCCATCACGTCAGGTTTGTGTAAATGTAAAGACCGCTTATTACACACTAATGATTGCTGTGGACCCTTCCTGAGCTCATTAGAACCAATAAAACAAAGCTCTCATCTTTATCGTCTCTTCTTTGTACTGTGCAGGGGTTAACTCACGGCGGTCTGGGAAACATTTATCTATAAAGTTTTTTTTTCATATGTTTTTCCTGCTGGTTTTATACAAAGATAACTAATTATTGTTTTTTTAACCATTCTGAAAACTCCATTTTTGTATTTTTTTTCCACTCACTAATTTTTATTCCAGTATACAACCTCTTTTACTCACCCTGACTGTGTGCTGGTTAAAAGCTTTCTAAGATCTTAAAGATTGCATTATTGTGTAAAGTAGATTCTTGGACTAATCAATAAGAGGTGTAACCCAACGCTTTAGATGCAGTCTGTCTAATATCTCAGGTCCTAAAAACAAAGGTTTTACAGCCTGGGTGTTGGTGGAGTTGTCTCAGTCAAGTCTAGAGATGCTGAAGGAAGGAAACGCTGAACATGTTCATTCAGATGTAAAAATATTCACCCCCGTGGTATTTGTTACTTTATGACTTCAGTTTCACTTTGATTAATGGACCCATGTGAAATATTCCACACTAACAAGGTTAGTTGGGAGAAAAACATTGTTTTAAATGATTATTACAATAAAAACAGTGATGTGGGCATGTGTATATATTTATTTACTCCTTTTGCTTTAATTTGAACCGTTTCACAAACCACAGAATCGTGGGAGTGTTGACTGCCATTCACTCAAAACTTTATTTATACAGGTTAGTCTCACTGAGTCACGACTCGTTAGTTACAATACGCAGATGAAAATGAAACAAACAGCAATGAATAGACAAAATGCATATAAAATGGAAAAGTAAAAAGTAGTGATATAAAATCAAGCTACGTTGTAAAGCAGTGTAGAAAACAAAACTGGAACATGTCTGCATTGGTTTTTCCATGAACTTAACAGATGTTTGAAGCCATTTAGAGAGGTCAAGGTCAAGAGCTTCAGATTTTTTGGTAAGATATTCCAGGAAGTAGGAGAAGACCCTTTTGCCAAGCTCAGTCCTCACTCATGGAACACTGCAGGTAATAATGTCCTGAGAGTGCACACTGTAGCTGCACTCACACAGTGACATGTAGGAGGAGATGTATGAAGGCAGCAAACCAAGAAGTGTACCAGTGACAGTCTTCGTGAAGTTGATGACCAGTTAACCAGTGAATACAGGGTGCGGTGATGGGCACGGTAGTTACAGCCAGTTATGAATCATAATACACCGTGTTAGACAGTGTCCAACATCTGCAGGGTGCTTGTAGGAACGTTAATTTATAAATAATGTCACTGCAGTCAATGGAGGGAAGGAAAGTGGAAGTTACAAGGCATTTCCTAACATTCAGAGTATACTTCAAAGATTACGCCCACTTTTTGAGTTTTCCTGTCATTGCAGGTTTGAAAAAGTACTCGTTATATAGATTGACTTTCCCAGCTGGCCCAACAACCCTCCCAAATAAAAAAAAATAAAAATAAAAATAAAACCTTGTGTACCTGACTGACACCATTAGTCAATGTTTAGGAAATGCATGGCATGCCTGCATTGTTGGTTTCCACAGAAGCTTATCTGAGGATGAATGAGCTGTTCTAATGATGCCATAGTTCAGAGCTGTTAATTTACCATGACTGACCATCAGCCTGAGACGGGTTTTCATGCTCAAGGTTCTTAGCCATTAATTTAGTTGTAATGCTTAGAAGAATGTATACAGACATTGTTTGAATTTGTGTGCAAAGACATGGTCTGAAGTGCACAGATTCACTCCACTGCTGGTTAGTGCACTGTAGATGCAATAGGCATGGCAGAAGAGGTGGATTTACTGCCAATGCAATCTAAATAAACTGTCCACTTTGAATTTTTGTGTTTCCACTTTGCTCTGACAGCAAACGAAAGAACAGAATCAAGTCTGTCCTTTTTTAATTTAGAAGCTAAAGCGTCCAAATGGAAATTAAAAACAGCTAATCAGTTTTAACAATTCAGTTCTAGTAGTCCTGCTTGACATAAATGGCTTGAAAGCATGTAAAAAAAAGTGCTTATATCAAAATGGAATTACTTTGAGTTTGTTGTAATACTTGTATAATGTGCCTTGTGTGAATTCTACATGAGGGAGCTGAGGCTGCTTATTTTTCTCTATTTATGTTAAAGAAAACAGACTTTCACCTAAAACATCCATTCCCATGCTGAATCCCTCATTGATAAATGGTCATAACATGTAATACAGAATATATTTTAAATGTAATGTGGAGGTCTGGCTGCTCATATTATTTAGTGTCCAGCCTCTTTGCATTTTTTAATAAACCTCTAATGGTTCAAATGAAATTGGATTTATTTTGGTGTACCTCAGTCTTTTCCTTAAACCTCACTGCTTGTGGTTTCTTCTAGGTCTTGAAGAAGATATCAAATTACATCCAGGAGCAGAATGAGAAGATCTACGCTCCGAGAGGTCTGTTGCTCACAGACCCCATAGAAAGAGGAATGAGGGTTGTATCCTTCACTTTTCTGCTACTCCTTCCCCTGAGTTCAACAAATGATGAATAAATGTTCAGAAAGTGGTAGTGGGAAATAACTGGCATCACTGTAATGGTAACGTATAGATAAATTGCATGAATCAAAAATAGTTTGTTTATTTTTTTGCTGTTGAAAGGTGCTCTTTTGTAGCAATTTTGGTCCCAAGGAGTAAATCTTAAAACGGGGAAAGTTTGAAGATATGCAAACTCTTTTGAAAGAATAGCTGAAAAGGAGCCCAAAAATGTGCATGCAGTTGTGGTGGAGCATTTTATTTTATTTTATTACTCCAAAATAATGGTTTGCTTTGTGGTCTGCTTAACCTTGCTGTTTGTGTAGTTCGTGGTACATTATTTTACAGATGAGCTGTTCTACTGTTGGACGAGGCCAACAGTTTGTCTCTCTCTGACAGCTGGAGGGATCGCACTTACAGGCGAAAGGGAAAAGAAAATGTGTCCAACAGACCATCACACAGGCCTGGCCCAGACTGCCGTAAAGATCAAGCTTCACCCCGAAGGGCCAACTTTATACCAACACAGCCAAAGCATTTCTATGGTCTCTATTTCCAAAAGCTGGATGCAAATAGAGTTCATTATCCAAAACAACAGATTAGCAAATGTCACGCTTTACTGTATTAAAATGCATAACAGTTTCAAGTTCTGAAGTCATGCTGACTTTCATATTAGGGCCAGTAAGGCTGGATGTGGAGGTCTGTATGGGACACAACAGAGACTAGTTTTTCTTGAGTAATTGAGTCTGCAGATCTTGTGCCGTTTTGGCAGTATCATGCTGATTTTGTTACGGGCTGGTCCAAGCCTTTTCCATCATTTGAGAAAGGATGGCGGAGAATCCAATTTCCAGTTGGGCCTGATCCCCTGCAGCAAATGCTTAACAGCCTAAGTGCATAGAGTTACAAATAGCAACGTGGACGTTGAGAAACTAGTTGCCACATAAAACATTTTTCTCATGCAAAATGGAACAATATTTAAAAACACTTTATATAAAGTCCATAACATATTGGCTATTTGAGCTAGAAGAAAATTCCCTTTTATGAAGCTTCAATTATTGACTATTGAAAGTATAGATGCAGTCATGTTTCCACACACAGAAAAAGCCCAAACTAAAGACTATCTCTTCAAATACAAATGAGAAAGATGGTGTTTGGAGAACTGAAAATATTGCATAACATGCATGGGAACTGTTTCCTCTTTAAACATAAATTCAGACCATCATGTTTTATGTTCATTTTGGTGTATTTAGGTTTGAATGGCTTATAAGCAGTAATGGGGCATTACATTTTGAATTATTTTAGCAGGTTCTATGGGAAATGGATAGGATTAAATTCCAAACCTAACTGGATTAAGCATACCCAGAACAAGATTGAGATAAACGTTATTGTAAAGAGTAAATTTTAAAAAGAAGAAATTGGAACTCAAAATCTTGACCTTATACAGCAGAAAAATTGTGCTGTGATCTGAAGAGCAATCAGTTTCAGAACTGAAGCTGTTCTTCATCAAGAAATATGTTGGGGAAAAATCGTACAAACCACTGTGCAAGACTGATCAACAACTACCTGGATATTTGTGTTTTTATTTCCACAAGTCTTACGTTTCTGCACTCCACAAATAGTAGACCCACAATATAATTTCTTTGTTCCTTGACGTTCGTTGTGTCCTCAGCTAGAGGTCAGTGTGTTTGAGGACCGGGGCTCAGACGACTCCAGTCCCAGCAGCAGCCTGTCATCATGCAGCAGTGCCCGATGACTGGCGGGGCAGCGCCAGGCTTACGGGTACCACCACAGGGGCAGCGGGACGTTTACCAATATCCGCATGCTGAAACATGAGAGCACCAGGTTCTAGGACAAATGGGGGGAAAAAGGCAAGGAGGTGATCCACAACATTCACAGACTTCCTGCTGGGGCCTTCAACATACCACCTTGAAAGGATGGCTTTTTTAAAAGATGGATACAACAACAAACACTAAATCTACACATCAGTATGAAATCTGTCATTTATTGTTTTCTCGTTCACCTGTTCTCATCTCATTACATCACGTCAGTCACACATCTGATTCAGCATGCTCACCTTTTATCAGAAAGGGAGTCAACATCCTATTAATTGATCATATCTCTCACTTGACTTACGAGCAGTTTATTCTGAAGTCTGAGCAGCAGCTTTGCCTTCCAAAAAGAGAGCATCTTCCAAGCCTCCCAGTAGACACCGCGTTCTCTTTTCTTGCTGAACGACTGCATTTGTTTCAGGTGGTTGAGGTCAAGCTGCTCTGAATAATGGCAAATTGGACCTACTGTGGGACTGTGCTCCTTTCACAGACATTTGGCGTACATATCAAACAGCTAACAACGAGCAAGTTGAATTATTTATGCTCCTTATTCTCTGCAGTGGATATAAGTGAGCCACATCACAGCTGTAGGTCACAGGCAAATTCATTCAAATGCACACGATCAGGCAAAAGCATCATGCAGACATGCTATGGAGGGGACATGTGAGCATGTGCATTGAAACACATCCCTGTCGCTGTAGAGGATATTAATTCCTGCACACGTCTGGATTAGAGTTGGAGCCAGAAAATATTTAGCATGTGGTTTAAGCTCATTGCAGCAAATCTAGTTCCAGAAAGACTGCTTCTGTTATTTTTTTTATTGTTTTTTGTGTTTTGTGGAATGTGTGTGGCTGTGCAGTTAGTTCCATTTTAATGTTAGATAAAAAGCTTACAAATCTTTAAGATGTCTCAAATCAGTGCCTACAAAGAGGCATATTTACTCATGAGAACGCTGAAAGAGTGTGGGCTGTTATCGCTACAGCAAGTAAATGTATGGTTATTTATGAGAAAGGTGCTTTTGTTTGAGCGGGGAAACCTGCAGGAGAACCAGCCCACACAAAGTCAGAAACCTGAACCTCTTATAAGCTTTTCCACCATCGTGTTGATTCAGATTGTCTTTAGAAATACAGAAGACAACAGAAATAGACAAACATAAATCTTTGGAGTGCAATGCACTGAACTGGAACACATTAAGATGATGCAAAGGAAATTTCACCATCAGGTAATCAAATAGCTGCTTTTTCAGACAAACAATAACTCATTATTAAAAACAAGCCAATTTGAGAAAGTTTTACTTAATGACATCTAGCATTCATTTGCTCTTGGATGCTGCTGTAGCTTGGTGGTCAGTGCTGCAGTCTTGTAATTCTTGGGGTTGCTGGTTTGAGCTCAGGTTGTGTCAGGAAGGACATCTGACATAAAACAATTTTCCAACTCTTTCACAAGTTTGCTTGCAGGGGTGACCCCTGGAGAAGGAGTAGCCAAAAGGAACAGTGTTCATTTGCTCTTATTATGCTGAAGTTTGGAAATACAGCCTGTCTTTTTTGACTAACACTTCTGTGACTGTGCACAGTCTGATAAGATAAGCTGCCATCACTATATTGCTAAAAGGAAATGAGCAAGCAAAAACAACCACAAGATGAGACCAGCTAAATACTAGTTGACTTGTTTACAGTTTGCATTTTTCACGTTTTTCTCAGCACATATTTAGGCATTTAAATTTTAAGTTTTTCACGTTTTGGGTTTGTAAAGTAACTCATACCATCACCTAATCAGCACACAGTCATTGTCTGATGGTTGATTTCTTTGTTCCAACAATTTGATTTGAGCATTTCTACATCACCTGGATTACCGGTTGACTTCACAAGATGTTTACGACAGCAGTTGGGCCTAGCTGTGCTTGTGTTCAGCCTCCTTTCCTTTTGTTTGATGCTGTCATGTTTCATCCCAGTGGAAATGGATATCCAACCTGGAGCTGAGTGACTGAGCTGTTTAAACGTGACTCAACACTGCCAATTAGCAAATAAAACAGCTCATTGGACAGTATATATATGTGAAATATAAACGACTTATCCAGAAGAAAAATGAACTCTGTGTGTTTGTTTGTTCATTCAAACGTTTGTTAAATGTTAAGAAGCTGATTTATATGATTTTTCTCAGTTGTCACTGTTTCATGATTCCAGATGCTCTAACTTTGGGCAACGAGGGAGCAAACAGAAAAGGACATTTTTGTCATTTTCAAACATTTTCTTTAG
This sequence comes from Hypsolebias martinsi, assembly GCA_031762355.1. Taxonomy (NCBI): domain Eukaryota; kingdom Metazoa; phylum Chordata; class Actinopteri; order Cyprinodontiformes; family Rivulidae; genus Hypsolebias; species Hypsolebias martinsi. Next base: position 24,354,477 of record JARVGQ010000390.1, on the reverse strand, counting down.
TCCAATATATATTTTTTAAATGTTGCCATTGTAGCTTTGTATATTGAAAATAGTAAGGATGATGATGACATGAGTTGTTTATAGGGATGCACGATATTGGATTTTTGGCCAATATCCGATATGCCAATATGTTAAAACTTATTTGGCCGATAACGATACCAGTACCAATATTTTTTTTTCCTAGACCTACTTGCAGAGACTACATAGCTTTCGCTGTTGTGGAATTAAAATACATTATTATTCATGGTCTTTATCAATTTGGCCTGCTACCAAATGCAGATGCCAAAAAGGGGGCTGAAAATGTAACACTTCAACTTGGATTATGTTTAATGTCATGACATTTACTCTCTCTAACACATTGACAACACTCGAACAGTGCAAATATGTACATTTTCACAAATCTAAACTCAACGGCATGCGTGACATCGTAATGTTGTGCTGGCGCTGCAGGCATCCTTCTCACTAGGTTGTCATACAAAAACAACTAAACATACATACTTTGTACATACATAATGGTACATACATTATATATAGGCACCTTTTATATTGGTGAGTTTTTTGATGGAATGGCCGATGCCCGATATTTAGCTTTATCGCTAATATCGGCCGATACCATGCCAATAATATTGTGCATCCCTAGTTGTTCATATTGCTGGTTCTCAGGGGTAAATCTAAATGTGCCAAATTGAAAGGCTCTTGATGGATATATAGCCATGATAACAGCTGTACTGTTACGCCGTTGGTCAGAAAGTCTTGGATAAGCTGAAATTTTAAATTACATCTTTCAACTACAGCATCAATTGAATTTGTTTATTTTTCTTGTTTATATCTCTCTCAAGATGATGCTTAATCTTTTTTGCAACCCTTACTTTATTTTCTAACTTGTTTTTTGTGACTAAACATTTCAAAATCTAACAGATTCATCATACACACTTTGTGTTTAGTGCTAACATGAACATTAAGAGAATGATAAGACCAGTTAATACATCTCAATCAATCAATCAATCAATCAACATTTCTATGTTGTGTTTGTTTATTTCCAAAACCTACATAGCTCAAACTACTAAAAATATATATATTATCTCCTCCCTGAAACACGGTACTCCTGAACAATTTCAAAAACATTGTCCTACACAATATTTTAGTCTCTTGCTGCAGCAAAACAGCCAAAACATACCACTGTCACTTTTTGAACAAAAGCAAAAACAACTTTGCTCAATCATCCAAAATCTATTAAAAAAAATTCCACAAAAAGTTTGTCTTCACTAAAAATTTGCTGTGAAGAGTATAAATAAAAAACAATCAGAAAGGAGAATGCTTTTATGTGAAAATATGTTGAACACTTTTTTAAAAAATATTTCAGTACAATATGACTGAATATGACTTAATAAAAATAGAATAAATCCAAACTATTACTCTAATTATTGCTGTTATGTTAACACAAGTGTTTGCAGCAGAGGGCATTGTTTCTGATGCCCTTTGTCCAGAAATGATCTGTATAATAAACTCAAATAGTCCAAATGGAAAATAGCTAATCACCAAGTGTTACAAACAAGAAAACACATACATACTGTGTTATTTAAAAGTAAAACTCTGAATCTAACCTGACCAATCAGAACAAAGATTTGTCAATAATGACGCAGAAGAGTAGCACACAAATAATTTAAAGCTATTCAATGATAATAATCTCAACAAAGACAATATATTTATTAGTAAATGATGGTATTAATAATTGGTAATGGTAAATAATGGTATGGCATCTTTCAACATACCGTATTTTTCGGACCACAAGTCACATTAAGTGAAACGAAACAGTCACATGGGTCAAACTTTATTCAACTCATTCACAATAACCACATAAAAGTGGTTCAAGGTCAGTAAGCACAAGCAGTATTAATGCGTAAAGCACACCTGATTATAAGGCTCACTGTCAATTTTTGAGAAAATTAAAGTCTTTTAAGTGCAGCTTATAGTCCAAAAAATACAGTATATTAAAATAGGTTCTATATCAAGTTTTCCTTTTCAGAACAGCATTTTTGAACAAACCAAAAGGAGTAAGGACTCTAATTAGATGTTAAACTGAAACATCAGAAAGCAGAACAATTTCTTTTAGCTATGCTGTTTATTGTATCTTATTTACCAAAACTCGATTATGAAAGAGATGCAGATGACTGTTGTGTCTGTAAAGTTATATTAGTATTGTACATTTCTGATGTATTCTGATATGTTGTACAGTACTTGAAATGAACCAGTCATTAGTGAAAACAAACTGTACGTCTGAGGAACTGTGAGTGGGATTTCTTTTAACACTTACTGTAATGTCTTCCTGACAATATAAAATACAAAAATGTGCAATATGTTGCCATCCTGAGTTGTTTTCTTCACTGTAACACACTTAGCTTATACTGCATGATGTGTGTTTGAACTTGGATACAAACGATAAGTGAAATCCATTTCTACAATCTGTTTTACATCTTAATGTCTTAATTTGATTTTTAACACAGTACTTAAAATGCAGTTTATGTTTGTGGAAAAAGTTGATTCTGAGAACTGTTTTATCTGCAGCAGATGAATAAAGAACTTATCAAAGTTGCTGAAAAGATGATTGTGAGCGCAGACTGCTGTTAATATCCAACAAGTTAAAACTCGTGCAGCTGGTAAAATCTCAGTGTACATTGTCGCCTCTTGATTTCCTGCACACACCTCTCAGGATATCCACTAAAAATTAAAACAATAACTCATGGCGAGACCAAATTATGTCACTCGGCAGTCAGAACTTTAACACTTCTGTACTTCAAAGTACACTATTTAATCCATGTGTCTCAAATGACTTTATTTATTCATTTGTTTGCTTGTTTGTTTTGTTTGTTAGCTTAACAACTCTGAACACTGTGACAGAGAAAAAGTTAGCATAACCCAGATGCAACCACGCTGAGAATATTTTTTAACTCGCTGTATTGAGGATCATTGTCATTGGTCAGAGAAGTGTCTATCTTTAAAGCATTACGTGTGTGTGTGCATGTTTGGTTTACAGTACATCCATCACAGCCTCCCTTTAAGTGATAATGTTCTGGCTCAGATACTGAGCCTGAGTGAAGATCACAGGAGTGCAGACAGTGGAGGAGTGGTGAGAACAAGATATTTTCTCAAAGACGCCAAAGGATTGAAAAAACAGCTCAACACCTGAGGTCAAAGGTAATTTAAAAAATATATTAATAAAAAGCTTTCTTTTTCCAGGATGTTGCTGTCAGTTTTCAAGTTTAAACTTATTATTGCTTGGCTTCAAAGCTCTGTTCTTCCACAATTCCACGATTTGTGTTGCTTTTTTGCTCAACAAAAAGGAAGTGCTACTTAATCTTTTTTTTATTTATTTAATCTTTACTCATCCAGAGTGTCTCACTGAGTCACGAGGACTCATTTTCAAGAGAGATTTGTTTTAGACAGACAACATAGAGTACAGAAATCAATATACAACAATAAAAAGCGATTAAAATAAAAGTAGAACACAGAAGAGGTACAAACAACAATGGTTATATTTTTTAAAAAGCATATAAAATGAAAAGTAAATAGAAGATGTGAAATAAAAATGAAACAACAGCAAAAATGAAACAAAAACAGCTAAATTAAAAAGCAGTATAAAGTAATTAAAAACAGGAACGTCTGCATTGGTTTTTGCCATGAATTTAACAGTTGTTTAAAATCCCTTAGTGAGGTCAAGGTCAAGAGCTTCAGATCTTTTTGCAAGGTGTTCCAGCCATACAGGAGAAGAGACCGAGAAGGCCCTTCTTCCAAGTTCGGTCCATACTGAGGGTACACTGCAAGTAATTATGTCCTGAGAGTGCACGCTGTAGCTGCACTCATGCAGTGACATGTATGAGGAGATGTACGAAGGCAATAGACCAAGAAGTGATTGAAAGATGAAAATGTACCAGTGTGAGAGTCTGCATGAAGTTCATGATGACCAACCAATTGACGAATGAATACAGGAACGCTGCAGGTATTGTTGGCTTGAGAATGCACGCTGCAACTGCACTAACAATGTGACATGTGGAGGAGATCTATGAAGGCAGCAGACCAAGGAGAGATTTAGAGATGAAAATGAACCAGTGTGAGAGCCTACAGATAACGATGACCAGCTGACCAATGAATACAGGGTGCAGTGATGGGTACGGTTACAACCAGTTATGAATCTTAGTGCGCCATGACAGACAACATCCAATATCTGCAAGGAGCTGGCAGTGACATTCATGTAAATAATGTCACCATAAATCAATGGCTGGTAGAAAAGTAGCAGCTACAAGGCGTTTCCTGGCATTCAGAGTTAAACAAGATCCGTTTCTGAAAAAGAAACCCAGTTTCCATTTCAGTTTCTTTATTAAGTTTTTAACATGTGGGTTAAAAGAGAGACATGCATCAATTAAAATTCCCAAGAATTTGTAAGAATCATGACTTCTGTTTGCTTTCCTTCGTTTTCTGAAAAAAGGAAAAAAAGTTACTTTTTAGAAGTGATCTATACAAAAATATATTCTTAAATGTAACCAAATATCTGAATAAAACTTGGGTATCCCCCCCCCCCCAAAAAAAAAAAACATTCAAACTGGCAGCTGATAAAGGGGGTAGACCGTCAGATTGTGTGCTTGCATGTAAGTGTTAGATGAAATTTGCACATGATCGCTAATTGACCAATGAAAACTAAAAAACTGACTAAATTGATTGAGTTAATGTGTGATGATACAAACAGAAATGTTCAGTGTGTCTATGTTGTCAAAAAATGAAAATTCTTTACAAAAAGTTCAAGCCAAATAGATGTTTGGTACTTTATTTGAATATACAGTATATGGATACTGTATTTGATCACGAAAATTCTGAATTTTTTTCATAAAATCTTCAAAACTGAGGTGCTTATGGAAGTTAGGACAAATAGAAATTAGGAGGGAACAGCTCTTAAACCACACTTGATTTATGAATCTGATGAATTAACAGACCTTTAAGGCCAAACTGTTGAATAATAAAAAAATTAAAAAAAAACAGCTTTGAGCATTAAAAGTAACATTGTGCAATTCTATGTAAATGTCACTTTAGATTACACCACCTAATGGTGACAGAGGTTATTGTGTCATTTTCTCCAGCTGAAGGAACGAATAATAGCTCTTTCTTCTTCAAACTGCTTTTAAATGAATTGAGTGTGAGATCCTGCAGAGCTGAAGCTGAGATAAACACTGACAGAGACAAAGATAGAAGGGATTGTGTCGGTTTTCTTTACCCAACACCAAATTAAAGATCTAAGGAGGAGATAAAATGAGATGGGCAAATGAGAGAATTCCTCTCATCACCTCGTTAACAACAATGAATGAAGGCAGGATATTTAAGGGGAGAAATTATTTAGTGTGAAAGAATAAGATTAGAGCAGTAAACGGTACAAAGCATACTTCCAGTTCACTTTTTGTTTAAAAATAAAGCTTTAAAAATGCTTATCTAATGCTTTTATCTATAAAATGAAAATAAAACTTAACTAATTGTTGCATACAAGTAAGGCTGACTTCACTTGACAGTTTTTGTGACTGAGACTTACAGAATAGCATGCAAAGTAAAAAGCTAAGTCAACATATTGTCAACATCTTGTTTAATTTGTCATTTTTTTATTTAAAGATTTTTTTTTGTCAAAGCATTTGTAATTTTCTACAACTTCAAAAACGTTTCAACAATTTGTGGAAAATAAAATGAAGCTTTTTCTTCTTCACCAAATATATCATGTACCTAGATCACTGTATATAACCAGGATTATTGACTTTTTATGGTGATGTGGAAGCTTGGTGCTTAATTCTTGTTGTCCTGAAGCTGCAGGATCAAGCCCAGGTTGCATCAAGAACGGCATTCGGTGTGAAACAAATGCCAAACCTTTCATGTAAGTTTGCTCCCTATGGCGACCCCTGCATAAAGAAGCACCAAAAATAAAACTTTCTTTTTTACGACCGTACTTGCCGCCGTACATGTCGCACCGCCATTCAGTAAGTCGTATCAGTCCAAATATGTTTAATAAAGTGGGGGGAAAAAACATAAATAAGTCGCTTCACCATATAAGTTGCATCTATTATGTGTCACCGCTGACCTCCCAGAAACGTGGGCCGGTGTTGAGCCAAAAATCGATTGGCTGCCAAATGGTGGCCGCGGGAACGTGCACGGGAGGACTTTAACAATAATTTAACAAGATTAAAACTTAAAAACATTTATTTGTTTGCTCAAAATTATAGCAAAGGTGTGTCTGAGTCAACTTTTTCTTAATGAATGCACTTTGACAGTCAAATCAGCTGCATTTCAAAAATTGGTCCACAGCTGCAGGAGCCCACAGAGGGGGAACTCACTGTGCATTTCTTTGAAATTTAACAAAATAACTACCTAAAAACAATTATCTGTTTGCTCAACATTATAGTAAAGGTGTGTCTCAGTGGAATTTTTCCTTAATAAATGCACTTTAATGGTCAAGTCAGCTGCAGTCCACCTGAGCGGAACGGCAAATTGCAGCTGATTTGACGTTTGTTCCAGGAGTTCCGGAGCGAGACGAAGGTGGCTTGGTATGGCAAGCCAAGTGTCTCATTAATAGCCACTTTTACTTATTAAAGAGGAACTTACCCCACGGTGAAACGGTAGCTCCGCCCCAAGACAAGATTCAAAAACGGCAACGTGGGCGTGCCAAGAGACAACACCGGAAGGAGGGGGAGGTGGAAACACAAGACTGAGCTAATAATAGACATACTGCCAACCTGACACCGATGCCGAT
>JARVGQ010000390.1:24307868-24325810 GCA_031762355.1 Hypsolebias martinsi | reverse complement strand
ACTTACTGAAAAGCCGTTTCTCCGCCGGTGTCCTTCCAACTAGCTGGGCCCGTTAGCCTAGCTGCGCCTGTTAGCTTTGCCCGTTAGCATAGCCCATCCAAAACAAAAAGGCTGCTGCAGTTTTCTGTCCTCCTTTTACCATGTTAGCTCGGTGTCCATCCGACATTTTAGGCTGCCAGGCGGACATCAACGCGAGTGCTGTGGGGGATTTTGTTGATCTATATTTTGAGCAGACTTTTTCAATCTAAATAACAGAGGGATAATTTTTTATACTTTGAGACTGAACACTTCACTAAATAAATTTCAGTAAAATTAACCCTTATTGTTTTTTTTGTTTGTTTTGTTTTATATAATACTGCAAAGCAACATGTCAATTTTGTCAAATAAATAACTGACATTTTTTTTTATTATATCACAAAATTTATCATTATCGTCAGAATACTCTGAAATATCACAATATTATATTTGAGCCATATCGCCCACCCCCACTGAGGTATAGCTATGTTGTGTTGGCTAAGGTTGAATAGCTGTGGTGGCCATCTTGATTCAGGTTGACTTCAAAGGTTAAGTTGTGGCTGTACATTTAATGAGTGCTAACTGATGGTTCCAGTTAAGTCCATTCAGTGGTTCATATTTTGCTAACAGACAAGCACACAGTGGGAAAATTATAATAATTTTAAGGTAAGTGCACATTTTCCCCTGGCACTTCCACAGCAGCCTTTACAGCAAACTTCATCCTTCTCACAAGGATGAAGGTCCAATGGTTCCAGTAGGCCAAAGAGGTCCCAGTGAGGTTGCAGGGAATTGGTGGGCAAGTGGTGGAAGGCAAGGAGCAGCTGGAGAGAACACTAGAAAATTAATTAGGGTAATGATCTGCAGGTGTGAGCCTGTTGGTACCATTTGGTGTAGAAGAGCTGTAGAGAGAGAACACTGGAACTCCTACACTGACAAAATCATAAAACACAAGTATCTAAATTTAAAGGATCCTTCCCTGAATTGTCTTAAAAGGTTTCTATCTAAAGTCTCTACAGAGTGACAAAGTCAATTTTATTTTATTTATTACGTAAAATGCAAACAGCAAAAAGTACAAACAACTTCTGAGATAATTAAACATGTAAGAATAGTAAAACCATGCAGAAAATAATAAAATAAAGGTCCTAAAGCAGGCTAATTAAACATAAAATCAGTTTATAAAAGGGAGCTCTTTAGCTGTGATTAGCTTCAACCATGACTCTTTGAGGAAGAACTGTTCCGCATGAAACCCTGGACAGAAAATGCACAACATTTACAGTTCCAAGAAACAACTAGGAGTCCATTTAGTTTATTAATCTTGTTTTAACCAAACAAATCCCACTGAGCTCACAGAGGCCCAGGGCCTGAAAGCAGCCTAACGTGCACGTTTTGGGACTTTAAGGGTTTAAAGTTCGCCAATGTAGTAGGGAGCCTAATTGGTCAACACTTCAGAGACGAGAAAGTGTATTTTAAATTGAATCTTGAGTTTTATGGGAAGCTGTGCAGTCAGATAAGAACTGGAAGGATGTGAGAATGAAACAGGATCTTGGCCTAGTCTTACAGCTGAAATTCAGATGGTCTGTTAACGGGAAAAACCCTCTCAGCTTCAAGGTGAATAGCAAGCATTGCAATCATCTAGTTGTTGCGAAAAAGCACGAATTAGAAAATGAACATACTTGTTAAGTGACACTTTCCGGACAGATTTTTAGACTTGTTTTTGTTTTCCGACAACAAAACATAAAAAAGGTAAGATTCAATGAACTTGCACACCAAAGTTTCAAAGACCATGACTGAATCAGAATTTGTATAATCACTGCTGCAGTGTCACAAAAAACTGTATACTACTTTGTATTTTAATTTACTAGTGTGTGCCGTGTTTAAATGTAATTTCGGCATTTCCTTCTACTCTGTCTTGTCTCAGGAGGTCGTGGAGGAGCTGGACGCAGGTATAAATGTCAAAGACAACTCCACCTTCGTCAGCAAATGGGACATTGCCAGCGCCTTGTTTTTCTCAGGGACTGTCATCACAACCATTGGTAATAAGTTTCAGAAGATCCAGGAACACAAAAGGTTTTTTAAAAAGCCCTGGTAAATTTGTAATTGTCCTTTAAATTAACCACTCTTCCACTTTTCGCCTGGCATGTACAGGGTTTGGAAACATCTCCCCCCAGTCGGACGGAGGGAAGCTGTTCTGTATTTTCTATGCTCTAGTGGGAATCCCGATGTTTGGTATTCTGCTGGCTGGAGTCGGCGACCATCTGGGTACTGGCCTGAGGAAAACCGTTGCCAAAATAGAGACCCTCTTCCTGGTCAGACCATTAAATGTTCATTTAAATTTTTGCGTTAAATGGTAGTTCCTTGAACGAATGACATCACATTGATTTTTTTTTCATGGCTGACAGAAGTGGCGCGTCAGTCCCACCATTGTGCGTGTGATCTCAGCCATCCTGTCCATCCTGCTGGGTTGCCTGGTCTTTGTTGCAGTGCCTACCCTGGTTTTTCAAAGAGTGGAGAACTGGACTTTACTGGAATCTGCCTACTTTGTGGTTATCACGCTGACCACAGTGGGCTTTGGTGACTATGTTGCAGGTAAACCATAGCGCACAGGCTCTGAAAGTTAAAACAAAATCCTGACGATGATAATCACCTCACCATAAACCTAAAATGATACTGATTAAAGGTATAGAAATGTGTAGTAAGTTGGCATCAGAGAAGATGTGTTAGTTTAATATTAATTTGTCTTCCAGAGCCCAGGAGGTAGTACACTTTAAAACAGTCAATAACATTTACGCTGGACATTTCTCTAACTGTGCAACACAACTAAAGAAATATAAACTGCTGTAAATCTCTTGTTTTTATGCTTTGTATATATATTTTTTCCAAATGTATTTACTCATCTATAGGTAAGTAGCAGATGTGACTTAATTAGTTATCCATAAATATTACCATCAGACATACGGCATTAAGTCCACTTAGCACAGACAACATTAATTATTTAAGATGATTTACATGAGTGAGATGAATTATTGATTCCTTTATCCATTTTTCTGCTAAACAGTATCCCCTTTTCTAAAGTGTTTAGTTTCTATGGATGGACTGCCTTCATTCACAGTGTATTTGTCTATAAAGGGGACAGACGTGAGGAGATTGATCCCAGTGAAGACCTCAGTGAATACCACTGGAACTACCTCTGGAGAAACCACCTGTACAAGCCTCTGGTGTGGTTTTGGATCCTGCTGGGTCTTGCATACTTTGCATCCATCCTGACAATGATTGGTAACTGGCTTCGGGTTTTATCAAAGAAGACCAGAGCTGAGGTACTTCCTGTTTGATCATGTTGTCCTCTTTACTTCTTCATCTTCATTCTTTTTTATTTCCCTGAAGGAATCTTCCCAAGGGATCAATAAAGTTTTATCTAACTTAATCACCACTAATTTATCCAGGGGTGGTATTACAGTAGTCCCTTGATTATTGCGGAGGTTATGTTCCACACCCCCGCGATAAGTGAAAAACCGCTGACGAGTGAAAAGAAGAACCCTGAGTAGGACGGGTGGCCCTTCTGCGGGTTCATAACCTGCATGTGTAGAGCTTGTGGGGGTCTGGCTTCTTTTAAACGAGTATTTAAAGATTACTTTTCCACCAAGAGTGTTTGAGAGCCCGTCCCCAGCATCCTTTCTCACTGCCAGGTGAGGAGGCTGAAGGAAGGGAGAAAGGAGGAAAAAGTCTGCACGGGAAGCGTGCGCTCTCACCATGAACTTGTGGTTTTTGTATGTGCGGAGTGGAGGATTGGCGTCTTTTAAACATTTGTTCAAAATTGACCTTTCTACTCAGAGTGGAGGATGCGTGTAAAGAGGACTGACAGGGGAGTTCTGCTTGTCTGAGTGGATTCTGCTCGAGTGAAGTTTGTTATATTTCAAAGCCTTCACATATGAAGTTACACACATCCTCCCCAAACCATCATTTCTTCTGCTGTCTCCTCCGTGTCTCCCGGGGCGGGTTGGACCAGGAACACGCCAGTTGATGACCTCTGCCAGTTCCGGTTGGCTGTGGAGACTGCGGAGGCTGTCCTCTGGGAACTGTGGCGGCTGGGGCCCCCGAAGACGTAGCTGCGGCTGTGTGGCGTCTCTGCAGCTGACGCTGATGTCTGTCGTCTGAAGAGGATTGCAGCTAATCCAGGACCAACTGGAAAATGTGGGTTGAATAGTCCGTCTGGACTAACAGGGCCTTCCAAATGACTCCTTCTTAATCTTATCTGGATGGATGAGGAATTTTTTAAAAACACATCCGCGCGTGCAACACTTGTCACTGACAGGAGAGACAGCGATGCAGAGGCAGTGAACCATGGCACCTTTAAGACATCTGTTTATTACCGTTTCCCTCTGTGTGCAGGGTGTGTGTGAGTAAACACAGCAGGATCGTATGACCTGATTGTGAGAGAGCTTTGCTCTTAGAATGATGTTGGTATTTTATTCAAACTTCCAACATTGTCATCACAGCCACACACACCCCCACCCCCCACCAAGAAATCATGTTAGATATGCCCCTGGAGCTCCGGCTGGCAGAAGGAGATGGGTTCTGTTGCTTAGGCGGGACCCGGAGAAGGGGAGAGGAACACCGCAATGGTGGCGGAGCATTGCCCAAATCATGCCGCGAGCAGCGCATGGGATGCTAACGCTAGCATAAACACGTGGTTGCTGCAGCTGTCTGAGATGTGCACTGATATGCTGTCAGTGGATCTAGATGAGAGCTGGTCATTGGGAAAAAGGGTGGACGGCCGTCGTTCGACATGACGAGCTGCTCTGACCCCGGAAAAAACAGCCGACAGGCTTGGCTCGAGAGGGGAAAACAGGTGTTCTCATCCTCTGCGGTTGGAAGGCTGCACCTGACATTACACCGACATGCTAGAACGAAGTAATGTAGAGTCATGGAAGCCAGAGAGTGAGGCGGCTAAATGTACCGCCAAGTCTAGGCCGGAGCTAATGGCTCTGGCACAGCTAGGTCTAGCGTTAGCCACTCCTGAATGTTGGGCAGAACATTTACGAGGATACCAAAAACACTGGGAGGGAGAAAGCAACCTGTCAGCAGCAGCCCTGTCTCCAGCTCTCTAACTGGTGGGGGGGAGAGTGAGGCCGCTTGCTAACTCTCGGTTGGAGGCAGAAACATCCGAGACTTGCCTAGCTCCGAAAGAAAAAAAATGAAAGGCTGCCTGCGTGTTCTGCTCTGGTGCAGATGTGCAGTCTGAGCCGATCGGCGCTGTGGACATACCCCGTCCATTAATATCTTCTTAGTTTTCCATGTGTTGCTTCACTGGCTGAAGAAAATGGGGAGCAAAACTACGGACCCGTACGACATTTATGTGGTCTAGGGATGGGGCTCACATAATGGGTGGGCGTGGACTGGAGTTTTTTCAGTGCTGTGCGCTGCATGCAGGATGAGACTCAAAAGTGCAGCTTAAAGGGCAAGCCCATATGAAATATGGCATATATTTATTTTAGTATTTATATACAGTATATTTTAAGGCTTTATAAACCCTTCACACACTCTTGCAATGTTCTAAACTCTTAAACCTACATCATTTTCATAACATACGTATATGTACTGCACAGTATTGCAAAATTTTATATGGGTACGCACCAGCCTTGGTCTGGTTCTGATCGGCTCTCTGCAGCTGTTGAGCACCAGATGCTTTTGGAGAGAGCCGAACCTTCGAAGAGCCAGCACAAAACCACACAATGGTCCTGATCATGTCCAAATAATCCAGAGGGATCTGGAAGGAAAATGTCCAGGTGAGCTCCGGAGAAGACACCGGACCCCCAAGCAATGCCTCCCTGCTCGAGAGGCTTCGTGGTAGAGTTGCCATTTAAGCCCAACCTGACCCAACGCGAAATTCGGGCCAGATTGGACCAAAATTATGTGTTTGATGGGCAGGTTGGGTCGGCTCTGGATTCTGGTGCGTTTTTACAAATCATACAGCACAAAGAAAACTAAATAAGAATGCACAATATAAAATTGTGTTAATCTACTTGTTGAAGATGAGACATAAATAAAATAGCGTGCAGCAGTTAATCAGACTGTAAAGAGAGTAGCGCTGGCTCATTGCGCAACAATTGGATGTGCGTTCCCCCCCCCACCCTGCTCTTATCACACATCTGAGGATTTGCAATCGACCCACAACAAGAGACGCAATGGAGCTGGAAAGTATTATCATAAATAAAAGCTAAAAATGGGGGAAAAAGCGAAGAAGTTGCAGCATCTGAAACTACAAAAGCCGAAGCGAGCAGCGTTTTCTATTAAAATAGCCTTGTTCTATATTTTTCCAAATAATTTTGCTCTAAAAATATTTTTGTTCATCTGTATAATACCGGTAGCCTGTCTTTAGAGTTTATTTTTTTATTTTTTCACAAGAAATCTTATATCTTCCTTTCTTTGAAAAATGTTTTTAATACTATCTTGTCAAACTGATTTGTCTACAAAAGTAGTAAAAGCTTAATTAAAATGACATGTTGGTTTTGCTTCGTGTTTGGGCCTCTAATTACCGGTACAGTTAATTAGATGGGTCAGGTCCGTCTCGGACAAAATGCCTATGGGCTTGGGCCGGGCTTTTTAGGCCCGAATGCAACACTACTTCATGGGCTGGCAAACAGCGCTCAGACTGACCGATGAGGCTGGACGTGATCCAGGTCCAATTCCAGGTCCAATCCGTAAGGCTCTCTGCATCCACTGAGCACCAAAGTCACTATGAATAAGGATCAAACCTTTTAGTCAGGTTTTGATCGGATCAAAACTTTCCCTCCTTTTCGACAGAAAGCAGCGGCGGGAAGCACTGTTGGCTTCTGGGTAATGTAGTTGTTATGACTGGCAAAACAGTATAGGCTTATTGGAAGAAAACTACAAAATGGTGGTGCCTATCCGAGGTATTATTTTTTCATTAACTTTTTATCTCGTATATCATCTAAACCATGTGAGTAATGTTAAAGTTGACAATCATTGAAAAAACGTGAAAGAGCAAGTCCACGAAAGTCGAGCCGCGAAGAAGCGAGGGACTACTGTACTGGAGATATGGACCCTGGATTAATTTTTTTTATTAAATCAGCTGTGTGGGAAACTTTTGCTGTGATCTACAGTAGCAGTAGAGAGCAATATATGGGGTATGGAAAATCAAATGGGTCAAAACACGTAACCATGTGTATTTTACAACTAGCTCTAATTTAGTTTCACGGTTAAATTTAAAAAAAAAAATCACAGATGTTCAGTTCTGCACTTTCTATTTTGCATCAAGTCTTACTCTGGCAATGGTGGTTTATTTTATCTTTGAAGGATACTGTCTGTTTAAAAAAAAAAGAAAGAAAAATCAGGATTTTTTTTTTCTTGTTGTACCAAACCCATGCTGAACACCTGAGTTTAAATTTGTATGAAATATTCGACAGGCATAATAAGACAAAGATTGTAAAACATGTCCTCCCCATCTTCCAGATGGAGGAACTGCGAGCTCACGCCACTGACTGGACTCAGAACATCCAGCATATGTCCGTGGACTTTCACATCCCAGGAAAAATCGATGACCCGTTCAAACGTCGCAGAAGAAAGCGTCGTCGCGGCCAGCGCAGCCACGGTCAGAGCACATCAGCCAACGGGGCCCCCGAGGGGCCAGAAGAGCAGCACGAGAACGGATCAGGATCTGGCACATACTCCTCCTCTTATTCTTCTTCAGAATCCGAGTCTGGATCAGAAACAGGTTCTCAGGCCACTCAGACCGACCGAGTTCCTGAGGAAAAAAACAAGGAGGAGCCTCCTCCAGATGCTCATATGTCACAACCTTTGGACTACTTTGGGGAGAACCTTGCCTTCATTGATGAATCGTCAGATGCTCAGAGTGCTAGACTACATGTGGATCCCCTGATCGATCCGAAACAACCCAACTCTCACCACGCAAAGAAAAGACGCCACAGAAGACCCGTTCATCGGAGGAGCCCTAAAACAAAACGCTCCAACGACAGACAGCAGCCCAACGGAGACGCAAAGCCTGTTCAAGATCTTCCACTGAAGCCTCAAGAATGACACTTATAAGTCCTATCAACGTTATCCTGTAAACAGAAAGAGTCATGCTTAACTAAGATGAAAACATGATGTTGGAGCCTTAACCCTCGCGTGGTTTGCTGTTTTTCCCTTTAGCATGTGTGTATGCCTCAGTCAAATGATGCAGTGTTTGATGGCAGTGTTCTCATGTTTTGTGAGGAGTTACTGCTCTCTATTGGGCTAAAGCTGTATTGCACTATCACTGTGTCAAACTCATTTACTGTACTAATCCAGAAACTACAACCAAAACCCGTGCAATCAGAATGCTAAGTTTGCAAAGTGGGTGCTAATTTCTGAGACTGTTACTCTGGAATCCTGCCAACAATTAAACGGGTAATAAATATGCACTTGATTGTATATTTTTTTGTAACAACAATAATCCAGGAAAAAAAAATCCAGCAAAGTTCAGTCAGGTCATCTGGACATTTTTTTTTTTTTTAAAGATGTTTCGTCCTTCTTTCAAAGGACTTCATCAGTCCAAGGAGCCAGAACAAACTGAGTCGAGCAGTACACTCACATAGTGGGCCAACCAGTTTGCTGGTGACAAGATGGCTTCTGGGACCCACCCTCTCCCCTGTCGACTCCTCTGAGGCAGCCATAACCATAGCCTGATGAAGTCCTTTGGATGAAAGATGAAACGTCTCAACAAAAAAAAATATTTAAATAAAAAAATTTAAAAAAAGGAAACCGTCCAGATGACTGAACTTTGTTAGATTTTTTTGTAACAGTTTTTAAAACAAATTACAACAAATAACCACATTATTTGTGTTATGAAGTCCATTAATCATAAAGCATATAGTAAATAAAGATTTTTTTAATGAAATGATAACTTCAAATTCCTTGCCTTTTCTCTGATTTAAATATGTAATGTTACAGACTTTATAGCAGAAGCACGACAGCACACACTGTCTTTCCAACAAATAAGCCAAAGGATTAAAGGCATTTACAGTGTTTCTTTGTAATAGTTAATAAAAAACAGGTTCTGGCAATGACAACCAACATTATTTATGGTCTGTTTCGTTTCCCCTTGGTGTCAAGTTTCCACTGTGAACAGTCTTGTTTTGATGAGCAGGATTATAGTAAAGGGACCCACATGCTACATAGCTTTGCCACTAGCATGACTTCAAACAACACCGCAAAGACCTCTCTCATCCTGGAGGGTGACCCCACTACAATATAAAAAGATGCCAGAAGGTCTTCGTAGGGTCTTGGGGATTTCTTTGTGGGTGTGTGATTAGTTGTCATAGATTCTAAACTTGCACAAAACCTTCTGTAGTGAGTTTGTAAAGGTTTTTCATTGTGGTTGCAGCATATACTGTGGGGCATACGTGCACATGAAGTGGCCAGGCCACTGAGAATCTGATGAGGTTTAGCAAAGATGCGCTCATACCTAGGCTACTATCATTAAGACGCCACCACACTGGCTGCCCTCCAAGAAAGTTCTTGCAACACCCTTGGTGCAGTGGCTATGTACTTCATGTCCCGCTACCACTCTTGCCACAACCAGGATTGTAATGCACTCTCATCACGTGGTTAAAATGACCAATCCACTTCCTCCAGTCTGTGTGCCAATAAATTATGTGCCACACTCAGCCCTCCCCATAGTCATCTTTTGATAGCAAAGCAAGATGGACTTGTTCTCATCATAGTTGGGCCTGAAAGAAGGGTGGATGTGGCTGAGGTTCTGCTAAGAAAACTCCTTTACCTACAGTCTCTCATGCTACTGATGTCATGGAAACAAACATACAGTGATCCCATGGTGGTGATGTTATCGTTCTGTGATGTAAGAAGATGCATTCTGATGTGGTCCAAGACAGTTGTGCTAAGTGGGGCCTAGTCTGTGGGCATATTTAATCAAATTGTCATGCAGGGATGTCCTGTGGACATTCAAAGTGGGGTAATGGTGCAGGAAAATGTATCAGGGATGCATACTTCAGCTGGGCAAACCTATTTGGCAAGTTCAAACAGCACAGCAGCTTCATGATTACCTTCACATTGAAGGACTTTTACCAAATTTGTTGCAACCCAGACCCGTTCTAGTAGGTCATGGAGGTCGTGGAGAGCACAGCAGGGTCATCATCCAGTATGAAAGGGACCTAATATACAAAAACAAAAGTGTAGTTTTTGAAAAATTGCCACGTTCTGAAACTTTTCTGTTGACCAGTTCAGAAAGATGTTGCCGGATTTTAAAAGTAAACAACATAATGAGAAGGTACCACTGAATACTCTTCGAGGCATCAGTCTGGCTCTTTTAAAGTGTGCTGAAGCTTCTTAAGGTGATCCACGTGATACTGCAATGGAAACACAAGCTTGCTCCAGTCTGAACATGGCACCAAGGAAAAATGCGACTCCACTATCGAGGGTGGCTGCAGTTTTCTTGTTTGTTTATTAATATTTGGATTAAAAAAAACTTTATTATTGTCACAAAAGTCAAGAGTCATTCAAGGTTCCTCACCCTGAACACAACCAGCAGATGGCAGACACATGCCGATTCAGCAAATTCAGCTGTGTGGTATCATTCAATACATCATGTAGACTTTGATTTTACCTCTTTTGTTATTTTGTGAATTATTTGATGCGACACGGTTTAGAATCTGTCTGGTGTGGATATATTTTTAGTTTGACTCAACTGAGACAGGAAGCATTGAAAAGGAGCAGAGAAACGGAGTGCTTCTGTAATCCAGCCTTTGGAAATCTGACACATTCCTGCAGGATATGCCTAAACAAAAAGGCAGCGTTCTGGCATTGCAATCAGGAAGTCAGGAGGGAGCGATGATGTGCAAAGGCAGTGGGTGACCTTTCTCTGGAGGACACACACACACACTCAGCTGCTATAACGTCATCAGTTCTTCCACTGCAGCCTCTTTACATTGCCACTAGAGGAGGGCTGGTGGGCAGCATTTGAAGTGCATGGCGCATGCCTGACCTGGATTCCAAAACAAAATCTGAATTAGAATCAATACATGGTGCTTCTTTAATCTGCGCTCTATCTGTGAACTATTTTCTAATTACTCAGCTGGGCGTCGGATATTTTAACCAAAGCATCTACAGCAAACGAGTTAGTTATTTTACTGACGCAGCACTGTCAGCCTGAACACATCAACACTTCAAGGTTCTATGGTTCAGTTTGGGAAACAGCTGATTGTATTTGTAGACATTGACCTTATGGGTAATCATTAGAACGTAACATACATATTTAAAGCTGACAGGGCCTCGTTCTTTTCAGCAGAAACATTTCTAACGTCTGCTGCCTAAAGCAAGAAGATGGGCTAAAATGTATTTGCATGTTTGTCTATTAGCAAAATATGTCATGGTCTATGAAACGGATTTGATTAAACTACCATAAGAGCATCATTGTATGAGCATGCACAACATTTAAGTCAACCCAAATGGGTTATTGTTGCTTTTCCACCTTAGCAAATACAAAAATAGCTCCAACTCAGTTAGTTTTATAGATACAGGTAGTCATTGGTTTACAAATCATCCGGTTTACGAAAATCTGTACTTACGTTCGACCCCCGTTGAAAACAATGAAGTCCAGTTACGGTCTAAATGCGTCTTTACGTCATTACGCACTCACTTTTATAATGTGTTTATATGTGTTTATAGATGAATGTGTGGTGTAATGTGTTAGCTAACTGTTTGTAAATAAAGTTCTGTGTCGATAAATGGGTGTGCGGCGCAGCGTTAGCATACATTTACATGTATTTTCGCGACATACGGGCAAAATCCAGACTAACGATTGCCACGTACGATCAATTCCGGGTTACGTTCAAATCGGGTTACGGTCAATGCGTAGGAACGGAACTCGAACGTAAACCGAGGACTACCTGTATTGAGCAAATATTTAGTCTGATACATAAGCTAAAAGTGCCACAAACACAACCTAACTTTGTCTAAAAATGTTAACATCAATCCAGTCTGTTCGATCCGTTAGCAAAATATCTCACGAACCACTGGATAAATTTTAAGAAAAACATGCAGGAAGTATAAATTAGGGCCTACCTGAAGGACATCTGGAGTCAACAAAATCTGAGACATCTGCCACGGCTAACTGACTCTGGTCAACACAAAAATGTCTATAACTCAATATGAGCTCAGTTTTGGTGTGGTAGTAGCTGAAAGTCAGTCACAACACATTCGCTGAGCACGACTTGTTATAATGTTATTTTCAAGGTTTGACCAAAAGGTTTAGCTTTTTCTTTGTGCTCAGGTTTTAACTCCAGCTATTGTTTTAATCTGGAGACAGACTGAAGTTCATCCTTAAGGCTTCATCAGATAATGATCAAACCTTGAGGCTGTTTGAAACATGATTTTTTTTTTAATTAATTGTGTAATCCATGACTCACTGATGCAGTCTTTTCCCTGCACAATGGGTTATTTATGAAGCCCATCAGCCTACACCTGTCGGAGGTCACGACCTGCCATAAGGGGCACCCTGGGGACCCCAGCTGGCTCCCACGTGCTTCTCATCATTCCTTCTTCTTGGTGAGTCTCACACTGCAACGACACGTGTGAATAAACGGTGAAGCACTAACATCCTTATAAAACTCGTCCGGCTGTTTCGGACATGCGTTGCGGGCTCTGCAGCAGAGGGGCTGGGATGCAGCCCCGCAGAGTTGCGGTGTCTGCGGCGGAGAGAGGGAACGACCTTGCCTCAAGGTCGCAAAGACAAGTCCGTTTTTTTTTTTTCTTTTTTTTTCTTTTCTTTTTCTCGCGCGCGCGCCACGAAAACCAGGTCCTTTCTTCAACGAGCCTCGAGTCACGTGACCACGCGAAGCCAGGCAGCGCGCGAGGTGTTTCCGACCAGACTAATCATATTAGAAGGCTCTGATTAGAGCCAGATAACGCTGAGACGTCAGGGGGAATACGGACTTTAACCAGCTCGTGCTCCGACGAGCTCCCACTCTTCATTTTCTGCTTGAATTTAAAGCCAATTTAATCCAGACAAGCTGGAAAAAAAATCTTTTGGAACAACTTTTCTCCTCCCTCCATGCCAGCTGTTGCCAGGCAGGCGTGTTGTGCCTATTTCGAGACGCGGAAGGTTACAAACTTAGAAACAAATCACCAATACAGTATAATATATTTTTTTAAATCTTCTTCTGGTAGAGCCTCAGATAAAATCAACATATTTGAAGCGAATCATTTTGAACAAATTGTCGTGAACTTTTTACCACTTCTTGTCCTCTGTCCAGTTGGACAGAGTCTGGTGTCATGAGACCAACAGCATGACCACAATTTCCACATGGGCCATGTGTGCTGCAAGGTGTGCTAATTATACAATTTAAGAAGTTACATAAATAATTACTGCAGTGTAGTAAATTATATATAGCTAAGCAGTTGTAACAAGTGGATAGAGTATAAATGTGTTATTCCCAATAAATCTGTGCAGCTTTTTAATCTAACAGATGAGTTTAAATAAGCCATTTAAAGCTTAGAACCTAAACCAATACGCCTGTATACTCTTGGGATTAATTTGGATTTGGTTGGTTTTCTTTATTTTCTTTAAACAGATACGTACAGGCTTTTTTCCACGCTGGTGACGGTGGTGGGGGGGCTGACGGACGCAACGAACACGCAGCAGACGCAAATTGAAGCGCAAGGAGGAGAAAAAGCACGGGACTTGCGTACGTCATTCAGCTCCGTCAAGCTAGCGAGAGCGAGCTAGGAGGGCGCCGGAAGTTGCGTAGCTGAGTTTCCAAAACAAATTTTGTGTTTCGGTTACTTTAGAAATTTTAAGGATTTTCTGCATCTGCGTAATTCTAAGACACGTTAACGTAGTTGAATAAAACTAAATTATATCAAACTTAGTTTTGCTTTCACACATAGGCTAGCCTGAAACAAAATCAAAACGTCTTGCGCGACGCTGACGTTTTGTTGTGAAAGGAGTTCAACCGGATGTTTTGTTTTCTCCTCTTCAAGGCTTGATGCTACATATTGAAGCGTAGCGCATTTGTACTAGCCCAAATGGGAATTTTTCACGCCAGTGTACGGGACTGAACAACCGGTCTAAACATTGTGTCGCCGGTTATCACCTGACTCGAACGGTGACGGAGTTAAAATGTGATGCGAAAAAAGCCTAGAGTGACTCAGACGGCGTCGTTATTTTAAACCAGGACTGGACTTTCTAGCCGCAAAGACTTGACAGACTGACTGGCCGACAAAAAAAAAAAAAAAAAAAAGGAACGCGATGGTTTTACATCTTCCGGTAAGTGTTTTTGTTTGAGCCTACACTTCCCTGCAGGTTCAGGCTTTCATTATTCATTTGTCCAGACCATGTCGCCGGTGTCTGTGAAAGCATGCAGGAACTTCTCCCGGGCCGTGGCGTTAGTGGGGCTAAGGGGCACACATTCCTTTGAAGAAATACTTTCATATAATAATTGTGTAATAATTTGCAGCTTTCTGTCCAGCTCGCATGCTGCGATTAACCGACTTCCTGCACCTTTTTGTTTAATCATTTTAACAGTATTATTCATAAATACAAAAAAAAGTGCATACATAGTGCTTATTGAACAGATTAGTCTCAAGATTGTCGATAAATCGTGCATATGCAAAACGCGCCCCCCCCCCCCCTATTTTTTTTTACCCCTGCACTTCCATAAGACTTTAACCTTCTTATGTGTTTTATCACCCAGAGTTCTCATTTCTTTCTTTAACACACTGAACCATGTAGTGACTGTGCCTGCTGGACCAGAACTGGGATCAGTGATCTAAAGGAATTATCCACTTTGGTAATTAACCTTTCACCGGTCCAAGATCAGTGGGCAAGGTCACCGCGGGGGGGCTGCTGTGTGCAGCTCCACTGTCAAGCTTTAATGTGCAGCCTGTATTTGTGATGTGACACCACCAGAGCCTCGGGCCAAACCAGAAGAAGAAGAAAGCTTTCTGAAGAAGTAGTGTCCAATAAGTCAGGGGCTATGGTTTTTTTTAACAAAACACGTGATTTCTCCTGCTTCTTGTAAAAGATGGAGATCAGATCACTTTCAAACATGACAGCATCCTATTTTGACCTATAATTGAAATATTGCACGCAGATTGTTTTAATTATCTACAGAGTTATGATCGAACTCAAGCTTATGACTACAGTACTCATGAGGGACAAGGTGTTGGCTTTACCCAGTCTGTCCTTCAAGCATTCCTGTGACTGTGACCTTTGGAGTGTGTCACGCTGCATTCAAGGGGGAGGGTAGTCAGGCAGCGTGGAGATTCTGTATAGGCGCACTGGGTTGTGTATATTTGGAAACAACCGGCAAAGGCGGTGATGTTCTTCCCTGCGTCTGTGTGTGTTTGCTTGTTTGTAGGTAGCAAAGATATCTTGGGAACAGTTGGATGTATTTCTGAGAAACTCTCACAAAGTGATCGACTGATTCACATTCGGTGTCAGCCCCTTTCGAAATGGCCATCGCAGCTAAGCAACTTCTGCCAACACGTGAATGGCGCTAACCCAGGCAGTTTTACGGATACTGATTTGAAGCTTGGTGTGGTAGTAGCTGAAGGTCTTCCTCAACACATGTTGACCTTGCAGTACTGTGTGAGATTGTGCACAATGACATTTACTGTGGGAACCAGTAAACTGCTGTCTTTTTATTAGATGTAGACACGTTGATACTTATTTCTTTTAAATATGTAAATGAAAGTGTTGGTGTTAATCTGGCCATGCAATGATTCTCAAAGTTATTTGCCTACTTTTCAGGTGTCCTGATAACTCCAGATTTGAACCTACAGCAAGAACATTTAACTGAGCTGCCATCAGGAGTGAGGACTAGATAGGTTTCAAGCTCCAGTACACAAAACAGGTAAGCTTTTCACATGTTTCCCAATTATGCTGATGAAATATTTGGCTTATAATTCATGCTTCAACAAGGATTATTGACTGTCAGACAAATCACAGCTGCTCCGTTCTGCACAGGTGCGCCCAACCTTTAATTTTTTTTCCCCACAAAGTAGGTACTATGACAAAATAACATGGTGAAAGGGACATGCAAAGAAAAGTTTGTAGGTGTTCATGTTCTGGTTGTTTTAAGCTGACATGTTTAGGGCATCAATGCAAGTATTTCTCTGTCTAAAATTAAATTTAAAAGGAGAAAGGAGCCATGAATGCATCTGTCTAAAACAGTGGATCGCAAATATTTCAGCTGTTGAGCCACAAAATAACAGTGGAAGTGACTTGTGACCCCGTCTTTTGCTGGTTGAAGCGTATTTATTCATCCATTGTTTTACCTCCTTCTAACAGTCACTGTGAGAGAGCACACCTGTATACCTGTATTGGGCGGCTGTGGCTGAGTGGTTGGAGCAGTCGTCCTCCAATGCAGGAGTTGAGGGGTTCAATTCCACAAGCAGTCACATGCTGAAGTGTCCCTGGGCAAGACACTGAAGCCCTCGTTGCCTCTGATGTGTGTCCCATCAGTGTATGAATGTGATGAAGCACTGATTAGTCTCTGTGTAGTTATAGTAGAGTGCTGTATGAATGGGTAAATGAGGGCACAGATTGTGTTGTAAAACACTTTGAGTATCTTGATAAGATAGAACGGCGTTATATAAATACAGTCCATTTACAATTTACACCCTGGTCAGATTGCAAGTCTATCACAGTCACGTAAAAAACAAATGAGACACACAACCATTCACACTCTCACACCTAGGGACAATTTAGAGTTACCAGTTAATCTTAAATGCATGTTTTTGCCCTGTGGGAGGAAATATGAGTAATCGGAGAAAACCCACAAGTACACGGGGAGAACATGCAAACTGGACCCAGAACATTTTCAGGCAGGGAGGCGTTCCTGCCACTTTCTCTCTGAAAGACAACAGCTCTAACCACTACTGCACCGTTCTGCCTGCTTTGGGAACTAATGGTCTAAAAGACCTAATAATTCCACAGCTACATGTTGTTTGTTTTAGGGCCCTGTATGCAGGTTGGGGATGATAACGCTTGGTGTAGCTGTAGAACATACTGGCCAGTTCAAGATAAAGAACCCTAATTGAAGGTGCAGAATAACAATTGATTTGTTAACATTTATCAACTATACACGGGTCATCGTTTGTCATTAATCTTCTGGATTTTCTGGCTTTCAGTTAAGGTAGTCAAACTGACATGTTGAGAATAATAAGATGGCATGTGAGGATTTATAAGACCCTAAACACCAATATAAATATAATAGCAATTACAAGCATTGAGGGGCACATGGGTCATGTATGTTTAATCTGAATATGGACAATAAAAAAAATGTGAGACATTACCTATAAAACTGCCATGATGACACAAGTTTTACGTAGTTGTAAAATTTAGCACAGAGATGTACAATAACAGCTCTGGCTTAGCAACTATTACTAAACTCAGTTACTGTAAATGAAAACATTATAATCCATAATCCAGGTCTCTCTTGTAAATGAGTCCTCGTGGCTCAACGGGACTAACCTGTTCAAATAAAGGTTGAATGAATCCTCAGCACTGGCTCTCCTCAGGGCTGTGTGTTGGGCCCCCTCCAGTTCACTGCTCACATACGACTGCTCCTACCCATCCAGGCTGTCATATTGTAAAGTTTGCAGAGATGCAGCGGTGGTTGGATGCATCACAAACAATGAGTCCGGCTACTGGCAGGAGTTTGAACACCTGGTTCAGAAAGAACATCCTCCACATCGATCTGAAGAAGGGTGTAACTGTAACTGGGACCCTAAGTACACAATTTCGTTCCACCTCATGTACCACATGTGATGCAAATGACAATAAAGTCACCTTGAACATGACTACACTTTAACATCTGTTAATTCAATTCAATTCAACCTTTATTTAGGCAGGTTAATCCCATTGAGCCTCGAGGACTCATTTACAAGAGAGACCTGGTTACAAACAA
>JARVGQ010000390.1:24225886-24237837 GCA_031762355.1 Hypsolebias martinsi | reverse complement strand
TACGCGCCCCCCCCCCCCCCCCAGGGATAATCCAGATTAGGGATTCATGAGTCTAGCAGTTTTTTCAGTATTCTATTAAGCTTTCTTTTGCACTTTTTATTGCAGTATCCACTGTAATTACTGTATTTATTTCATAACCATATGTTTATTTTACACATTTATTTTAAACCCGTTTCTCTTTAGAAGGAGACCCTTTGTTTCAATGTGATTACCTGTATTTAAAAAAGGCTTGTGTGACGTGTGCTTTAAAGAGCGTTTCAAAATGATCTAATTCAGTGAGCTGCTCACATTTGCACAATTCCAGTTCAGAATAAAATTGGAAGAGAAGTCCATCTAATTTTTCTTACATTAAGTTTCAGTTTACATCAATGGCTACATAGGTAAACTGAGAGCAGGAACTGGGAATGTTGGAAGTAAGTTTACAACTTAAAATGTAAAAGAAATACTTCTTGTTGCTAGCTACAGTACATGCGCAGACAACAAAATCCATTTCAAATCATTTTGCCGCTGTTAATCATGAACCTTAGCTCCCACATCCTGGTTCATGTTCTATTTTCTGATTGTAGAGAACAGATGGAACACAAGCTGATTTTTAAACAGCTGAAGTAAGACTTGCACAATAATGATTATCAAAAGTGGGACTCACCAATGAACTCAAAAACCTCCTCAAAGTACTGTCTGAGGTTTTGCTTGCTGTTGTCTGTGGCTGGGAGCCTTTTGTAGTGCAGTCCGGCTTTGACGTGGTACAAGGGCAGGTGTGTGGTCACGTTGACCACGTAGCCAATGTTGAGGCGCAGCAGCAGGTCCAGGTCCTGGGCATCTCTCTCGTTCCCCAGAAACAGGAATGGCAGGATTGGACTGATGACGGCGTTCTCTGCATCAGGAGTCATCACAGTTTCATCGGACAGAGAAGCAGGTAATGATGAGGACAGCGGCAGAGACAGCCTCACTGGAGAAAGACAGGAAATGTGTGGACATGTTTGTATGCTGGAGAGAAGAAAGGGTTTCCACAGATGTGTGTGCTCCAAAAAATTCAGTAAACATGGTAATAACAGAAAACTTCATTTATGAAATTTTGTATCCAAAAGTGAGTCATGCTTTTCTGAAATGTTTCCATAATTAAGCGAGTCTGGGTGAATTACAAACAATGTTTGGGTTGTAAAGACAGCATTCAAACTAATACTTTGTATGTCAGTACTTACAATAGGAAGGTACTTTAAAAAGTTTATCTGCTTATTCTTACTTCGATTGTTATCTTCATCTTGCTCTCTGTTGAAGGAATTCAAGGCCAGGTGAAGAGAGTGAGCTGACGGCAGAGAGTGTCCTCCCTCCCGCTCCCTCTGCCAGGGTTTGGGTTTGATGAGTGAGGTGGGGGCGGATGGT
Source organism: Hypsolebias martinsi (assembly GCA_031762355.1). NCBI lineage: Eukaryota > Metazoa > Chordata > Actinopteri > Cyprinodontiformes > Rivulidae > Hypsolebias > Hypsolebias martinsi. The sequence goes on along the minus strand of JARVGQ010000390.1, from coordinate 24,236,454 downwards.
GGAGGTGAAAAGGACACAGGAGATGGTGGGGAAACAGAGCGCTGAGAGTTGTGTTGGGGATATGCTATGTCTTCGTCTTGCTCAAGACCGTCACTCATTCCAACGTCTTCTGCTTTATTCAGGAGCCTCTTCAGTGAGTTACGGCCCTCTTCATACCGAGAACCCAACCTGCTACCTACAAAATCAAGCGCTGCCATCTTGCCCTGCTGAAGTTGCCGGCGGCCAGCATGGTCTGTGAGATGCGTCTGTCCATATCCTTGGAGATTTTGACAGTCCAGAAAGGCGAAACCTTTTCCATTACTGCCATTCTGAGCCACGCTTGCACAGGTTTTCCCAACTCCTACCCCCATCCCAGCACAATTGTTCTTTTGAGCTTTAGAATGAGTCATCTTTTTGGCCAGCTCTTCAGGCCAGATAGTCCGCACGCTGTAGTCATCATCATCAGCCTGGTACAAAGCCATTGGGTGAGCTGCTCCCATGCTTCTTCCAGGGGGTTTCCCTCTTCGAGGGTTGTATGTCACCACTATGGGGTCGCTGCTGCAGTAGCTGCAGGAAGAACTGCCTGTCTGAGATGCTTTGGGATTGCAACCTGTGACACAGCTTTGTATTGCCCGCAGAGGGCCTGAAGAGGAGAGAGGCGTGCAGGGCAGGCATCCTCCAACTAGTTTCTTACGAAGAATAGCAGGACTTTCAAAGTTTCCAGCTTCAGCAGAGCAGGATGCACAGCGCAGAGGTTTGAACAGGTTTGCACGACAATCAGAGGTGGTGCTGTTGGTTGAGGAAGTGTTGGACGTGGAGGCGGTGGAAATACAACCACCTAGATTTTTCAAGCCCATGTCTTTACTCCCTCTCTTCATTGCTCCAACATTCTGAGTACAAGAAAATGAGGTGGAAGTGCTTCCTCCACCTCCCTGGAAGCTAGAGGAGTCTCCTCTACACCCACCACATCTTACCAATCTCCAGCAACCACAACTGAATGGGTGCGTGCAGTCAATGGTGCATGTATGGTCAGGGCTGGGGAATCTTCCAGCATGGGAAGAGCAAGGAGACAGAGAAAGACCATGAAGGATATGAGGATGGTGATCCTTTGTGCGAGGTGGGTGAGGATGACTAAACTGCCGGAAAAAAACTGGTACGCGAGTGGGTTGAGAAGGAGAAGATGAAGGGTATGTGGAGTTTAGAATGGCAGCATGGGGCACAGGGACAGAGTGATGGTGGTGGGGTAGACTGTCGCCGTTATGACTTTTATGTACAGTTCCCAGTTTGGAATTCTTCTTGTAGCTCAAAGAGGAGTATTCCTGCTTGCTTTTGTTGTAAAAACTAGAGTTGCCCTTTTCACCTCTGAATATATGCTGCTGTGCCTGAGCGGGGACAAACTGTAGGACCCCTCCAGGAGAAGACGACAGCTGACGAACCCTCTGTGGTTTGTGTTCAACTCCACCTGGCCTCGCTGTGCTTCCAGTTTTTCTTTCACATTGTCCTTGATCTTGCTGGGATGAGACCCATTTTCCTCTGCCACCTTTTACACTTCCAGTACGTCCTAATGAGTTGCTGAATCCTCCCCGCCCCCCTTTGTCTACTGTGACTTTGATATCAATGGTATGTGTGTGGGAGGGCAGCCGTGGGCCGAGAGTCACTGTACCATTGCTGTGGCAGTGGCTTGGGATGTGTTTGACAGCTGCTGAGACAACAGGCTGGTCGGCCTTGAATTTCTGCACGCGAGAGGACCTGCGCTTGCATTCCACACTGAGAGATTTACATGAGGGTGAGTAAAAATGAGACTGAGACGTGTAGAGGTGAGGAGGGTGGGGAAGTCGTCCATTGGAAGTGGCTGTTATTTGAGAGGAGTGCTGTGGTATGGTTTGTGGGGAAGCATCACATAAGGCTAAGTTTTTTGGACGCTGAATGACCACTATGCGCTCGTCAAGAGGGAGGGGAGGCATCTGGGTTTATGCGAAACTGAAGAAAAAGAGAGAAATATATCAGTCAAAAATACCACATGGTTAGAGTTGTTATACTTTGTAGTTCTAGAGAAATACTTTACATTTCGTAAACATGCAAACAGCACAAGCTCATCCAAGATTATTGACACCAATCTGTGACAAGTATACTAACAACAGTGAGCACAATTGTGCTTTTTAATGTTGGCTATGACTTGGGACAAATTTGTTTCAGAGAAATTAGCAATTAACTTGTGAAACGTAAAGTATGACTCCAAATTCAACTTAAAGGGAATAACACACACACATGTTCACAATAAATTGATGCTTTCGTATAACAAAAATGTTCATACAAAACAAGAAATTTACATCTCTTTTTGTTTTTATTGCCTGTTTCACATTTCCTGTTCAAATGTGCAACAATAAAAGGGGAAACTCTGGAAACACATACAGGTGCATGCTTATTTGAAATGGATATTGCAGAAGTAGTTATTGTCTATGTAGCCATTTAAACATCCACCTCAGATGTTTTACCTCTTTACACCATGACCACCACTGGCCTGAGAGTCGATGCTCACCTGTATTTAAGATTTTTTTAAATCTGAAGGTGCAAACCTGACCGCTGTTAGCAATACACAGTCCAGACTAACACAGATTATGTTTCTTAAAATCTTATCCTCCAAAGCGGCATCAAATAAACAGCAGCAACTTTCATCCCTTTGAAGAGTCCTCTTTCTAAAAGTGATATTTTTGTCATTGTGTAGTTCAATACTATAGAAAGTATATGAACCATTATTACATTACAGCCTCAGTTTGAAAACAGCATTTATTTCTGACCAGATCATGAGCTAATGGCTAATCCAAATGCAGCTAAGACAAAAGTAAACTGCTGCCTTAAAGCTCTAATCTCCAAACTTTCTTAGCAATTCATGCTAAAGCTATTCTATAAACACTGGCGTCAGCGTTGCATTACCCTCACATAAAAATCTATGAATATTTGCAAGCAACATTTGCACAGCAACACCAGTAACAGCTAGCAGACCCAATTCAAAAGCAAATGTGGTCCTAAACTGACCTTGATGCAATCTGTCTGAGAACTGCTGTAATTCAATTCAAGGTGGTGCACCATCTGCATTGGTCCAAAGACAAACTGTCCAAGATCAAAACTGACCTGGATCCTGCATGCATCCACTGTAAACAAACTCCAGACATGCTCTTACACACATTCTGGACTTGACTAATGCTGCGGGGTTATTGGCAGTCTATTTTTGATACTTTCTCTGGGATATGTGGAAAAACTGTGTACCCATCATCATTGTTTAGGGTGGTCCCTGTGGATGCATCTTTTAGCAAGAACGAGAGGAATATGATGGCTTTTGGCTCTCTTCTAGCAAGGAAACTTATTTTATGCAGACGGAAGGATCCACATCTGCCAGCATATGAACACTGGATAAGATAATTTATGTGTCATATTCACTTGGAAAAGATTAGATATACTTTGAGGGGATTGGTTGGGAGATTTTGGGACATTTGGCAGCCATTTATGTTGTTTACAGGAACTGTGTCAGTACCCATCTGACATATGCATGCCCATATAGCAGATGTAGTATGGGAGAGGTTTTTGTTGTATATATATTTCTGTTTGTTAGTTTTGCATGTGTGTGTTATTAATATAAGAAAATAACAATAAAAATACTCTGATTAAAATAACAACCTTAATGCTAATTTTTTAAAGCAGCCATGAAAATGTTAATAATTAAAGCTTTACTCAACTGATAATTTTACACTGCATAAATATTTGGCAGAAATATGATATTCTTGCTGGATGTACCTCATGCTGCCCAGGAAGTGCTTTTGTGCTTGTAAATAACCGGGACAATGCAAATTAATAGAAGTGTAATAGTTTATAAAATAGTGTTTAAATGAAAGGTTATGAAATGTTTGAGTTTGGAACCATTTTAACACGAGAGAAATCCATTTTGGTCTTAGCTGCGTTTGGACTAGCTGTTAGCTCATCATGTGCTTTTGAACATAAACACAATTTTTCCATCTGATGCCTTTCAAATCGCTACCTACAACTGATAAAATATTAATTGTTGGTATTTTTTTCCACATAAAGCCACTTTGACATGCTTGAATTCTCTCATTTACAGGATGTGTTCACATGAAACATTAAGGCAAGCCTTGGCTGATGGTGAAAACAGCTAAATGGACTGTAAGAGATGTGGATGGGCTTGTCACTCTAAAAGGCTTGTTTGCATTTTGAAATATTGAACAAGAGAATGGTAGAATGATTTTATGATGCAGACGGTTTAATGTGAAACAAAACAATCCATTTGCAATATGAGAGCAAAACAAGACTGACTCACAGCTAATGGCTCACAGAAATCCTCTGTAAAGACAGCTTTGAAGTTTCAGGCTCGTTATTATCTGAAATGAAGCACTTCCTATTCCCATCTAACTTGTTCATCCTGCCTCTGGTATAAACCAAATGAATCGGACGCTTTGGTTCAGTTAGAACAGAGCATTTAGTCGAGGCCATGGTATAAACAGAAAGTCACAGCATACACAACAGTTCAACTCGGGTAATGTTCACATCATGACACAACAAATAAATAAATAAATAAAGATCCATATCATTGAATCACCATTATGATTAATGGTACAACTAACAAGTTGCTACATTTACTACTGGACTTTAATTTTTATAGGCCTATTCCTGCAGTCGTTAAAGGGTGGCTCTTAAATGTTAGGATGAAATATTACTGTCATTAAAATGAAAGTCCACCCCCATTACACACATTATTAAATACAATCAATCTGAGACCTTTGGTTGATGAAGTGCCTTAATTTCCTTTCAGCCATCTAGTAGCACAGCTCTGTGAGTTGAAGTACCACCATGGAAAGTGTTAGCGTGCTACAATTAGCGAAAGCTTATAACTTTGTGGTGTCTAAAAACAGGTTTGCTCAAGGAGTAGTGAGAAAAAAAAAAACACTGGTGTGTTCCAGTTCTTTAGTGGTTCCTTGAGTTTCTTTTTAGACTTGTTCCCTTCATGGTTCATGCTTTAATTCCCTGAGTTTTGAATCGTTGTGTTTGAGTTCTGTTATTGTGTTTTACCAGTCGTCAGTTCATTTCTCCTCAGCTCAGCTCCTGGATTTCTGTCTGCTTGCCCCGCCCACTTTCACCTGTTCCTGTTTTTGCATTTAACACAGGTTTCTACAATTACATCACCCAGTCCTTTAAAATATGTCTTTCTCCACCTTCACATCAGTTCTGTGTTGTTGGTCAGATGCCACAGTCTATCTTTTTGTGTGCTTCCCTCCTGCCTCTTTGTAAGTTTGCTGCCTTGTCAGCCTTTTGCTTTTTTAATTATCATAAAATAAATCAGTTTTTATTTCTGCCATCCTCGTGTCCTGCATGTATTCTTGGTCCTACCACCACAAATTGTGATAATGCTCACTCCTAGACTTTATTTTATTAGTTTAGTTTAGTTTAGTTTGCACAATTAAAATACAGATCAAAGATATTAAGAAAAAATAATTATAATAACAGTGCAGGGAGAGGCAGAAGCCCAGTGGACTTATACAAAGCCTCCACCCATATAAATAATACAAAACAAGAATACAGTCAATTGATCATACATTTAGGAATACAGATATACAGGAAAAAAAACATCTAGAGTCATCAGTTTCATGATGAATTTTATCTACTTGAAGAATCAGAAACTTTGGAATGACACCACATGCAACTTAACAATGTTCCAGTTTCCAGTTGAAGAAATAAACTGATAAGGGCTTTGCTCATGACCAGGTCAACGCTGATATCAAGAAAACAATGCATTTACACTGTAGAGACATATTTACAAATGGGACACCACGTATTTAGCAGGATGTGAACACTGAAATTCAAATTAATGATGTTAAAAGGTTAATTGTCAGCCAGGCTGCCATTATAGATTTTGAATGTGACCCTGCGACCCAAAAAGGAAGAAGAATGGATGGATGCATATGTGTCGCAACAATTACTGTATATACGTGAAGGGGACATGTCCCGTTCAAATATAAAAAAATACTGATTTGGACGTCTCCACATTTACCATGAAATATTAGTTTACTCAGTGCAGTTTCTATTTCTGTTTGAAAAAGATCCATTCCACTTGATTACTAGGAGAATACTCAAACCACTAAAAATCCACTCCGGGTTTTCCCGGTTGAGCACAACTCACCACACCGGATGCAGCGTTTCCCCGAGGTCACTTGGCTTGGCAGGGCGTTCACGGGGGGAGACACCTTTCTATTGCTCGCTAGCTTAGCGCTACGCTAGTGCCGGCAGTCGACCGGCTTTTGGGGTGCCCTCTAAAATAGCTATTGAATCAAGTGTTTACTTATGTAGGTAAACACAGATGTTTAACAACAGGTTAAAATACACCAGAATGCAGGAAATGGCATTTACCTTATCCATAATTTTCTGGGAAGAACCCCCAGATGCCCCCACCAGTGCCCCCCCCCACCCCCCAACATTACAAATGCTTCTGATGCCAGAAGATGGATAGAAAGATGGATTTTGTGCCTAGCGAGACAGCTGTGACTGAAGTCAGACATTTTCTATTTACAGGCTGTTCCAGTAGATTTTTTTTACTTGGAGCTCAGATTTTCACTAACTTTCAAATGCAAATGGAACATTTAATAATTTTGCAGCTAGTTTAATCTTATCTTTGCCGTTCTGACGTATGTGATCAGGGACATCACATGAGGTAAAAACAGCATTGATTATACAGTTACATAAACACGTCATAGTAAGTGAGCAATTTCTGGTTTTAAGGTTGATTGCTGCAGCAACAAACAAAAGGAATTTAATGGCATGGGCTTAATTATGCAACTCTCATGGGGTGCTGAGGTCAAGATACAATCTAGTGACTCAGCAGAAGGATTGTGGATTATCAACTCTTGTTTATTTATGTGGAGAGTGATGATCGGCATGTGTTGTTTGATCCAAAAGATGAGCAAATGTTGCTGCAAAATTGGTGCTTGTTCTGATAGAAGGTGCTAACTTAAAGTTAAATAATACAAACAGAGTGCACGCTGTCCGTCCCACTCACTGTTTACATTTGTGATATTGTGGAGAAACTAAGATGGCGTCCAAAACAGGCACACAACTGACTATTAATTAAACAACTGTTTAATTAATAGTAAACCCAACTAGATCTGTTTCACAAATTATTTTAATGTCTTTCTAATAACTTAAAATAATTCATAATGTTAATTTCAGACAACTATCATGTAAAGCAGACAGATGTTAAATGAGGAAAATAAATTGGGTCTAACTAATGATGATCTAAATTAGACTTGAAGTCGGTCAATAATTAATGACAGACTTCCAAAGATTTCAAGACTTTTAACTAGTTTAATAATTGTGACTTCAAATAGTTCATGAATTTGAAACAAACTCTTTTAGCATTTAAATTGTGTTTAGGCTCTGCTAATTGCAGCAGTGTCTAATCTACACCTAAGTAGATTTTCAGTGTTCATGCAGGGAGCAGATGATGAATTACCAGAGACAACAGCAGCTTAAACTATTTAATAATTTGTACTAAATTGTAGCATGATCCAGCCTGTACAGCACAGAAGCTACTATCTACTAGATAATTCAATGATTTTACACCTATAGCATCCGTTTTATAGACTACTTTCAAAAAGTTACATTATCTTCAGTTCTGGTCACATTCACACTGAGGTCAATAAGATCAAGATGAAATCTGCTGAATTATTAAAGGAGACACGTGGACGTTTACCCTCTTCTCTTTGTACATAGCACACACAGCTTTATGGCATTGTTAAATTTGTATGTAATTCTAATTTTATTATTATTTTACATATATAATTATAATTTTACATTTTATTTATAAACTCAAGCTTTACTTTGGGCTATTTAGTCAAACTGCCAAGTGCAGACATTTGACTGTTTTGGTAATGGCTGCCATTGTTGCAGTGAATCATGATGGTGAATCAGTAAAGGTCACATGACCAGTGCATCCTTTAATGTTTTATCTAACTCTATGGTGGCTAATAACATATCGCATGTGCATGTGGCTGATTAATGCTTTGGGACATGCTCTTTTTGGAAATTAAAAATTGATTGTATTGTTTACACAAATGCTACTTTGACAAGATCTAATTTAAGCAAATATATGTACTGGACTAATTTAGACTTCAATCTTGGAACATTCCCTGATGGTTGTTGTCTCTTCAGGATAATGAACTGTTTCACACTGTAAAAAATGACTGCGCTTAATTTGAGAGAAGACATGTTCAAGGTTGTGACTTGCAAAATTCTCTGGCTCTCAGACCAGTTGACCACCTCAGGATGTTCTGGACAGTCAGGTTCAATCTAAAGAGGTTCACTGTCACGTCGTATAGGGTTTATTACTGAAGCATTAGTGACTGACACCACGTCAGACCTTCATACGTCTACTTCCATGGAGTTGGAAGGCATTTCAGAAATATTTATATGAAAGAACAGCCATAAGAAAATAATTGGCACTTCATCTGGTGTTTCCTTTCACAAAACAGTTTCACGCTACGTCAAACTTAAATTTTTTTCCTCCAAAGACACGCCTGTATTCAAGCTGCTTCATTATTCATAAACCACCAGTACAGCTGGACATTTTTTGAGACAATGTGATCTTTCAGGAATAAAAATGACATTGTAAAACCAAAAGAGGCATTGAGTGAACCTCTGTTTGAATCTCGTGTCCGACAGACAATTTGTTATCACTACATCACACCCTCGAGCCACGTTGCTGGCCGTTATGTGTTGACTGCTAAGACTCATCACGTTCCTTGGTGGCTCAGAGGAGTAACAGTGGCGAGTTAACTTCAACCCCCATGTCACACTGAGTCAACAAGAAGGCTTCTTGGGCTCTGCTTGAAGTGTTTTGTGAAAGGACCGTGAGTGGATTTTCATTTTGAAGATTCTTGCAGGAAATGGCAAACCAACAGATACTTATAACAAAACTGTCTGAAAGAAACAATAAAGGGTAAAGATAAATACAGAGGGACAGACGTTAATGTGGCACTGCAGGCCACAGACCATCAGGGGAGGAGGGAACATATCAAAACAATCTGGGGATGCCTTCAGGGCCCGACACAACACAGTTACCAACCCATTGAGAAAGCAAACCACGCTCCAGTGTCCCCATGCTTATGTCCATGCACAGTCTGGTGATGGCATCTTCATCGTTCCCCCACACACACACTTTTCAGCCTCGCCTGTGGTGAAAGGAGTGGGGGTTACATTGACCCAGTTTTATCATGGTGGAAGTCACCATCACTCTGATCACTTCCTCTCACCGACAGAGTGCGACAGAACGAGCAGACTGACCGTTGGCATCCTCACTCAAACACACTCATCATTTAAACCACAGAGAAGAAGTTAAAAATAACACACACAATACCCAATGACGTTTTCATTATTTACAGTACATGACATTTTTTTGTTTTAGCAACAATACAAATTAATGCAGTACAGTAATAAGGAAACAACTTTCTATTATGCAGAGGACAATATTTGTTCTTTTTTACACCTCTCGTGTATGTACGCGTATATTTTTAAAGAATATAGGTTCATAAAAATGCTCAAACAGTTTTATCCATGGTTCCAACTTCTTGTGTAATTTCACAAAAATGCAAATGATAGAAATGAGTTTAAATGATAAACATTGATAGTAAAGCAACTCAATAAACTGATGTAAGAAATAATAAGCGGAGTACTGTAATCCTTAGTTGGTTCCCCTTATTAGACTGTAATACACATGTGTAATATATTTTTACTTGTACATATTTTGTTGTACCAGTGTTACTAATAAATCAGATTGATTCATACATTTCACTTGGGCTCCCTTCACACTAGGTGACAACTATGTGAAAAAAATCTTCCAGAACCTGGGAGGTATTTGGATGGTGGGTTGTCTTTAAGAATATAGTGAGCTCCTCATTATGCGTGACAGAGACAGAGAGAGGTCTCACTGGGTTTTACACATTTGTTAATCCACTTTCTCTGAGTGCTAATACGACAAAATGAAGACTCAACACAGTCTGCTGGCTATGCTACCATACCTTAGATAAATAATGCTACTAATTGAATTTTCATGTGTGTGAATATTTTTGGTCAGTGCTCTGAGATGACTTCTGTTGTAACTTGGTGCTATATAAATAAACTGAGTTGAATTTAATTAATAAATACCACACTACACTCAGCCATCCTTCATTTGTTTTTTGGACTCAAAGCAAGAAGCACCTTTTCTCCTCATGGTCAGGCGTGCTGGACAACGAGGGAAGAAGCATAGATGTGTCTGATGTTCTATGTAGGGAACTCCTCCTACATGCTGCTGATGGCATTTGTTCCTCCACAGTGAAGCAGAAACTGATGGTTGAGGCTAGAGTTGCATTCTGGCCTTAAAAAAAAATCTGATTCGACCCAGCCCGTAGCCATTTTTCCGAACCCAACCCAATCCGATCAAATTAACTGCAATTACAGGCCCGAGCTGGGGGAGTGTGGGGTGGTGGGCATTGTTTTTATTAAGCGTCTACTGATTTTGTAAGCACATCAGTTTGACATAATGTTAAAAA
>JARVGQ010000390.1:24102691-24112753 GCA_031762355.1 Hypsolebias martinsi | reverse complement strand
CCTTTGATGTTCTGAACCACTTTGGCCATGGCTGCCTCAGACGAGTCGACAGGGGAGAGGGCGGACTCCAGAAACCATCTTATCATCACTGATTGGCCCACTATGTGAGTGTGCTGCTTATAAGACTGAGTTTGTTGTGGCTCCTCGAACTGATGAAGGCCTTTGGATGAAAAATGAAATGTTTGGGAAAAAAAAAAAAATAATAATAAACATCCAGAGGACCTAACTCAACTTTGTTTGATTTTTTTTTAACCTGGCTTATTGAGCATGAACTTTAATGATAAGTCAGTTTTAATTTCAGAATCTCATTTCATGTCTCTTTTCAAGTTCAAGGTTCTTTATTGTCATTTCCATCACATGTGGTACATGAGGTGTAATGAAATTATGTACCCAGGGTCCCAGTTACATCCAACAATAGCACAAGGAGAGCTGTCTTTCAGGAGAGCCGTCTATTTTGCCCCTGAATTTACATTAATTATATGTAAAATAATATCTCACTGAGCTGTGACTGATGTTGGCTAGCCGCTAAGCAACATCCAAGAGTCTCCAAAATGTCTTAAATGTTTCAGGGGATTCTCAATTTCCTTACAGAGGCTCACAGTCCTGTTGCTTGAATTGTAAACGTGTCCAAAAATCTTGTGCAACAAATTTTCTCTTAAAATATTTGAAGAGATATTGTGAGCTTCTTACGTTAGCTTCTGTAATTCCAGAAAGTTAGAGATGTGTTTTTTAATTTGAAAACAAGCTCTCCTGGTGACAAAAAAACAGAGGCTATAGCCCCAAAGGTCCACGTGTACAACATGAGATTTATTCACAAACAAGCCCAAATCTGTCTGTATTCAATTCAAAAGCATAATCTATGAGATTAAATCCTAAATGTGAGGGCAGCTGCCATGGTCGGTACACAACAGGTTGAGGTGGATAACAAAATATTGTGCACAGCCAAAAATACAAAAAGCCATGCGCACAAAAAACATGTAATTGTAAAGGCTGTAGGCTGATAGACTGAGCTTCATGTGTCTAGAAGGAAGTTAGCAACTTGAAAAACTTGTTAAAGCACAACATCTTTGTTCAGATGGTTAGATAATTCCTGTAAGTGTTTGAGAACCCGTCTACACACATTTGAAGCTGTTTTGGCACTTCTACCAGCAGCTGGTCATGAGTAGCATTAACACCTTCTAGACGAGGTGCTTTTGTTTCCCACACCTTACTTCCATCTCATTAAGCAACAAAACATGTCCTCCAAGGAGCTGTTGCTGTGTAACATCAGCTTGTTTTACATGAAATGTATAAAATATACACGTAATGGAGTCACTGTGTCTGTTCTGATTAGTTGGTGGTACCAGAGTACTCCATACACGGGCTCTTCTGCTTGATGTTCATGTGTGCCGGAGAATGGGTCACTCTTGGCCTGAATATCCCGCTGTTCTTCTACCATCTCTGGAGGTAAGGTCCCATAACAGATGTCAGATTCATGTGTTGGACTGATGGGTGTGTGAGCCATATTTCTTGTCCTTATTTAGGTTTTTCCATCGGCCAGCTGATGGATCAGAGGTTATGTATGATCCTGTCAGCGTGATGAATGCCGACATCCTCAACTACTGTCAGAAGGAGTCCTGGTGTAAACTGGGCTTTTATTTGCTCTCTTTCTTCTATTACCTGTACAGGTGCGTACACTTGTCAAAGTAGACTTATGTTCTTAAGCCCACCTGACACTGGAAGACAATCCCACTATAGTACAACATAAATAATCAGCCAGCGCATAGATGGTCCTTGCAGGGTCTTAAAGAGCTTTTCAGGTGCAAATCAGGAATGAAATGAGGGATCCTTTACAGGTGGTGGGGTGTCATAGGTCCACAATAGTTTTGATCATGCACAGAACTTCTTTAGCAAAGTAGAGATGGTTTATGAAGATGGTGGTGAATGGAGGGTGGAACCTGTGGTGGCAGCGCAACCATAAAGTGGAGCCCATGTCACGTAAGGCTTAAAAGTCCTGCATAGTCCCTTTGAAGCTGAGAATTGTCTCTCATTGGTGTAGTTGCGTGACAAAAATTGCATCATTTTGTTGTCAGAGTAGCTTCATCTGCTCCTTCTCAACAAGGCCCAGAGCAGAATTTTTTGCACAGGAGTATGTACAAAGTATTGTGTGATTGGTCCGAAGTTTGTTGGCATGTCTGTTTATGAAGAAAAGTGCTCGGACAGCTATGCTATCATTTTGCTTCAACTACTCCGCTTATGGGGTGCTATTTGTAAAGTTACACAGTCAAAACTAAACAGCAATATCTTGGTGTATTTAGCCTTTCATAAGAAAAAATTTTTTTTTCTTCCCCAAAGTCATGTTGTCACAATGTTAGTCATACATTTATAAATGTCATAGTTCCAAACTAAATATTTAATTTACAAGCTAAATATTTAGTTTACAATTTAAATACTTAAATTGCTAGTTAAATATTTAGTTAGCAAGCTAAATATTTAGCTCCACACTAAATATTTAGTTTAAAAACTAAATGTTTATGTCCAAGCTAAATGTTTAATTTACAAGCTAAATATCTAACTTGCAAGTTAAATGTTTAGTTCATGAACTAAACATTTAGGTGTAAATTAAATATTCAATGTCCAAGCTAAATATTTATTTTTAAAACTAAACATTTAATTTCCAAACTAAATGTTTATTTTCCAGGCTAAATATTTAATTTCCAAACCAAACATTTAATTTCTAAGCTAAACATTTAATTTCTAAATAAATATTTAATTTGCTAACTGAGTATTTAGCTCAGACCTAAATATTTAATTTCCAAAATAAATATTTAATTTCCAAAATAAATGTTTAATTTGCTAACAAAATATTTAGGTCAGACATAAATATTTAACTTGCAAGGTAAATATTTAGTTTGTAAACTAAATATTTAGCTTGTAAATTAAATATTTAGTTTGAAAGTATGACATTTATAAATGTATGAATAACATGGTGAAAACATGACTTTGAAAAAAAAAAACCAACCTTTTTATTCTAATGAAAGGCTAAATAAACCTAAATATTGCTGTTAATTTTTGACTGTGTAACTTGACAAATGGCACCCCGTATCTGCTTTTAGAAGCCAGCTGTTGAGTGTGCAAGCAGCATGGACAGCTTTGAGGAGCAGTTGGCCGAGGCCGTCAGAAACGTGTGGCGCTCTGTTCATGATAGATTTGTGGCCAAACGGCAGACGCAGGGACCGAGTGGAGACACTTGCGGGACGAAACCTGTGTCGTGATATATAGAGGGGTTTCCCAGGAGCTCTGCGCTGTGTGTCTCATGGACTATTCATTCATTCAACCTTTATTTAAACAGATAAATCACACTGAGCCTCAAAGACTCATTTACAAGTGAGACCTGTTTTGACAGACAATAAAGTAATGAAAGTGAAAAACATAGGTTTGTGACTATGAAAGGTGTTTGCGCAAACAATTGTCCTGCAGCCACATGGCTGTTATCCAACTGTTTGGATGTACTATGAACTACTTTGTGTGTTTATTGTCAAGAAGTAGAAGCAGGACTAACCGTGCTGGCCTCATGCCTGGGCGTTGACCATGCTTGTTACAAAGTCATTGAAACAACCTAGCATACCTGTGATGATAGCGTTGATCCACTGCATCCTTTTGTGGTTCGAGATAATTGTGCCAGGGTAGAAGTATAAAATGTGGTGAGAGAGTTGGAGAGCATCTTGGGAACATGGAAAATAACATGGAGAAACAATTTGGTGAGTGCCATGTTTGTAAATTTGTCATGATTGCCCGCAGACTGAAGGTTTTCCAGTTTTTCCACAATCTTGTGTCATTCTAATAGGTCATGGGGAGAGAAGCGAGATTATCATCCATTGCAAAGGGACCTTGATTAAAGTTCAGAGATGAATGTGAGCTTTGTTGTGTTGATGCATAACCTGTGCTCTCAACTTTTTGGTGTTATTTTTTTCTGCAGTATGGTCTACACCCTGGTGACGTTCTAAAAACCAAGTGGTCTGAAGATAAAACAGGAAGGACCTACGAGATGCGCAAAACAAATGGAGACAAACTCTTCCTCTTTCTGTGTTTCCTGGCTTTTGGCTTCTAAACGTCCAATTCTGAACACAAGAAAAGACCAGTCAGAGTGAGTGTGTGTTGCCCAGGGTATATTTTAGAGCTTCATCCCAGATTTGGCTGTCGGACAGCTGATAAAAATGTTCTGAGAGGTTCAGCAAAAGATGCTGATGTTGGTGATGCCTTTGACCCATAATACGATTAAACAATATTTCTAAAGGGCTGGATTTTGCCGTGCTGCTCTTACTGATCCAGTCACAAAACTCACTGTGAATCTCCAAACACTTAGGGGCTGGAAAATAGAATAAAACGTCTGTATTTTCTGCATTTGAAGCTGCTCTAAAAGCAGGATTGTGTTGGTATTCTTAAATATACTTCATCAAGCTATATGAAATCAGGTGCTTTTGATTGTAAGCAAAGGTTTCAACTGTGGTCAATGCAGAAGGATTGACGAGGAATCACTGATCTGCACAGACACGTTCAGCCAGAATGGAGATGAAGGTCTTCAGCAAGTATGACGAACTAAACGTCCACTTGAATCTGTTCTCACAAGACAAAGAACATGAAACAGACACAAAACTCAAATGTTACTGATGAAGTTTATTTCAGCAGGGTGTTTACTTTGTTTGTTCAACCTGTTTTGGGAGTTTCCGATGAGGAGATGGGACCAAGCATCAAGAAAAATAAAATTTTATGTGATTTTTATAGAAAAAGTTACGACGCAAGCCATGATGTTTAAATACTTAGACTTGCACTATTTAGTGCCTGATTTTACCCAAACACTTAACCTTCACAAAATACATTTTAATAAACAGAACAGTTTAAAATATGATTGAAACAGCAAGAAAAACCTTAAAGGAACTATTATCAAAAGGTTTCAACAAAAAAGATTACAAACAATGTTTTACCTGTTTTAGAAATGACCTACGTTTGAAAAAAATAGTTTAAATATAACAAGACAAAAAAGCTAATAGCTTATCTGAATGCAGCTGAGATAAAAGTGGATAGCTCCTGTCTTAAAACAACTCCAGTCTTCATTATTTCAAAGCGCTTTATACAGACAGCATTTTATAAAACCTTACCACCGCCATATACCGTAATGTTTGGACTATTGAGCGCACCTGAATATAAGCCACACCCACTAACTTCAATTTTTTTTAAAAATTGTCCATATACAGGCCACACTTCATAAGCCACAGGTGTCCACAGTGTAACGAGATATAGAAATTTTTTTTCAACCTTTAATTAAATACATGTACCGCACAGTTCGTAGAGCTGTTGCTGCTCAGCGAGACGGTTGCTGGTTCTAATCCCGGCAGGGGGCCTTTTGCATGTTCTCTCCATGTATGCATGGGTTTTCTCCGGGTACTCCAGTTTCCTCCCACAGACCAAACCATGCATGTTAGACTGATTGGTAACTCTAAATTGTCTCTAGGTGTGAGTGAGAGAGTGAATGGTTGTTTGTCTTGGCTCCATGTGTCCCTGTGTTGGACTGGAGACCTGTCCAGGGTGTCTCCGTCCTCTCGCACATGGCAGCTGGATATGGGCACCAGTGACCTACATGAACCAAAAAGGAAGAAGCGGGTAAAGATAATGGAAAAGTCACTGATTGTTATCTTCATCTTACTCCTGCACTCTAAAACCATTACAGTCGTGTTTTTCAGTGTCAGAATTGAACAGCCTCAAAATGACTTCGTCACACACGTCCTCAGTCTCTCTTTCATCGTCGCTCTCAACGGCACTTTCGTCTCGAGGCAAATTCGCCTCAAGGCAAATTCGCCCTCGATCTTGTGCTGTCCTCTTCATCATGCAGCAGTCCAGCCTTTCAATACCTGTTGGTGATAGTGCATTTTCTGACACAGCTCCACGCTGTCAAGTTCCACTGGCAGACTCGATCAAAAGTTGCTTTTCGCATGCGGCAAAATGCACAAAACGACTGATCTGATGAATTTAGTGTGAGTGCATTTGATTTAATTTGAGCAGTTTCATTGGTCTACTGTGCCTTGTTCGGTAACTTCATTTGGTCTGATGTGATAAGGCTGAATGTTTTGGCAGCACGAAGCTCATTAGCCTGTAAAAACCCATAAATTAGTTGCATCGTTGTTTAGGCCACAGTGTTTGAAATGTGTGAAAAAAGTAGCAGATCATAGTCCAGAAATTATGGTAGTTCTTATTATACGGTTATCCTGACAGTAATTTGACGATATGCCTGCCAGCTGCACATGTAGTGGTACAGCCAGCTGCTGCTGCCATTTGCACTTGCAAATAACCTCAGAATTTCATGTCAGTAACTGTCAAATACTAAACCAGTGGTGTAAAGGCTCATAAATAAAGTTAGCATGAAATACTATAATGTTCTGGACACTGGAGTTGTTTTAAAACATCAGCAACTCACTTTGGTCTTGGTCCCACTCAAACAAGCCGTTAGATTATTAATGCCATCAGAATTCAAATCTATTTCTCCAAACTGAGGTCGTCCAGAAAGGCATCTAGAACAGGTAAGATATTAACTGTTCACATTCCTTGAAAACTTCACTTCAGAACAACTGAACTATACTTTTAAGGTGACGTTTTGAAGTAAAGATGTTTGAAAACACCAGAAGCTGGGGCAGGAGTTTTACTTAAATCTGCTTGATGGTGGTGTGTAGCTCCAACCCCTCTGACCCCTGAATGTGAACACGGCTGCTCGAGTTTCTCTATTTGTTCAATAGGATGAAGGCAAAATAAGACACAAATCAAAAGGTTTAGTTTTCATACTTGTGTGCACGTTTTGCTGTTTATGATCCTAAGTCTGCGACGTGCGTTCAACACGAGGACGTCTGTAGCTGTAAAGACATAATAAAGGCTTCATCGTGCTTTTCGAATGAGCCTCAAGCTCACATGGAAACGCCAAACGTTTATAGCTCAAAAAGCCAAATTTATAAAGCAATGTCAGGCCTTTAAATTAATTTCCTGTGGCATATTTTAAGCTTTGGAACAATGTTTTACTTTTCCTCTGTTGTATTTTAGTGTGCAAAGAGCACCTTATTTCTAGTTCTGGTGAAGTTTTCTCTTACTCAACTGCATCTTTAGACATTTTAGCACAGCAACTTTGAAACTTTTTGCTGATCTGAGGTAAAATAGTGATTTTTATGTACTAAAAGCAATCAACAACCACAAAATAGCAATGGAATATGATTCATGAGACGTATCATCAGTGTTTTATTGTGTTTCTAATACAAGTGAGTGGAGCTCAGTGTCAAACGACACGGTACTGCCTCTGTGACGATGGTTGAATTATGAAGAAAGTGTAAATTGTAGTTAAGCCAGCACAGTACTGCTGTAATCACACTGTTTCAGATGGAAACCAGAGAAGACTTTCTATCTTTGACGACACATATTTACAAGTTTCATCTATCTGTAGGTCAGACGGGTCAAATGGGTGAATTCAGGAGGGAAAAACCACCGTAACTGTCTTTGTAGGATATGTGACAATAACTGAAGGTGATACAGAGAAAAAGAAAAAAAAAACATTACTGCCCACTGAAGCCTAAGGAAGTAGCTTGGATTATTTAATTTAATTTAATAATTTCCAACAAAACCTAAAATTTTCACAAACAATATACAAAACACCATAAATACTAATTGTGTTGCCGCCCCATGATTTATACAAATTGCCATAGTGATTATTCACATTGTATCAATTATACTTCATTGTAAGGATCAGTCCGTTTTTGCAATATGTAAATATATATTTATAAAAAATACCAATAATAAAGGAACAGCAATAAATTCAATCAGTGGTAGTTTCACATTACGCAAAAAATTTAGGTTGTGCCAAACCGCATAACAAAAGTCAAACAGTAGTTTTATCAATGAAATAAACAGATTAAAATCAAGTTTTGTGCATTTTATAGATTTCTAAACCTGAAGTTTACAAAATCCCAGAATTGCTGTTTTAAATATACTGCAGCCGAAAAAGTTTTCCATAAAAGAGCTGAGCCTTGTCGCTCACTGATAGCTTGGATATTTCAAAGTTGGGTTATGTGGAGAGTTTATGAACCAGTAATATCTTACCTGTTGTAGATAGCTTTTTGAAGAACTTCAATGTGGAAAACTGGTTTAAAGCGACTGAATCGATGAGTTTTAATGGTTTGTTTTAGGCCAACACATTGGGGTAAAAAGATGGATGAAGGATGGATGGATGGGAAGGATGGATCCACCGCTTCCTGATGTTCAAAACCGAAGCCATCAGTATCCAATTAATGAGCGTTACTTGTTGCCATATGTTCAAATATTATTTAAAGGGCCCCACTTTCTCTCATTGTTTGGAACTAAAGCTAACAAGAACCAGTTTGTGGGAGCTGCCATGTTGTATTTTTAGAGAATCTGTGCAGTCAGGATGCTGGCCTGTAAAACATGCCTGCTCCCTCGTTAGTTAGAGCACCCTATAGCTACAGCTAAACTTATAAGAAAACTACATTTCAGAATACAGTATATAGCAGCAATGTAAGAGCTACATGAATTATTAGTATTTACCATTTGGAAAAAATAATCCAAAGATTTTTTGTTAATCCCATTCATTTGGCAGCATGACAGCTCAGTGGTTAGCACTGTTGGCTCACAGCAAGAAGGTTCTGGGTTCAATCCCCGGTTGGACCTGGGGTCTTTCTGTGTGGAGTTTGCATGTTCTTCTCGTGCTTGCGTGGGTTTTCTTCGGGTACTTGGGTTTCCTCCCACAGACCAAAAACATGCATGTTAGGCTGCCAGGTCCAGGCCTCCCTTGCAGAAGAGACCTGTGGTCTCAATGGGATTTAACTGGTTAAATAAAGGTTACTACATTTACATAATCTTAAATTTGTACAGTACATCCAGCTCAGGGGACTCGCCATTTTAACGTCAACATCCACATTACAGACTTGCGTCTAGTTAGTGATCCCTCACCTATTGCGGGGGTTACATTCCGGAGACCCCCGGGATAGGTGAAAATCTGCAAAGTAGCGGCGTTATATTAATTTTACTATTTATATATTTTTAAAGGCTTTATAAACCCCTCTCACGCTCCTACAAACCTTCACCACTCTTACGTTTACCCTTATCGCGCAACGCGGCACTATAAAACTTTAGTCCACGCCCACCCCCACATTCTGTATAAATTGTGGTGAGACATGGAAATAGATTCCAAAGTGTTTTTCTTCAGCCATTTAGGAGCTAGTGCGGCCCAGATCTTAAAGGGCGAAGCAGGATGTAGTGACATTCCCGCAATATGGTGAAAATGCTTCAATACAGAATTAGATATATTTAAATTAAAAACCTGTGATACAGTGCAGCTGCAATAAGTGAAAGAAGGGACGACTGGATTATTATACGTTGCTGAGCTAGCAGCAATCCACTTTGGTCCTAGCTGTTAGCTTGGCAATCTAATCAGAATTAAACTTTAGTTCTTTAAACGGAGCTCATCCAAAGACGTAACAGGTAAGATATTAAATGTTTACAACCTTTCCATACAGTCTATATTCAAAAGACCTGAACTTTCAAACTAACTGATGAAAGATTACTTTTCCCAGTTGGTAATCTTAGCATCACTTTTTACTCTTTTGTTTTAAAGGCAGCTCAGCTGACAGAGTGCACAGCTGAGTTATATAAAAAATGTGCTTCAAGAGATTTTGTTTTGTAATGGAGCTCTGGGCACTAGACCATAAGAGAAGTATTTTATTCGTTAAACAAAGAACAACAGGATCAACGTTAGTTGATTTCGGTCATAAATCAGAAGATTTTAAGCAGAAGAAATATAAACAGATTTCATCTTAATCCTGAAATTGTCTTTAAAGCTTTTATACCAACAAAAAATGTTTAGTAATTTTGCATCCGTATATAACAGAAGCTGTTAATAAATTCAAAAATTAGGTTCAGTCAATGTGGTAACAGCTAGCTAACCAACCCACCCCCCTCCACCACACACACACACACACACACACACACACACACACACACACACACACACACACACACACACACACACACACA
>JARVGQ010000390.1:24036312-24051696 GCA_031762355.1 Hypsolebias martinsi | reverse complement strand
TATATATATGTGGTGGTACCATCTAGGATTTTGGCCAGGCAACCCAATTTTTGATAGGGATGTTTCTTATGCCTAGATGTAGCCACACACCAAAATGGAAGTTGGTACGTCACTTATTGTCCATTTTATTATGCTCACAACACAGATAGACATTTATTGCATTTTAAGTGGATCTAGAAAACAAACTGAAATTTTATGATAATATCTCCAGTAGTATCAGTGTACTTTGTAGATACTAGATTAGGTTCAATGTCAAACTTGAGCAATTAGGTGAGTCCTACCTTCCCTTTGTGGTCTAACTTATGAAAAACAAACATTCTCGGTGAGAAAGGAACAGTTTAGAGGGTGCAAAGCAATTTGAGGAATTCGTAAAATAAGTGTGAATTAATGTTTTAGTTAGGTTCATGGTCATTTTGAATAATTTCTTATGAGGGAACCCAACAACAAAATGTTTGAGTAACATTAAACACCAAACCATGTATTAGTGTGGCAGACTGGGAGTCTAAATGAAGCTAAGGATGGTGTGCTATGGCATTTTAAGGGAGGAGAGAAGAAAGAGCACAGAGAAGACTAATATCATCCCCTAGAGGCGAAAAGCTACATTACAAAGACCATCCTTTCAGGAAAAGAAAACAAAAAGGCATACAAGAAGTTTTCAACTCAACTATGAAATAAAAAAGAGCAAACTCAGAGGCAGGGTGATGGCACTGAGCTCTCACGTCCATGTTGGGCTAAGTGTAAAGCCCAGTGCCATGAACCTAAATCTACAGTTGTGTACTTTCATCAAGCGCCTCCAGACTCCCCTCCTTACACACTGGCAGGACTGAGGTGGAGCCCACCTATTAGTGCAATGGTCCTTTATGGAAATAATGTCAGTATATTCACAAAGTGATGATGTAATTTGACTTTTACATTTTCACAAGTTATTTAGACAAGTTTCGGTTATGTACTGGTGATGGTGTAGCTTTCCATTTGTACAAGCAAATTAAAGTTCTGCTCTGGATGTTTATTTGTGGCTACATTAACGTTGAACGTGGATCAAATGTGCCAGTGTGCTGGAAGCGTTGATGAAAAGCTCCTCTGAAGTGAGGTGCCATGCGGTCAGCACAGCGGTCGTGCAGAAAAAGTCTAACCTCTGTGTCCCCGCCCTGGAAACCCAGCCGCAACCCAAAAGAAGAGCACAATGGACAGCCAAAGAGAGAATTTCATTAACAGAACTGCTATTTGTGTGAAAACTGGGAACTTAGTAAAAAACAGCTAAAAAAAATAAATAAATAAATCAACAACAGCAGAGTACATCATGTTTAACAAAGTCTTGTAAGAAAATTGCTAAAAAATGTAACATTTCTGTAAAACAAGATATAATTAGAATGCCCTGGGTACAGAACGACACTCACTAACAATAAAAGTTAAGCACCAAGATGAGCTGATCCTAACTAAATTAATCTGAACTCGCTGGAAGGTTATGTGAGATTCCAATATCAAGTCAAATTGATAACAGAGTTAGTTAACTCTAACCACTCTCAAGTTAAGAAAGATCAACACTGGATCAGTTTACTGCAGATATGATCCCACATAGACCAGATTGGGTCAAGATGGAGGGCCTCAACATGATCGGGCAGTCCATGGACATACACTGGTTGTGTTTGGATGGTATTGACTTGTTGAAAGAATGTACCAGGGTGGCCTCTCAGGAGGAAAATGTGGTACGCAGATGTCCCCTGTCGCTAAGGAGTTTAAGTAATGAATGTTTGTATGTTTAGCGGCACCATAGCTCAGTTGGTAGAGCTGTTGCCTCTCAGCGAGTAGGTCACCAGATAAATACAGGCCGGGGATCTTTCTGGGTAGAGTTTGATGGTTCTCTCAGTGCATGTGAGGGTTTTCTCCTCTTTTCTCTGCAACAGGGGACAATAAAACTTGTGAACCCAGGATAACTGACATGGAACTGTGTCATTAATATCTACTGAATCATTCCCAGAGGTGACCTGACGTCACACCTTCTGCCTCCTCACACCATGATGTCAGGAGAAATGCCAATGTGTGTCTCTTTAAAGCATTGTCAGGACTGGTCCTCTTCCTTCTGTGTCACCATTTGTGCATGTGATTATCATCCGTAGTAATGCTGAACTTTCATTGATGAACATGATATGACTCCGCTCATCATCAATCTATGGCTCCAGTTTAGAGCTAGTGTTAATGGCAGCCTAACCATGAGACAAGTGACCCAAGAAGTCTGGTCACGGGAGGGAATGATGCAGTGAGGTTCTGTAAAGCTTGGCACACAAAATGACAATCCTCAATCCTCTCTTGGTGTGGTTTGTCTTGGGCAACCTCCTCGACTTGTATGAGACTTTTATGAGAGTGAGTCTCTTAACTTTCACTTTCAACTGTTGGTTTGGATATTTGACATACAAAAACAGGAACAAACTCTTGGAGATTGTCAGGATGTGCAACAAAATTGCTGGCATAACCCTACAGAACCTCACTGACTTACACTGTGCCAGGTCAGTGAACAGGACCAGGCTGATTCTGACAGCTCCTGATCACCCACTCCATGGTGAGTTCAGGTTGCTTTCTTCTGGACACAGGTATCTGCTGCCCAGATGTAGGATGAACAGACTGGACAACTCATTTATCTCTGTAACAACCAGGCTTCTTAACGAACAATGATTTCTGTACTGTTATATGATGATTTCTGTACAGTAGTGGTAAATTCATGTCTCATTGTCTAGTCTAGTATGGACGTTTTATGTGCCTACTGACTGTGAAATAAATTGCCCCTTGGGGATAATAAAGATTCTTGACTTGAACTTAATGTGTGTGGGTGTCTTCACATACACACCGGTTCCAACGTGAGGCCACCGTGACGTCTGAACGACACCACATGTTGGCTAGTTGCGCCAAAAGTCCCCTTGGCATCACGAAAAACCCACAACGCCAAACTGTTAACTACTGGTGATGCTGTCTAATGCAACTATGAAATAGTGACTAGTGACCTGCATTCACTGTTTGACACTGGAAACTGCATGATAACACTGGCACTCCACTTGCGCCTTCTAGTGCCCACTCTATAGATGTGCCAGTTCCTTGCAAATCATATGCTTAAACCTGGCAAACCCTTAAATTACATTTATATCAGATAATTTATTTTGGGAACTTAACTCTTTTTGTCAGTGAGTGTATTTTTTTTTATAAAAATAACTATGAAATTTAATTTGTATTTACTTTGAAGCAATTGTTATAGCTCATTTATCATTAATGACTAACTTAAAACAATTAGTAATAAAAAATATATTTAAAAACAAAGGATGTACACAAAGAAAGAAGCATGGGCAGTCGTTAAAAAGGTGTTTGTAGTTCTGTCCTAAAGCAGTCTGAAATCAGATCTGACATCATCCTACACCAACAGGACTGTACTGCCTCACCTTGCTCATTTTGCTCTTGCTGTCAGCTGTGAGGAAAGACATGTTATTGATCTCATTCATCACCACAAAGTTCTGCTCTTCTCGCTTGAAGTTCTGCAAAGGGTAGAAAAAACAAAAGACGCATGAGGAAAAATACATTAGCTTCATCTGATGGTTGTCTTCCAAATGAATACACTCACGTGAGATTTGGACCAAAAAATAAAGACTTCTCCGACCATTCGGAAAAGTTCTTCAGCGTCTGGATCGGGGCATGTCAGCCACCTCGCTCTGCAGCAGAAAAAAAACATTCAGTGTCTTGGTTTCAAACGTTTAACAGTGTTCTTGCACAGCTACCTGTTGTTGTCCACGTAGCGGATAAGCAAAGGGTAGAGGGCGTACAGGTCTCTGCAGAGGACAGCAAACTCATCACGTATGGTGCCATCTTCTTCATCTCCCTCCGACTTCCCTTCCATCCGTAAATGGTCCTCCTCAGCCACCACCTTTGATGTGCGTTTCTTCAGCTTCTCCATTGTTGGAATGAAGTGGGATTTCAGCATTTCTGGCTTTGCTCTGCTGACAATAGGCTGTGAAAATACTGGGAAAGAAAAACAAATTGATTTCACCTCAACTTAGAAATCAAGCCGAGGAACAAAGCGACACATTATTGTGTGAACGTTTCTGAATCATTATCTACTGAAATCTATTTTTCTTCCATATGTTCTTCAGCTCGTAACTCGTTCCTCAATTTTTGCTTTGTTTTACCAATTCATGTCTTAAAATGTTCAGCTCATTCAGGATAGTACATTCCTGATGGGGCTTTTGGTATTTGTGCAATCTTTACTTTTTGAAGTATTTAGCTTTTTCGGCCATGTTTTGCTTATAGAAAATGAATGGAGTTCTCCACATCCTTCGAACACTTTGAGCTGTGTACACCCTCATTTCAGCTTTTGTTCTGGTTCAGCTGTTCTCAGATTCTTTCTGTACATTTCAGTGTTTTCCAGCCATTTTTTCTACTCCTTTCATCTTTTTTCTGCTATTGTTAGCTTTTTATTCTATTATTTTAGCAATTTTTCTGCTCCACTCAGTTTCTTTCTGCTAATTTCAGCTTTGTTTGCTTATTTTCTGTTATTCTTTTGCTAACCTCCAGCTTCTGTGCTTCGTTATAATAATTTCAACTTATTGTGCTCCTTTCATCTTCTTCTGCTAATTAATTTCAGCTACTTTTTCAGTTGCTCAAGTTACTCCTTAGTTACTTACAGCTTTTTTTCATTATTATTCAGCTTTTTCTACTCTTTTCTGCTGCTTTCAGCTTTGAGTTTTCTGCTTTCAGCCAATTAAATTAAACTCTCATTAACAGTTCAGAGATGAAACCTTTTCAGCTGGTTTCAGCTTCTTCAGCAGCTTTCAGCATTCACATTCACACTGCATTTTCACAGGAAATAGCATTTCTCTAGTTAAAGTTTGAACTGCATTCACCTGCCAACCTCTTCATCCAGGACGCCTCATCGATACCCAAGTTGTTGACTACAATTTTCATGATGCTTCCCAGGAGCTGATTGAGATGCTCTGATGTGACCTCGGTGCAAAGTTGACCCTCCATCTCAGGAAAGTTTTCCGGTCCTCTCTCCCACCAACGCGGCAGGTAGTTACACAGCATGGGAAGAGTGATTTCGATGACGTGAGGCATCTCGGTGTAACGAGCCCCTGACTCTGCTAGATCTCCAATGTCTTTCAGCAAAACGTCCAGCGCTGGAATGTCTGGACATAACTCCTGCACTTCATTAGGAAGGCCGAGGACTTTGACACAGGACAAGACATTTTAAAATGATTCAGATATAGTGTTTTGAAAGACAGTAAATATATATCTATACATATATTTTGAACTCACTGGCTCGCTCTCTTGGTGTTTTTGTGGTGTACACAGAAAAGGCATTGAACTCATTTAGATGGGGCTCTAAGTAGGCCACTGGCATAGCTGCTGCGAGGTGAGCCAGACATTCTCCAAGTGCCGGTCTCTGCCTGTTCACGTAAAAAATGAATGTAAGAAACACTCACCGGTGTCTATTTTTTATGATTTTGCAGCTATGTCTGCAAAAAGTTACCTCTCAACATGTGGATTCTTGACGATGCCTACAGAGTAGATGCTACACATGATGCGATAGCATGAGATCTGTAGATCATCCACTGTGTGCAACCCAAAACAGATACAGCAGAATCTGGCTGAGCAATAAAGTGATATCATCAAACAAAAATAAATAAATAAATTGAGGAAGCACTTACAAATGACATCATCTCCAAAGAGGTGCTGAGCGATGTGATCAAACAGGGAGGTGAGCACTGGAAGCAGGGCAATAGTTGTGTAATTGATGTTCTGGGAAACGCCTTTCACTTGCTTGAAGAGACAGAAGCAGCACATAGTTATGGGCTTGGAAAGAAAATATACAGTTTGATAAAAATAAAAAAAAAACTTTTAAAAACAGCATAAAGCAAAAGGAGCTTTTTTCAGAAAAACATATACAGTACCTGATTGCCCTTGGAAACTTTGCCCAGTTTGAGATTCTCCACCATCTTCTCTACATCATCAGCAGCACTCTCAAAGAACGACCGCAGACCTGCTTTGACAATCTCAGGCCCTGACTTCATTACTGTCCTAAAAAAAAGTTAAACAGTACCACATAATGCACATTAACTGCCTGTCAACAAAATATTATAAAGCCATACAGAAATCTATAGCAATAGCCTAGAAAAAAAAAACACTGTATAACTTTTAGCCTTCATTTGTGACCTTGATCTTAGAGCTTGGATGATGAAAGGATTGGATGTGATAGAAATAATTATCAAGTTTTGTTAGACTATCTTGAGTACCGGTATATCAGAAGTTGAGGTCAAGCAAATAACTTGTTTCAATTTTGATCTTGATTTGTGACCTTGATCTCATTGCTGGGGTGATGAACAGTATGCACAACACTCTGCCTGGTGATGATGCAAATGTGTATCAAGTTTCATTAAATTGTACTGAGTGGATCAGAAGTTATGGCCCAGACAAGAGAAAGGTTACGGACATTCAGAGACTAACATATTATGACCTGTCTTTCGACGGGCATATAGTAATAATAATAAAAAAGGGAGACAAGGCATAATTTATCCTTCATATGTTTGAGTTTAAACTCCCGCTGATCTGTGTCTTTTCAGCCACTTTACCTTGGAGTGTAGCTAGCAGCGTAGCGGGCTTGTTGTCTGGAGCTGCTGTAGACAGAAAAGGTCCTTTTGCTGGAGTCGCTGCTGTGTGCCTTTCTCACACCTTCTTCGTACAAAAGGCCCACCTTTTATGCACGACATTTACAAAACAGCCTGTTACTATACTAATCAGAAAGCATGTGGTCAGAAACAAGAAAACTGTTAAACATGGCACCTGCACATCTATCGAGGTTGTATCCTCCACTACTCGCTTCATCACAGCGCGGACGTTTCGTGGCTCAATAGTGTTAACCCAGTCACGCGTTTCAACGCTCTTTCTTAACATCTGGGAGATGATGAGACCCTGGACCTGGACAAGCAATCACAAAAGCAGGAGAAATCGCACTGTTTGACATTTGTGGGTCTTTTCACTCTGTACTCAGTTGTAGATATTAAAAAAACTACCTTGACGTAATGGTTGAGTAGTTTCTGTGCTGCCTCTCTGGCTTCTGCACATAAAGTTGTGACTGGTGTTACAGGACTCTGGTGCTAAAAACAGACAGTGACATCATTTGTCAGGAACACTGCCTTAAACCGTGCATTCAAACATCTTGCAAAAATTTTATATTTCTGTATGTAGTTGCGATACCTGCACAAGAAATTGTTCATCTGTCAGTATGAGTATGTAGGAGATAGTAGAGGTTTCAAAATCCAAGCAGAGACGAGACAACAGCAACAGAAGGGCCGGGGGAGTGGAACCTCCTTTGTCTCCTGCGCTCTCACAAAACTGGCGAGAAGACTGGCACACAAACTTGATGAAGCTCACCACCAGACTCTCCCGTACACCCTGGCTACAGAACTCCCCCTACAAGAAGGCGAACAAAGCATCAACAGAAGTAAACAGAAAACAGTTGTGTTGAAAATAGAAAGCTGGTAGTTTTACGTGTTTTGTGTTTACCTTGAAGTACGGCTTGTTGGAGAATGTAATGTCTTTAGCCGTGAAGAGATGGACTGAAGCGAGCACTGACTTAATCTGGTTGAGGATCAAAGCTGATAGAGAAGAGAGCAGCTCAGGGAGACTGGTTGGAACATCTCTCCCAGATGCAGGCCCACCTAGGTGAGCTCCACCTCCAGCCACAGAGAGACGAGGTGTAGCCAAGGCCTGTCTGACATCCGTCAGGCAGTCCATGTAGAAGCTCTGCAGAGCACAGAGGTACTGCTTCACTCGCTCCGTCGCTGCTCGTACCACAATCTCTGTCCCCTTGTTGGGCACAGCCGAGCCCGGCAGCAGCTTGGCCACCGCCTGAAGTCTGCGGTGGAAGCGATCGAGTGCGCGAACCAGGAGGGAGTTATCTCCAACTCCTTTCTCCTCCTGAATTCGCCTCTCGACAAGCGAGAAATACCTGCCAGTTAGATCATCCACAAAGGAGTGGAGTTTGCCATTTGCCATCTGAGGAATATTCTTTGACGCAAGTTCCCCGGTCTGAGCATGGTTGATGAATAGTTCTTGATAGGATGTAATGACTAAACATAAGCTGCTAACAAACTCATTGCAGCCTCGGTCTATGAATTCCAGGATGTCAGTGTTTGAGGTGGGAGAAGGCAGAAAGCTTGTTTTAGGAGAATTATCAGTTAGAGATCCTGCAGAAGCTGTAGTGGGTAACCTGCGAGCAGAAGCTTCTTTCACAGCAGTCGCATATGGTTTTATCTCTGCCTCTAGTCCTTGGAGGTCTAACTCGAGTCGAGACCGGGCATGGTTCAGGAATTTATCACAGAGCTCCTCTGCCGGCTCGTCCAGCTGAAGAAGGAGCTCCACACACTCCGACAGATCTTTGGAACTTGTCCCACCATCCCTACAAGCACAAGCAGACAAAAAAAAATGCTGATGGAGCAAAATTGTTTTTTCACGTTCCCTTCAGCCACGTATGGAAGTAAATATGTGTCGCTAGGATTTTAATTAAAAATGCCACTGAAATGTTATAATGTTGCATGTTTTTATTTAATTCTTCAGCGTTAAAATATATTCAGTTTTAACCCCCCCAAAAAATTGTCATTGTTTGAAATTTCATTCGTTTTCACTTCAAGCTACAAATTCACACTATTATTTCAAAGTGATCCCATTTTCAATAGCTCTTTTTCAGTTTAACTTTTCAGTGTTAAAAAACTTGGCATATAAAAAAATTCAACCTTTCAAAATTAAAACGCAATACTTTCAGTCTCCTGAGATTCAACTAGCTCAATTTCAGTGTCTGAAATTCAGTGTAAAAAAAAAAGGCAGGGTTACTTCAGGTCACAGACATTAGCAAAGGATGTCAGAATCCAACACCCACATCCACTTTCTTAGTCATGTGACGTTACGCTTGTTGCGCTGATTTTGAAGGAAAACCAGCAGCTCTGATGCGGTCATGGAAGCTAACGCTAACTCAACGGTGAGTTTAATGTTTTAATTTTTCTGTAGTTTGGTTTATGCAGTACCGAACTTGATGCATAAAAAACACATACTACAGAAAAATGAAAACATTAAACTCAATGTTGCGTTAGCTTCCATGACCACCTCGGAGATGCTGGTTTTCTTCTAAATCAGCACAAGCATAACGTCACATGACAAAGAAAGCGGATGTGGGTGTTGGATTCTGACATCCTTTGCTAATGTCTGTGACCTGAAGTAACCCTGCCTTTTTTTTTTTTTTTTACACTGAATATCAGACAGCAAAATTGAGCCAGTTGAATCTCAGGAGACTGTAAAGTATTGCGTCTGAATTTTGAAAGGTTGAATTTTTTTAATATGCTTTTTTAACACTGAAAAGTTAAACTGAAAAAGAGCTATTGAAAATGTGATCACTTTGAAATGATAGTGTGAATTTTTAGCTTGAAGTGAAAATAAATGAAATTTCAAACAATGACAATCATTTTTTTTTTAAGTTAAAATGTATTCCGAATATATTTTAACACTGAAAAATTAAATACAAACACACAACATTAAAATTTCAGTGGTATTTTTAACTCAAATCCTAGCGGCACATATTTACTTCCATAGCCACACTTCTTGTGGAACAGGATTGTTTTGAATTGGGTTCCATCAAAGGGACACCATGACCTGGTTTAAGATGTTGGCACCTGAATTTCTGTCGCAGCTTCTGAGCCAGCTTCTCCATGATGGCGTGACAGTCATCCTGAATCCCCTTGAAGGAGGGCAGGTGGCTGTACTGCTGCAGCACACAGCGGGCACGCCGGTGGAAGCTCACTGCCTGAGCATAGGCCTGCAGCTCCAGACACTTATTCAATCTAGCAGGCAGTTCAAACAGAAACTGGAGCTTCCTCAGTAGAGTGTGGACCCCTGAAGCAGAACAAAATGAGGTTAAAAAAAAAACATAATTCTCATGTGGTTTCAACAAAACAAACAGCAAGTTTAAGTCCAACCTGAGAGTTTTGTAATCTGTGCGTGCTGGTCTTGAAGAGTGCCGCTGATGCTCGCACTAAAGTCAGTGATCGCTGCCATGTTGGCGGACAGGCAGTCCATTTCATCTTCCATCTTTTTGAAATCATTCTTCATCTTTCTTATGGTGTCTGACAAAGAAAGAACAGTTACTGCACCAATTCAGTTAACATGGAAACAACAGTTTGCTTGATGTTCTGTTTACCTGTAGCAGATATGAACTTGTTGTAGTTTTCATAGACCAGAGTCTGCATGTCGCTGTCCAAGGAGCGGATCTGCTTCACCATGCAGGTCTCATGGTCCATTAACTCAGCAAGAGAGCACTCCCTTCTAAGCTGTATTTAGACACATAAAAATAATTATCACCCTTTAAAACAGAACATATACAGTCAGAAGACGCAAGATGATGATTTCTTATCGTGACAGTTAGGTGCCTTCTTTAGCAGCAGCACAAAACGCAAGCATTATGTCTAAAACCTAACAGCTCACTCATATGATGGTGTGAGAAGTTAACAGCACCTTGTTGAGGTAGACTTCTGGGTCAAAATGCGGCCCATTGATGTCGCAGGGATCCAGAGACTGCGGATGGTCCGGGGCCTTTCCCTCCTCGTTCAGCCCGTAGTAGAGCTTCAGCATGCCGTGCACCCTCCGCCGTCTACCGGGCTCCTCTGACAGCGCCACCGAGCCGTCCGCCTCAACCACGTCCATAGACATAGTACTGAACTCCGGCCAGCTGACAAGAAGCAACCGAAAGATGACTCACAAACAAGCGACACCTCATAAACAAGACCCGGGAACAAGTAATTATCGTTTAAAATGTGTTTTAAATTTAGATAGTTTCCCTAATTAACGAGGTTTTTCCAAGCAAATATCGAGGAAAAATGGTAATTTTCTCTGGAAAAGTGGCAGCTACCTGAAAGCGTTATCGTTTCCGGGTTTGCAGCCAATCCAGAGCTACGTTCTCAAAAACTGTGCGTAAACGGACTGGGTGCGCTACTGCGCATGTCCAAACAGACGTAATTTTTTTTTTCTTCCAAACAGACGTAATTAATGTGCCACACTTCTATGTCTTGATCTCTAATTAGGATAAAAAAGATTAATAGCTGCATATGTACCAAATTATTAATTTATAAAACAGAAAGGCCAAAGAGAAACAATAAGACATTTCAATTTGTTGCCCAAATACAAGCTGCTTTTGGTAACGCACAGAAGTAAATGACTACAGAATAGTTATTTTTTATTAAGAATCATCATTCAGACTGATACTAAGCTAAATTATGAGTGAAAACATTAAAAGGTATTTGTAACATTTTATTATCGTGACCCAAAATGGAAGAAGTGGGTAAAAGATAATGGATGGATAGATGGATGATTGTCAAAATAATACACATAATGGATTTGCAACCTGTCCGGGGTGCCCCCAGGCCCACACATAATGGATTTGCAACCAGGCCCTCGCAGTGACTGCTGGATATGTACACCAGTGACCCCACAACCCAAAAAGGGAAGAAGTGGGTAAAGATGGATAACATGATGTATACATATTTAAATAATGTATCTAAAATCTGAATTAAAACTTCTCTTTAATGAGCAATTACAAAACAGCTTTTATGCTTGTTGGCATAATAACTGATGTTTGAGACATTTGGGTGTTTACTTTTTATTTCAGCAGTTTCAATCATCCATATACATATTACAAATACTTACAACAATTTAGCAAAAATTAAATGCATCCAATAGAAATGACAAAGTATTTGTTAGTTTAATTACATAAAAAAGAATCCACACTTTAATGCATCTGATCAGAACATAAATACTGTTTACAGAAGGTTCTGTGAATAAATGTGTCTGTAAATGAAGAAAACCTGCAGCCCAAAGTGATTATGACTTCAGGATACAGTACTTTAGTTTTAGGTAGTGGAGTAGTTCACACGTTTCAAGATTTCTAGAGAAGCAAGAAACTTTAAACCTGATCTTTTTTTTTTTTTTTTAAACTGCAATACACTTCAATCAGCAGGAAAGGTAAAACGATGACTGTGAGGAAATAAAAAACTGTTGAAACCATTGCAATATCAATACTGTACCCAAAATTGTCGTCCAGATACCAAGTTATTACAAACAAAAAGGCACTTTAACCTTTTGCAAAGTGTCAGCGTTTAATTTGACCTGATTCTGCTTTACTTCAAAGAACAGACACGTGTAAGAAGCGAAAGTTAAAACGGTCTCTGAAGAGCAAAGAAACAAAATGAAACCGTTTATCGATAGTTAATATTTATAAACCTTTTGTTAGTATCAATAGTGCAACTTCATAGACTGAGTGGACTGTTGGAATGTGTATCTACATGACACATGCATAGTGTGTGTGTGTGTGTGTGTTGGCAACAATGCTGCCGCAGGTTACAGACGGTAGCTGAGATAGTTTAAAGTGTAGAAAAACAATGTGATAGTTTGGAGGATGAGGAGTAAACGACAGAAAACTTGACGCCAGCGCTGGTCAGACACGTTCCAACAGAAGGCAGTGACGTTAGCAGCTGAAGCTTCTTTCAATGCAAAGCTTGTTGATCAGGTGTTTGATTAAAAATCAGCTTAAAGTTCAGAGAGATAAGTGTGTGTGTGTGTGTGTGTGTGTGTAGGGGCAAAATCATCTAAAGGGATATTATGGTCATTTCGAAGCAGGGTTAAGTACAAACAAGTAATATCTTACCTGTTGAGTTCTTTGGATGACCTGAGTGTAATTAAGTCCGACAGGATTGACAACTAGTCTGAACTGAGTCAAGACCAATGTGGACTGCTGCCATTTTGAAAAAGCTCCTATCTCTAAAATTTCACAAGTTTATAATAACAGTTTTATAGATCTTTACATACATGTAACTCATTCTCTGTTGAATTTGGTTTACTTCAAAGTGCAAATAGCCACAGCAGCAGCTAGCTGTAGCACCTCTGATGTATTTCATCTTTTTTTTTTTTTTACTAAAATAACTGCATAATGCAAAATTAAAAGTGGTGTAAAGTTTAAGTGTTTGCACAAATCACAATGAAACTTAGGTGACTTTAAGATGGCAGCAATCCACTTTGTTCGTGACTACGTTCAGACTAGCTGTTAGCTCTGACTCTATTTATCCAAACTGAAGCTATTCAAAGAGCTATCCACAACAGGTAAGATGTTAATTATTTATAAAGGTTCCACAAAACTTCTCTTCAAAGTGGCCAAAATATCCTTTTAGGTCACGTACAGATTACAGTTGTAGCGGATCAGATAGGCTCGTTTTGTCATGAAAACTTTTGATTTGAACAGCAGAATTTAAAAATGGCCGGAGCTGTAAGCACAAAAAATAGAACCGACAAAACGTCTACTGAATACAGCATGTATAAGATTGATTTGGATTTTGTTTTACAACAATTAAACTGAAAAACACATAGCATATTATATATATTTTCTGCTAATCTTAATGGATTAAATTTAAGGAAACCACTTAGGGATCTGAAAATGCATCAGTACAAAGCTGAAAACAAGACATTAACATTATAAAATACATTGCTCCCTGTCCCTTTAACATAAATTGGACCACATCTGTTTTGCATGAAGGAAAAAAATTGCTTCAAACAGCTGGCCAAAACAACTCAGGAGGTTCTTTCATATCAGAAGTGCTCAAGCGCATCGCATCAGTTTAACTTCGTTTAACTGCTCAGACTAAAGAAAATAATAATGATCCACTGTAGAAGAATGTGTCTTACATTAATGCCACTAGTAAAGGAGCTGATTTAAAGATATCGCTCTCAAAGAGCATCCAAACAGGCTGATTTAACAGAATTATAACTATGTTGCTGAAGTTGTAGGTTTAGTTTGTATTTGTAAAAAAAATAAGCTAATTTTTTATCCATAACAACTATTAAATCCAAAGTTTGCAAAACAATAATCAATATGTACTTACATGTAGTTTCTACAACACAGCCAATGTGCTCCCATAACAAACAGTAAACTGTTTTCTATCAGTCCTTCTCTTAAGTGGCTTCAGTTCTTCGTGAGAACAAGGCACTGGCAGTTTGATAGACGCAGAACAGTGTCGACACCCCCTCAGACCCTGAAAGTGTTCGTCATGCTGACTGTGGGCAGGCTGCACCTTTTAACAGTTTAGAGAAGTAAGAACAAGTTTCATCTGTTGTGAGGACGTATTGCAACATTCTTGATGGTTAAAAAGCCAAGAGGCTAAGAAGAGGTAATGTAGTGGTTAAGGACGTGTTGTTGTCATGAGTTTAAGGCCATCTATTGAACCGTTGCTTCAGTTCAGCCTTCAAAGCATTAACTTAGAAAATAATAATAATCGTGCTTTTTTTCACATTTCTGTACTTTCATCATGTACACCATTTCTGAGGGTAAATATACTCACACTTACAAACTTCTCACTTGGTCCCTTGCATGTTCATGTAGTTGCAGAAAAACATTCCAAGCCTTACATTTTTAAATCTCAGTGTAAAATGTTCAGTTTTGGTCTTTGCGAGGAACACAGCGGACATGTTTAGCCCTGCTCCTGACTGTCAGTCACCAGCACAGCAGAGTAGGAGGGTGCAGAAGCCTGTCTGGTGAAAAAGGACGCGGCTCTTTTCGGCTTCAGGCGTTTGATTTCTTTTCCTGAAAAGTGAGAAAGAAAGTTAAAATCAGGAATTTCGTTTGCTTGGGGCTGCTCCTGAACAAACTCACCGTTGCTCACGTAGCTGATGGTGTTCAGTGAGTGCACCCGACTGCACACGACACTGCCTTGCCTCTGCAGCTTCACGCGCCGTCCTCCTCGCCCGTTTTTGGTGCTGCCTTCCTGCTCGGCGGGTCGCTGAGAAATGCTCCCCTCACTGTCCGCCTCGGCTGCGGCGCCCCCCTCAGACGTAAACTTCAGCTCCACACAGAACTCGATGAATCCGCTCATTAGCTGCGCCTGATTGGCAGAAAAAGAAAAAAAAAATTCTAATGTCTTTACTGTACAGGAACCAGGGTTATAATATATTCCTCAGTGCATGGTGAGAAAGACATGAACAATTCTGGATCAATACAAAATCTCAAAATCTGGTTAATATTTATTGTTAATAATGTCATTTTATTTATTTATTTTATTTAAATTATTTATTCATTTCAAATTAAAACATAGAAAAATTATTTACATTACAATGAGAACAAAACAATACATGAAATGAAAGGAAGCAGAAGAAGAAAAAAATCTTATTTTATCTGCCCCATCATAAACAAAATTATTTCAAACACTCAATTTAAACAACAATCACAAAATATATATATATATATATTATCATGATAAATAACTCATCATACTAATCCAGTATATGAATTAGGCTATGAACCAACTTATAAATATTTATTCA
>JARVGQ010000390.1:23963467-23977131 GCA_031762355.1 Hypsolebias martinsi | reverse complement strand
TCTCAGACCAGCTCGTCTCAGCTGCCTGAGGAAGTAGAGTCTCTGATAAACTTTGATCAGGCTGGTGGTGGTGTTGCTCCAGCTGAGGTTGTCGTTCATGTGTACATCCAAGTACTTGTAGCTGGAGACCACTTCCACCACAGATCCTCTTATGTTCAGTGGGCTGTGGGTGTGTTTGTTTCTTTTCTGCTCATTTCAGCTTGTTATGCTGTTGTTATGTTCAACTTTTTTTGCTATTTCAACTGTAGTACAGTATTTAGATAATTTTAGCTTTTTTAGACTATTTCCACATTTTTTGCACTTATTTCAACTTTTTTCAGTTTAATTCAGTAAAAATGTACTCTCTCTACTTCTGGTAATTTAAACTTCTTTATGCCTCTTAAGCTACTTTTCAGCTGGTTTTTGTGTGTGCCAATTTCAGCTTTTTTCAGATAATTTCCACTTTTTTGTGTCCATTTCAGCTTCTTTCAGCAAAAGTGTTCTTTCTGATTTCTTTGCTAACTTAAGCTTGTTCTACCTTTTTTTTTTTTTTTTTTTTAGCATTTTCAGATTATTTCAGGTGTTTTCAGATAAATTCAAGTTTTTGTTGGTAATTTCAGCTACTTTGAGTGTAATTATCTTCTTTCTGCTAATTTCAGCTTGTCATGCACCTTTCAGCTCATTTCTGCCAGTTTTAGCTTTCTTATTTCATTCATTTTGCTGTTTAATGCTTATTTTAGCTTTATCAGCTTCTTCCACATTTGTTTAGCTCATTTTAGCTCTTTCTGAACCCTTCTGGCAGTTTAAGGTTCTTTCTGACTTTTCAGCTATTTTCTTTGTTGCCAATTTCAGCTTATTTAAACCTAATTCTGTTTCTTCTGCTAATTTAGGTTTGTTGTTTCATTTCAGCTACATTTCAGCATAATTTCAGCTGTTTTTCAGCAAAATCTTCTGCAATAAGCATTCACACTGCATTTTCACATGAAATGCAATTTCTAGTTATCTGTTGAAAGTTGTCTTTTTTAATGCTGCTTTTTTAAAAGTTCAAGTTCTTCACCAAAATGGGTGGAAATTTTTGGAAATAGTATGTTTTGACTTTTGGTTGCAGTACCTCAAAAATGAGTAAACAATTTACAAAAAAAGTGCAATTTTAACGAGTAAGAAAACTCAAACCTCTTCAGAGCTCTACAGCTCAGACAACTTCACAGTAAAAACACAATTTGAAGTTTAAATGCTCAAAGTTAGGCATCATCGCACCTTATGTTTCATTTTTTTGTTTGTGTCAGTTTTATGTTTATTTTGGGGGATTTTTGTGATGATGTCATAAAACTAATTGTCTGTCCAAATTTGTCAAAATCCTTAAAACAAATAATACATCAAAACGAAAGTGTATTTGTCATCTATCACCCAGTTTCTCTTGAGTTTTCCCTCAGATCATCCGCAGAGCACACACACGCTTTCATAAACCATATTTTAACTCAAAATGTATCTTTTAAAGTGGAAGTGAGTCTTTTGAACTTGTCATATCTCATACATAAAACATTGTAGAAAAATAAATGAAACATCCACGTCAACAGAGTATTCTGCTACTCTGACTTTAAAGACGTTTAACATACAACTTGTAGTTTTTGCACATTGACTGCTCGTTTGAGGCTTACTTTTCAGTCTGTTTTTGCCTTTGTCTTTTAAGAGTGCTGTCAGGGAGTGAAATACACAGATCTGTGGTTACCATGGTGACCCATTGAGCTGCTGGCAGCAGCTTTAAGACATTTTATCCTTAGTTTCTGCTAAACTTTTCAAACAGTTGATGTTGGTGTTATGGGCAGCAGTCGTATTGGGCGCCCTTCCCACATATTGTTGTGTAATAATTATACCAGCAAGGCATTTTTCAAAAGTCACACAAATCCTGCCAGCATGCTTTTTCTTAATGGTATTAGTTTTATTAAAGGTCTTCTGTAGAATGTTTCTATTCTCCTGAAGAAGTGCGTCAGTGATATATTTGTTTAAAAAAAGGACTAAATTGATTTACAAATGCAGGTTTGCAATGTGAGCCACATTACAATGATTACTACCACTTCAGAATAAACAGCACTCTTCACAACAGATGTTTGGCCACCTACAATAAATCTGTTCAGCAGTAAATTTGCCTTTGATGATGCTCTCTGTAAATCCGGGCTCGGCTAAATTCTCTCACCCCTACGCACCAGCGTTACATCTTCATCTAGCTCCTACATAAACTAATTACAGGAAATAAGAATGCAAGCTTTGTAGCAAATTAAGAAAACAATAAAGTACACCTGCTGGTTCTAGCTGAGTGCGTTTCTGAGAATCCCGGCCACCGATCGCCTCTGAGACCCGAGAGCAGATGAGAATAACGGGATTGGGCTGGTATACAGTTACTGTAAATGATCACTGTACAGTAATAAAATGTCAAAGGGCAAAACATCCTGGCTATCACTTACCGAAGATAAAGTCACATGGTTTGATAAAAACAGTCCAGCTCAGCTGGAAAATCCTTGATAGATGCAGGATGTGAAGCACATTAGTCAGTGAAGCCATGGCAGATTAAACACGGTGATTTGAATGTATAGCACTGAGGGTTGCTGCTTTTCACAGTCACACCAGTGAGCTCTAACAAGCTCAGCTTCAACCCGCAGGGACCTGAATTCTGTCTGACTTCCAATCTGTCGTTGTTTGTCGGCACCAAGGATGCTGGTGCTCGCTCACAATCGAGGTTCAAGTGGGAGTCCAGCGGAAAACACGTCAGACTCTCCCAGGCGGCCAATGCATGTGTGGATTCACTAGTGTCCTTATAACTGACACAGATTGTTGTTTCTGCTTATTTAGTTCTAATTAAACAAATATGTGCTCTTTCCGCTTTCTTCTGCTAACTCAGGCTTGTTCTTCCATTTTAGCTACATTTCAGCACATCCTTTTAGCTGATTTCAGCTGTTTTTCAGCAATTTCTTCAGCAATAAGCATTCACAATGCATTTTCGCAGGAAATGCAATTTCTCAAGCTCATTTAGGTCTCAAGAGTCAGACAAGCAGTTCCTCAAAAATAAATCCACGCAGGATTATATCTCTGATAATCAGACTGTCAGATTATCAGCTGTTAACTGTTCAGATCTTGGGAAAACAAAAACATTTACCACCCAGCATTAAAGACTAAGTGGGCCCATCTGCTGTTCTGCTCTTCATCCAGTCAACATCTCTGAGGTGTCTCTCATTTGAGCTCCATTTACACGTCTGACATTTGAACACTCCAGCCGCTCCTCTGCCTGCACATTGAGACTTACAGGGAATGGTCTTCAGCTGAATAGTAATGAGGCAAGAAATGAGTGCCTCACGTCTAATTTCTCTCATCTCTGAGCACAAAAAACGTTTGAGAGAGGAGAGATTTGTTTTAGTCCTGCAGCAGAGGCACATTTAAATCATTTATTTATAGTTTTGACTTTTATGTTGTCTATTTACATTTTGTGCTATCATTGATTTCCTGGAGGACCTAGAAGCTCTGAAGGACAAAAACTGCTATGAACATCAACAAACGAATCTTGTCATCCATTTTTTTAATTGAAATCTCAAATTTACAGTGTACAATGATTTCTGAGCTGTTTTTCCTCTCTAATGAAACACAAGTTTACAAAAAAAAAAACCTGCCTATTTTTCTTATTTCTGTTTAAGAATAATCTTCAGCCAAACGTCATCACATTCCTTTTGAGTTGTCTCTTCAGTCAATCTTTGTTTAGTGTTTTTCCACCATTCAAAAGTGGGGGTGTTTTGCTAATCTGGGATGCTAATCGATCTTTGGACTAATTGTTTAATGCACAGTTGCTGTGATCGACTTGTCTTTTTACTAGGATTTAAAAAAATGCACACATAACCACCAAGAAGCCATTTAGGAACTTCAGGGTGTAATACCACTGACCACCACTAGGGGATGGTTTCTAGCTACTTCTGTTATCAAAGACTTTCAACAGCACAAACTTGGTTCATGAAATACTTTTAGTATAGCCTAATGGATTTTTGTCTCAAATTTTTATTTTAGGAAATTGCTTTTTTATTTAATCAGTTTGTAAAATATCAATTGGAAAAACCCTTATTTATTAAAAAATGTATTGTCTAATAAATATATTTTGTCAGCTCTTTTCTTGTCCAACGTTTTTATTTTAAATCATAAATGAATCTTTTTGCATTGGACTGACTCACAGCGCCAATATGTTGAGAAAAAGTTAAAACAATAGACTGCTGTTCTGCACCAGGCCTTGAGCCCACTTCAACAGCAGACTGAATTATAATGGTTATAAATACAGTACTTAATAAAATAGCACTTTGCAGTTCTGTGGTTATCAATGTGTCTGTAAGAAACTTCTTGTACTAAAGAAGTAAATTAGAACAAATCAGTAACAATCAAGGACACTCTTGGCCTTTCAAGTTCCAACAAGCATATCAAGTCCACTGTTTTAATACAAAAATAAAAAATACAATTAACAGTATGGACATGCTTTTGTCTCATGTCACCATTTCTCTCTGCTTTTCTGTCTTATTAGTTGAATTAGGTCTGTTCAGTACCACAGCCGAGAACAAAAACTGGCATAGACCTACTTTTACTGAAACAATTGTTTCTGACAGGTTTCATCCTAATTTACAACATGAAGTTAAGACATGGATTCGGTTCATATTACAGCTGAACTGACCAACACTTTGTTTCCCAAGTTCATGCAGTTTGTGAAACATGAGCAGACCACCTAATGAATGGATCACCACTCTGCACTTTATTAAACAAATTAGCCTTGATTCTCTAATGTTGGAAGCAATCATTAGTTAACAAACAAGTTTCTTTGAGCTTAAATGTGTTTTTTTATCCTTCAGGCTGCATGAAAACATGAATCCTGTTCATACCTGGCAGACACGTGCATTTCAAGTAGGCAGTGCATGACTGGTCAAAGTCTCCTCACAACAAAATGATTGCAGGATCAAACCCTGGTTGGGGCCCTTCCGTGTAGAGTTCACATGTTCTCTTCATTCATCTGTGGGTACTCAGTGCCCCCTCACAGTCCAAAAACATGCATGAATTGACCTTGATGTGTGTTATTACTGCCTGTCTCACGTGTGCTTGTATTGGCACTGTGACGGACTGGTAACTTGTCCATTATGCAGCCCTCCTCCCACCTGTGGACTCCTGGAGACAGACATGATCCTGTGGTCATGAACAAGATTAGATACAGTGAGTGAGTTCCAAGTGTGGTGCTTCACAACCGGCATTTAATTACCTCTCTATAGCCAACAACTGGAGCTTATCTCTCAGCTTTAATAGCAAATAATCACTTACAGTAAACTTTTTGCAAAAAAAAAACAATTATACCAGGTATATAGCAACTTTGTAAAATTAATGATTTCAGATTCATTAATTTATAAACTAATCTGACTTTGATTAAACTAAGCTGACTTTGTTGTGGGACATGGTTGGCTCAGTTGGTATATTTGGGCATGGCTAGAGACATATTTAAAGGAAATGTCTTTGTGGTCATATTCTGACAGTTTTCTTACAATAATGAACTTGGTATCACTAAGCCACTGGTATGGCAGCAGCAATGTTGATAAGACTGCTGCACAAGCTCCACCCACTCACAGTAAATTCAATTCTAAATACATTAATGATCCCAAAGGGAAATGAAGTGTCGTCATAGCCCATCATCCTGGTTTCATTCAAGAGTTGTCGTAGATGCTGATAGCTGTGGGCAGAAAAGATCTTCTGCAGCAAATCCAAAGAATCCGGTCACAGATACCGATCCATCCACCCAGATCCAGCTTGCTGTCAGATCTGGCGAGCTTCTTGGTCCTCCTGGACATCAGGACTGCCCAAATGACAGGCAGATTTTCTCCCTGAGCTATGGTCACTCCTCCCAGCAGTCTGCCGAGCTCCTAGTTGCCATGGACAGAGTGTTGAAAGTGCCAGGGGATGATCCCGGTCCTCCCATTTTCACAAGCCGATTTTCCCACCACCTCCAGGATCTCAGCGGTCAGAACCGTTGCCAGGTTGACAGGAATTCATCCACGGCACCTCCTTTTCAACTCATTTGGGATTTGGGGCTGTAGTTGAGGTATTTGAGCTTGACATGTGACTAGGTTTTAGCTCAGAGTGGTAACAGAAGTGAATGAACTTCAACATTTTACACAACACACGGGCAGGATGAACGTGTCCGAAGCCTGCCTAGAAAGGTTTGTGTTAAAGGGGGTTATCATATATCATGATGCTCAACGGATTGAACTGTGTGTGACCCAGAATTGATCAGATTTCAGTGGGTTCTTTCTTTTTAGTTGCATTCACAGCTAAGTATCCAGTGGTAATCAGATTACCTAGAACAAATGTAAAGTCTGAGCAAGGCCAAAAGGTCAAGTATAGGCAGCAGCTTGTTGATCCCTCTGAGCTCAGTTTTATAATCTCAGCTAGTTTAAATGTCTTGCTACATTTGTAGCCAGGTTTCCATCACAAAGTAGAATCATAGGGGTTTAATTTTGAATGAAAACCAAGTATTTAACAAAAATTAGTAGTCCACTGATGTTTCTAGAGCTGCTGAAAGGTAATGCCCCTGAGCGCAAGGTGAAATGAAAGGTTTCAGTAGTAACAAGATTATAAAACTTTTATTGATCCCCTCTGAAGATGACTTTATAAAGCAAATTAAACACATAGCTCAGGTTTACAATTTTTTTTTTTCAACGCAGAAGGTATGGCACCATTAATTTCTATTATTTCACCAGAAGAAAAATATCCATGTGGCTGTGGCCATGGTTTTATTTATACAAATGAAGAGGAAGTACGCATCTTTGATAGCTCCACTATAAAATAACTATTACACAATTTCAACATTCCCCAAAACAGATTTAGCCAGGCCAGTAGGATTTGTTTGAGCCAATAATTATAGGTGCAAGGTAAATTATACATTCCACTGACATCTTGTCTGGCACCAGTGTAGAACTCTGCCGGACAGAACAGTCAAGGAAGCACAACTGGTTTCTCCTTTGGAAGCAACACAGTGATAAACAACTGATGGAGAATATTAAACCCAGGGGTAGGATCCACGTATGACAAACAGATTTATGCATTGTTGAACTGAACAATGCAGGAGCCATCAATTCTGGATCTTTGCTGGCACGGGGGAAGAGGGGGGACGTGTCTTTACCCTAAGATTCCCCATGCCTGTCAGTACATTTATTCCTCTCTCCTGCTAAGTGCTAAGACATTTACATTTCAGTGCTGCTCTGTAATAAAAGAGGTGGAATGAGCAGAGGCTTTTCTCTTGCTAAAACAAACATCATTGAACACCGATCACTGATGAGTCACCTCACATCCCGGCTTTCCTCTCGCACCTGCCCACCCACCCACTCAGCTTGGCTGCCGCCCCACAGTGTAGGTCAACAGTGTTGCGGTTTGAGTCTCCTCAAATGCACTCACAGTTCTTGGCCTCATCTTCTAGGTCACACACAAGAGTTGTCCTCCTGTAGGAGGCACCACATTAGTGGTTTGTCCAATCTGTCAATAGGTCGGGGAGACAGTTTACAAAAAAAACAAAACAAAACAAAAAAAAAACACAAGAAACAGCAACTGAAGTCACAGGTGAAGCACACAGACACAACACCGGGGAAAAAGTTGTTGAGGTTGGCTTCTAATGTGACATGCTAGTCTTTGGGTGGTGTCTGATTTGAAAATGACAAAGATGTACAGTCTCAATTAAGAATTCACTCCGATGCATAAGACAAAAACAAAAGTCTGGAGAAACAATCAATATGTTTTTTTTTTCAATTGCAGTTTGATAAAAACATTGCCACTATTTCCATCAAGCACTGGGTTTTAACACAGAAACAAAGACATGAGGGTCCAAAATTTTCTAAACCAGTTTCATCAGAAATAAAACCCATCTCAAAAAGGACATATTAAACAAAGATAGAAATGCAGAATTTCATTATTTAACAAACCACTGAAAAAAAGCTAAGCAGTTTTTAAACACAGCCCAGTTCAGTAGCAAGATAAAAAATGAACACGAATGCGTTGCAAAACAAATGCTGTGATACAGATTCATTGAGAACAATCTGAGTAGGTATCACTACTACTGAACAACCTTCAGAAGAACTCAACCCTGCCATCTGATGAATTGGGAAAAAAACAAACCTACTTTAAGACAAGTGGTTACTGGGTTGTTTGAAAAAGAACAATTCACAGCTTTACAAAGCCCTTTCCTTGGATAGCTGGTAGGGCACATCAATATAGTTGAGGCATTTGGAACAATGAGTCAATAAGACGACATACTGTGTGTGTGCGCGGTGGGCAGGAAAACAGTACCAAAAAACGTCTGTTTCTCATCATTAATAAATCCATTTTGAACTGACTGTTGAGGCTCCTGTGTGTGAAAGAAGAACTGTTCCTTGCGCCACGCTAAGTTTGACCTTTCCATAAAGGATACATTCTTACATGTCACAGGGAAAGAGCAAAAAGGAAATCATACACAGGCCATTAATAAGATGGTGAAGAACAACTCAGCTGTGCATTTACACTTGGGGCATTGGTTGATGCCTCCTGCAGTGAACTGTTCTGACGCAGTTTCAGTTTCACATCCAGTACATTGTAATGAACGTAGGTCATTTGGAATGGGAGACCAGAAGAAGAAGGCACAGAGGGGTGCTTCAGAAGTGTCCATGCCAAGGGAATTTGTGCATCTATACAGTTTATCAATTACACTACGAACAGCATCAGGTACAATACATCATGTGTAGCAATAG
The DNA here is from genome assembly GCA_031762355.1 of Hypsolebias martinsi. Lineage (NCBI taxonomy): Eukaryota > Metazoa > Chordata > Actinopteri > Cyprinodontiformes > Rivulidae > Hypsolebias > Hypsolebias martinsi. Next base: position 23,968,375 of record JARVGQ010000390.1, on the reverse strand, counting down.
TCTATATCTGGGATGCCTCCTTCTCTGTAGCCACGGTTGGTGACATGTTCAGCATTGGAAACATGGTTTGATCCTTTGTATAAGCCAGTGCCATTGGAAGGGAATATTGTATGAACGATGTAATCCTCTCGTAAGGGTTTTGACTGTACTGGCTGGCATGCTGGCATAGGTGTCATCTGGAAGCCTGGGCTACGAATCTCTAGAATGGTATTATCCTTCTTGGTGCCAGACTCAATATAATCATCATAGGTTTTGCTCTTTCTTGAATTACTGCGAGTATAGTGGTCACGGGAACATAAATGGCCAGTTCTATGTGCATACCAACAAAAGACGCCAAAAATAAGAGCTAGAGATACAGTTGCAGTAGCCCCGCCAATGATCCCTGCAAGGGGTAGAGTTGTAATCTGATGTGAGTTGTCATCCTCCGGTTCCAGTGGAATAAGGTCAGATGTTTCAGCTTTTGCACAAACTACAGCTTCATCTGAGTCAGTATCCCCAGAAATTGTGACTTTGCTTTCTGAGCTTGCAGGCAGGGGCACCATGCAGATGATGTAGCTGGAGCGTGGTTGCAGGGAGGTAAGCAAATATTCTCGACGATCGCCCCTAACAAGGGTCTCTGTGATTGATCCCATGGCATTCCCTGTACCAAGTCGGAGCCAGCTCAGCCTGAAAGAGGAGCTTGGCTGGGCCACACTCCAAGTAACGCGGATGCTGTTGTGAGTCAGAGGTTTAACATTCAGAGCCAAGCTCTTTCCCACACCACTGCTACTAAGCGTGTAGTCTAAGGCAGAGTCTGGAAGCCCAAGACCAAGTCTTTTTGAACGAAGTGTGAAGAGAGAACCCTGTGGAGGTGCGTTGGTGGTAGAGCTCTCAACTCCCCCTATAGCCCCTTTGTCTTTAGTTGCCGTTATCCTCAATACTTCACATTCTTCCATCTCACTTGTCAAGTCAATCAAAGCTATGTCTCGCACTCGGTCCGGCCCATGGCAAATGAGTCCTCTGACAGTGATGGAGTTACCACGAACACGCAACCAGTCATACAGCCATCGCAAATTGCAGCCACAGTGCCAAGGATTTCCTCGCACCAGCAGCTGGCCAAGGTTGTCAAGGTCTTTGAAGAGTCCTCTTGGTAGTGTAGTCAGGTTATTTCCTGACAGGTCTAACCTCTGCAATCGGTGCATCCCATCCAAAGATCCACGTGGCATATGTGTCAGGGCATTATCCTGCAGAGACAGTCTCTGTAAATGTGTACTGGGCAGGTTGACAGGAGGTGTTTGGAGGGTGTTGCGCACTAGGGACAACTCGGTCAAGTTAGAAAGGCGGGAGAATGTGTCATCTGCTATGCGCTGGTTTGCCAAAAGATTCCCATCTAAAACAAGACATCTAAGTGAGCTGAGGCCTCTGAAGGCATGGGTTGGGATAGTAGAGATCCGGTTATCATCTAGACGAAGTTCTTCCAGAGAGGCAGGCAGTCCTGAGGGAATACTAGACAAATGGTTGCGTGACAGAAAAAGTAAGCGCAGCCGTGGGTTGTCAGCAAAGGCCTGATCCTCAATAGAGACAGTGGAAATGGAGTTGTCGTCCAAGTGGAGCTTTTCTAATAAGGGCATCCGAGCCAGCGTAGTACGAGGAATAGTGCGAATGTTGTTATCCTGCAAATGCAGCTCACGCACAGATGGTGGCAGGTGCATAGGAAATTCATCCAGTTCATTATCATAAAGGTAGACAACACGGACTGAAAGATGGTGCTCCAAGGAAATGGGAAGGCCTGGGTTGTTTATGTGGTTGTTCTGAAGATAGAGGACAGACGCAGAAGGAGGCAGTGATGGGATTGAGCTTAGCCCACGATCATTGCAGTAGATAAAGTCCTCATCACACCTGCATACTGATGGGCATGGCATGTCAATGTCTTCAATGTATCCTTGTATTGTGGCTGCAGCAAACTGTAGCATGCCATTATAGCCTATCACACACAGAAACCCCATGAAGAGCCAGGCCCATAATTTGGATAGGCGTGCAGGTGCCATTGTCAGGAACATGAGGATTATTTCTTTTTCTCCCAAATATGGTTTTTATCAATAAGTTGATGCACTGAGCTGGAATCCTGTGACCTCCACCCTAGGAAAAAAAAAGAAAGAAAAAACAGTTCATATTGATGCAAGAATGAATTAGACAATGAAAGAAAATCAAAAATAAATATATTCCGTTGAAGTTTAATGAACTTAGAAATATTTAATGACAAATTTTATTGATGCAATTTAATTCCCTTTTCAATAAACCACATCACAATCAAATCATATTACACCTAGCAGCAAAACTGAGTATAATTTTCTATTTTAAAAATTAATAATAGTCAACAAAGTTCATGCTCAATCATCATCAATCAATTAATAATAGTGTCATCAGTGGGATGTGCACACATGGATGTGTAAGAATTCCTTTCACAGTATCCAAACACTCTGCCATTAACTCAAAGCCAAAATCACACCAACTCAGCCAACAATCATTTTGTGGACAGAGCAGTAGTAGTCCAAGCTTACAGAGATTAATGAGAGAAAAAGATAAATGCTGTGGTGTTTGTATTCTTATCATCAAAGTGAATACTTTGAAGACAAGCAGCTGTGCAACTGACAAATCCAATCTTGAATGCAGATGTTTTTAAGCATTCACAGTAAAAATAGATGTATTTAAAATACTTTGACTTTTAAACATTTTAAGACATAGTAGCGAAATACTTTGTCTGGTTGTGTAACACTGACAGAGATGACAAACGTTTTAATTTTCGAGGAGGAAAAGCATATTAATACAAGGTGGTGGTCATGAGGCACTCTGAATGACACATAATATATAAAAGTTGTGCAAAAATTTAATCAGCAGCTAAATCAACAGCACTCGACATAATTAACAGTTTGTAGTTGCAATAATTGTACAAGAAAATCAATGCAAAGTTTACTGAGATGTTTGTTAGCATCACAGTTTTTTGCAATTATCACATGAAGGATTCCATAATGGTTAACACAGATTTGATTACAGAGATTTGGGAACCGGCAAATTGCAAAACTGTCAGTGACAACTTGAGCCCATCACCGTGTTCAATAACCTGCATCTTTAGTGAAAGTGTCGAGGCCCACACAGAAGCAAACAGCCAGGCAGGATTATTGATTTCCCCACAAAGCCGAGGTGATCTACCAGAGTAAATCGGTTCTCATAGAGATTACAAGACTCCCGAGAGTTTGAGTCAACCAGAATAATAATTAACCAAATGAATGACAAACTCTGCAGGAGCTGAATTTGTTAAAAGTGTATTTGCAAACATTCTACTAATTCATTTATTTAACAAAGCTCATAACTAAACTGACTGGCAATAAGATAATTTTTAGCATAATGAATGAAAACCCCAAACACCCAGGCAGCTGTAGAGCCATGGCAGGTCAGGCATCTTTAATGGAAAAGTAAATAATGCACGTCATTTGTCAGTCCAAATGTTTAATAAATTATTCCCCCAAGTAAAATATTACATTTATCCTTCACTGAGTTTGTGTTTGTTAAAATGTGGGCATGATATCGATTCGCTGTCACAGTCTGAGAGTTTTGTGGTTTAATACTTTAATGATTTTTGCCTTGTCTGAGGCTGTAGGGGGCGTTGGTAACGTAAGGGGTTCGTTTAGTCTATTTTATGGAGCAGCTATTTAAGGACGTTGCATTGCAGCAAGACGGTTGTAGGTTCAAAACTCACTTGGAGTTTGCATCATTCCATGTGCAGGCTATTTTATTTTACTTTTCTGGGTACCTTGGTCTAGAAAAATATGCAAGTTAGGTCAACTGATGCTTCCAAATTGGCCCTTGGTGTCTGTGTATATATTTGCATCATTGTTTGTTTCCATGTGGCAGTCAACCACCAACCACAACTCAACCAGTAAACACTGGAAATAGGTACCAGCTCCCTGCAGCCCTGCACTGGATCAAGCAGGTACAAAAACTGGATGGATAGATGCAACTCTTGTTCTTTCAGACCATTTTACTGGTCTCTCTTGAAAATGAGTCCTCATAACTCAATGAGACTAACCTGTATAAATAAAGGTTGAAATAATGATTTTATATGTGCATCTAAAATATTTTGAATATTGTGAAAAAGTTCATTTTTTTGTTAGTCACTTCAAAAAATGAAACACATATTTTACATAGATTAAATAGAGTGAAATATTTCAAGCGTTCATTTCTTGTCATTTTGATGATCATAGGTACCAAAAGCTGGATAAGTAATATTCTAATTATTTTACACTGAAATTTGGTTTTTCATTGTTTGTAAGCCATCTCGGGGGCCAAGATGGGGTAGAGGAAGGGCAGCCGACCTGGGATCAGAAAGTCACGGCTTGACTCCCATCCATTCCCACATGTCATGGTGTCCCTGAGCAAGACACCCAATCCCTAATTTACTCTCCGGGCACCTACATAGCAGCCCATTGCTCCACCTGTGTGTGTCCCATGTGTGATGGGTTAAAGAGAACTAATTTAATCATTGTATGGGAACATATATACAATGATGACAACATATAGCACTTTACTTTACTTTAATGTTTGACTAGCCAGGGGGGGCCAGGGAAAACCCAGGACACGCTGGAGAGACTATGTCTCTCGGTTGGCCTGGGAGTGCATTGGAATCCTCCCAGAAGAGCTAGAAGAGGTGGCTGTGGAAAAATATAACTGGGCCTCCCTGCTCAAGTTGCTGCCCCATGACTTGACTTCAGAACAAGCAGAACATGATGGATGTATGATGTAAGCCATAAACATCAAAACCACCAGAAATAATGGGTTGAAATATTTCACTCTACAGTAAGTGTAATGAATATACCATATATATATATATATATATATATATATATATATATCTTCTTCTTTCGGCTTTTC
>JARVGQ010000390.1:23806425-23818125 GCA_031762355.1 Hypsolebias martinsi | reverse complement strand
GATGGATGGATGGATGGATGGATGGATGGATGGATGGATGGATGGATGGATGGATGGATGGATGGATGGATGTTTCATCAACCCACAGCTGTTCTATGGCTGTGACAGACACACCTGGTGAACAAAGACAACAATGTCTATGCTTTGATGCATTAACTGTAAATGTAATGTCAGCTCAGACAGATCAAATGCCTGTGTGACATCAACACACTGCAGGATGAACATTCTGCAGCCAAATCAGCACAAAAAAAAAACATAAAAATTCAAATGCAACATTGTAAAATCTGTAAATATGAAAACTCCAGTTCCTTTACGTAAAGTCCTGAACTATATACTCCAAAGTGCACTGGTTCTTCTCAGTTGTTTCACCAAACGTCCATTAGAGGAACAGTTTTGTGCATTTAGTTTTTGTCGTATGATGGCTAACAAAAGAAGTTAATAAAAGTAACTGTTACCCATTGAGCTGTATGTCTTAATGTATTTTTTTGCATGTTTTTCTAAAGCTGCAGGGAATCCAAAATTATAACAAAACTAGAAACAAGACTACAAAATGGCAATAAAGATGCTTTATAGCTTATACATTGGCACACGTAATTCTCTAAAATTCTCTAAGTTAATACCCTTAAATCAGGGATATGTAACTAAATTACTCTGGGGACCACAGTAAAAACCAAGAGCTCAGGGGACAGACATCTGGCAAATCCTGTCATCACATGAATTTCATTTATGATTAAAAACCCAGTTTTATTTCAAACAAGCTCAACTAAAAGCAAACAGTTTTATAGCCCTGTCATAGATCACATATACAACAAAATCAGCCCTCTGATGGAAATATTTGTACTTTAATCTTTTTAGATCCCCCCCCCCCCCTTTAAAATGTGATTCTGAATGCATGACTGAGATAACAACATGTGAATCGGTGGCGTTGTAATCAGCCAAAGGCAACGAACACATCAAACTATTTGTTCATGCAATCAGAAAACAATCTTATTTTGCACAACTGATAAAAACAGTCGACCTCCTGATTTCTGGCATCGCTCTGAACTGCTGACATTCAGCGGTGCTGTGTGCAGCGTGCAGCTGTACGGAGCAGCAAAGCAGAGAGCTTTTAGTGTTTTCTCTTGTTTCAAATGGGTTAAAGGCATATAATTAAGTTATGAGACACAACAGATCAAACATTGTAAGAAATCAATAAAATAAAGGGGGGTCAGTCTGCAGTCAACAGATCAGTTCTTGTCTAGTTAATGTTAAAAAACAGTCCGAATGAACCCATGACTCCAATATTCCAGCTGAATCTCCAGTGTGTGTGTGCTGGTTAGTATTCATATCTCCCCATAATCTGCTCTGTTAACGTTCCCGGCTGTCTCCTCGAGCATTTAACCTTGTCAGAGATAGGCTGGGATCCATTAAGATTTTCTGAAAGGGTTGAGCATTACGGGCTCATTTAGAATGACTTCCATTTTTAATAAACTGCTCACAGCCCCGCAGATCAAATGCCAAGGAGGTGCGCTTAACAATGGCAGAGAGATGGATACGCCTCGTGATTCCCATCGCACAAATGCTTAAGAAATCCTACTAGCGCACCCCACTCAATGGATTTTGCTCCACTCCTTCCTCTTCTTTGTGGGGGCTCCTTTCACTGCATGCACCATCAGCTGGAAGTATTCAACATGTTTCAAAGCTGCTCTGTCATCTTTGCAGTGTGAGGCCCTCCTGTGATCCTCTGTCTTTCTAGCACAGCAGTAATGTTTACCTTGTTCCTAACAGACTTGGAGGGTTTGTGTGATTCTCCTGCAGCTGGAGCAGCGCCGTTCAAGGGATGCGTCCTGTGATTCTGCGTTTGAAGAGGCACGAATCATTATGATGTGCGGCTGCACAGTCGTGGCTAAACGCGGACGCATGTGGAAAGGTAATGATACTGACTGAAAAGGTAGGATCGGACTAAAGGGACTGGGTTAACAGAGAGTGACGAGTGGGGGGGAGGGTCAGAGGGGAGGTTAATGGAACCGGTGGAGTAAAAAATGGGAGGCTGTGTGGAGGCCACATGAGCTGAAAATACCTGTTTAGTTGCTAAATTGGAGCAGTTTTCTCTGTTGGAGTCACCACTCACAAAGGAGGTAAAGGGATGTTTCTGTTGTTCCTGTGTTTCTGATACAGAGGTGACATAAACTATTATTGGGCACCAGCTTTGAGCCCATTTTTGTTTGCCATGGTGATGAGCAGGTTGACAAATAACATCAGGCAGGACTCCTCATGGTTATAATATTTGCAGACTACACCGTGATCTGTAGTGAGGGTAGGGAGCAGGTGGTAGAGAGAAATAGAGGTTGACGTTTGCTCTGAGTTGTAATGATCATTAGGAACCCAGGCAATATGAGCTGAAGTGAGACGGACTCCAAGATGTAGAAAGATAAAAAGTGATTTATTTACAGTGTTTTATATGCGATGTACCAGTAAAAGGAGGACTCTGGAACAGTGGAGAGAGAGGTCAAGTAAGTTCTTTGTATTGGTAGATGGATCAATGCTCTTTCTTTCTTCACAGTTGGTAGGTAGGATTGAGGTGGGGAAGATGGTTCAAAGGAGTTAAAACTTGAAGGGTAAAGAGGATGCAGATGTGGCAGGCAGGTGGTAGGAGGACGAGGAGGTGGCTGAGGCAGTCCACAAGGAAACCAGGCTTGGTCAAGGAGGTCAGGATCCCAAGAGACTTGGGCATGGAGCCTGAAACATGAAGAAGATAAAAGGTAAGTTCACAACTGCTGTTTAAGCACACATGAGTACCGGCGGGCATCAAAATGCTCCAGCGGCAAGTAGAGCTTCTCTGCATCCTTAAGTACTCCTGGCTTCTCATCAGGGGGATGGGTCACCGGTGTGCTTGTTAGATGACATCTTGGAAACTCAGTGGCTGCAGAAGGCTGAACTATCACAGTACCCCCTCCTCAGTAATGACCTCTCATCGATCTGAGGTGCTTCTCTGGTTGGGATTTGAAGAAAGATGTGATGAGGCTCAGGTTGAGGATGAAGGATCTAAGAACCCAGGATAATTCCTCTGAACCGTAACATCCCAGTCCACCAGGTACTGCCCCGGTGTCTTACGTCCAGGATGTATCGAACCGTGAAGGCTGGATGATTGTCAATCAGTTGGGTGGGCAGAGGGAGTTCAACGGGTGGGCACAAAGGACTCTCTGAGGCTTGCTTTACTTGGGAGACATGGAAGGTGGGAGGAGTCCACATGGACATTGGGCAGCTGTAATCTGAATGCAGAAGGATGGATAATTTTCACAATAGGAAAAAGACTAATGAAGCGTGGGGCCAGCTTCCTGTGTTCAGAAGGATGGCCCATGTGGAGAACCATACCCTTTGACCCACCTGGAAGGGGGGAGTTGCAGAACAGTGATGATCAGCAAACCTCTTGTTCTGAGCTGCAGTGCTCCACCTTGGTGTAGGGTGGCCCTGGCCTGTTACCAGACTCTCTGACAACACCAAAAATGGTGTTGCACGGAGGGGACAGAGATGTGCTCGCTTGACTTGGGAAAAAGGGAGGAGCATAGCCCAGAGATCCAATGAATGGTGGCAAACCTGTGGCTGAGGATGTGTATGTGTTGTGGGTGTATTTGACCCTGACCAAATGCTGAATCCAGGCCAAGGGATTGTCCTCAACAATACACCTGAGTGACTTGTAGCTCCTGCTTGCAGTGTCTGGCCTGGCCATTAGACTGTGGATGATAACCAGACATCAGGCTGCCAGAGGCTCCAAGAGTATTACAAAAACTTCGCCAGACCTGGGAGACAAACTGGGGGACCTCGGTCTGAGACCACATCAGAGGGGATCCTATGGACCTGGAACACATGCTGGACTAGGAGTTGAGCAGTCTCGAATGCCAACGTATGCTTGGCTAGGGGAATGAAGTGGTCAGTCTTGGGAAATCCATCAATTATGGTAAAAATTACTGTGTAATCTTCAGATGGAGGCAGTCCAGTAACAAAGTTCACAGAGATATGGGTCCAGGGCATGACTGGGGGTAGGTAATAGCTGTAGGTGTCTTGAAGGGGTTGGTTGCTGCTCTTGTTTCTGGAATAGGTGGTACAAACTGCCACAAACTCCTTGAGGTCCTGGTTCAAGGACGGCCACCAGAAGTGTTTCTTGGCTAGGGAAAGCATGCAGGTTACACCAGGATGACAAGACAGTCTACTTTTGTGTAGCAAAGTTAGTACCGTATTTTCCGCCGTACATGTCACACCACCTCATAAGTGGCATCAGTCCAAATATGTCTAGTAAAGTGGAAAAATCCATACATACATCCCATCTGTTATGCGTCATTTGTTATGTGTCACCGCTGAGAACCCAGAAATATGGGACGATGTGTCAAAAATCGACTGGCTTCCAAATTGCGGCCACGGAAAAGTGCATGAGAGGACTTTTACAAGAATTTAACAAGATTAACACTTAAAACAATTATTTGTTTGCTAGAAATTATAGTAAAGGTGTGTCTCAGTCTAACATTTGCTTAATAAATGCACTTTAATGGTCAAATCAGCTGCATTTCAAAAGACGATTCATGGTTGCAGGAATGCACAGAGGGACGATTCACTGTGCATTTCTTCAGAATTTATCAAGATAAGCACCTAAAATAATTGTTTGTTTGCTTGACATTACAGTATAACAAAGGTGTGTTTCAGTTGAACATTTACTTAAAAAATGCACTGTAATGGTCAAACCAGCTGTATTTCGCAGGGGTGGTGCAGCAAAATAAAGCTGATTAGATGATTGTTCCAGGCGAGCTGGATGAAGGTGGCAAACTTTGGCATGCCGATTATGTCATTAATAGCCACTTTTACCTATTACATGGCACAACGGCATGCCATACTGCTCGAGTGTCATCCAGTGGCTGAAAATGGTTCATCCAGTGGCTGAAAAAGTGTTCAATGTTTTCAGTCAGAATGAATGAAAATGTCATATATCAGCCAAAAACTGGTTTATAAATATGGGGGGGAAAAATCCATAAATATGTTGCTTCGCTGTATAAGTCACAGGCATACTAATTTATGCAAAAAACTGTGACTTATATAGTGAAAAATACAGTAACAGAGCTGGTGCAGGAGGGCACAAAAGGGGTTCCATCAGGTCAGTTTCAGATCTCTGGGCCTCTCGTATCTCCTTCTCAGTGGTCCATGTGAAGCTGTCCAGAGGGCTGTGGTAGCTCAGTGGTTTGTGGTTGCAGCAGGAAGGGCATCAGGTGTAAAATCAAATGCTAAATCTTCAAGCGAGTCAGTTCGCTGTGGCGACTGCTGAAGAAGGGAGCAGCCAAAAGAAGAAGAAGGAGAAAAAACATATTATATTATAAATCTAAATCCCTGTGAATGAGAAGGGAACGAGTGTAACAGTGAAACTGTAACAGCTGGTAATGTTTTAGAACATTTGAAGAGGCTTTCAGTTTCCTCGTGTGAGACACAGAGCTTCTGTGATTTTGGAATTTTGAAGACGCTAACAAATTTTTCAAGATAATTTTCTCTCAAAATAGNNNGGATGCCTGCAACCTTTTCAATTTAGTTTCTGTAATTCTGGAGCACTAGAGTTGCACATTTTGGGCAATATGTGAACAAACTTCTACCCACATTTTGCAGGAAAGGGTGGCATGGTTGAGCAGTGGCTAGAGCTGTCACCTCTCAACCAGAAAGTTGCAGGATCACCTCCTGACCTGAGGCCATTCTGGGTGGAGTTTGCATGTTCTCTCTGTGCATGTGTGGGTTTTTCTCCAGGTGCTCCATTTTCCTCCCACAGACCAAAAACATGCATGTTAAGCTGATTGGTAACTCTGAATTCTCCCTAAGTGCTTTTGAGAGTGTGAATGGTTGTCTGTCATGTTTCTGTGTCCTGTGATAGACTGGAGACATGTCCAGGGTGTCCTCCACCTCTCACAGAGACTGATGGAGACAGGCTCCATCACCTAGCAACCTGGAAAAGAGAAGTGAATAAATAAAATGGGTGGATTGATAAATTTTATCTTTTTTTCTTTTTTTTGCAAAAGTGTTTGGTGTGATTCTGTGAAAATGTGTGTATTTTCTCAAACTTGGTCTCCAACTAGTTTGCAGCTGTTGCAGCCCAGTGAGATAATACTTTAAGGACAATTAAGGTGGAGAAGGGCAGACAGAGTGGAGTGGATGGAGAAGCGTATCAGGGCTCATTTGTGACTGAAGGAGAGCTGAAAGAGTAAAATAGACATTTTACATGATGGCAGTGAGATGTGTTAACATAAAGGAAGGATGATGTTGTAGAGCAGAGGGATGGTTTGATGGAAGAGGATGCTGGGATAGTGTGAGATGGAGGCATGTGACCTGTGGTGACCCCTGAAGAGAGCTGCCAAAGGAGAAGGAGATCTCCAGTTTTATTATGCAGATGTTCATTGCCCCTCAGTCAGTTCAGCATTCAAGCACACCATGAAGACTCGAGGGTCTTTTCTCCCTCTGATCATTCTTGAGCTGACCTGTATGTTTGAGAACACATGATAAAAAAATAAACAAATAAAAAATAAAAATAAAAACATTTTTTGATTGTCCCAGAGCATTTGTTTTTCATAGCTACACTCACCAGTAACACTAATATGTTCTCTTTGCAATATGTGCTTCACATGATTCTGTCATGGTTGGTGTAATTTAGTGTTTAGGTTTCTGTTTTGGGGTTGAGTTTCATGTTTTTATGATGTTTAGTTTCTGTATTCACTTTGTTCAAGAACTCTCTGTGTCTGCCGTTAACCGCCAGTCCCCGTCCCACCCATTCACACCTGCACCCAGTCTCCATTGGCTCAGCTGTGCCTCTTCTCCTCCATCTTATTCCATACAACCTCTCTGTTTTCATTCCAGAAATTAGTGGAGCATTGTGCATTATACAAACTGTGCCTGGTTCTCATCTCTTGCAGGAACTAAAGCTTTTGATGCCATGCCTGCTTTTGTTCTGGTAAATGAAGTTTTAGTTGTTTCCTTTAACTCACTGAGTCAAGTTGGCCTTCCTGGGTCCAAATCCTCTTCATATCCTGACAGAATCATTCTTGGTGAAGGCTTGTGTACCAGCAGTCTTCTGTGTAATGGTAGGATCCCACTGGGCTGCGTCTGCTGGTCACTATTTGGTGAACAATATTCTCAGGGTGGTTTCTACAAAACATTTGCAGGGACTTTTTATTTCCTTGCACGAGTTATTAATATTTGCAACACGTTTTCTCACAGAATAGTCACAGAGGCATCATAGGCATCTCCAGTGTGTTTTAAGAGCTGTAGTTTAACACCAGAAGCTCTCCTCTGGCAGAAAACATTGTTCAGGTTTAAAAATTGTGCTAGTTGTCACAAATAAAGATTGAAAAACAGGTACAGATCTGTTTATATTCCTAATGTGGACCCCAGTAGATTTAATCATAACTGTGGGGATCACAACCAAGGTGGGCACATAGTGTGCTGAGAGGAGTATGGTGTGATGGGGAACACAATTATTTGTCAGCTTTTACAAACTGGCTGCTCAAAACGAGGCCACATTTTTGCTGACTGCACTTAGACTGTAAGACTGCAACAAAATGTTTGCCTTTTTCAACCAGGTTTTTATGTCTTTAAGACATGCTTTCATTGATAGATATAACTGAATATCATCAGCATAACAATGACAATGTATACCATGCGGTTTAATATGTTTACCTAATGGAAGCATATATAAAGTAAAGAGTATTGGTCCAAGCATTGAACCCTGAGGAACTCCATGACTAACTTTGGTGTATGAAGAAAATTCATTATTTACATTTACAAACTGGAGTCTGTCAGATAAATATGATTTAAACAATTTTAGAGCCATTCCTGTAATCTCAATATCATATTTAAGTCTCTGTAGTAAAATATTTTGATCAACTGTATCAAATGCAGCACTGACGTCTAACAGGACTAGTGTAGACACAAGTCCATTGTCTAAGGCCATATCATCAGTAACTTTCACTAGTGCTGTTCATGTGCTATGCTAGGAGTATGATGTGGTGGGGAAAAATACTTGTCAGCTTTTACGAACTGCTCAAAATGAGGCCACATTGTTTTGTTGACCGCACTTAAACTATAAGACAGTAATAAAATGTTTACCTTTTTCCTCCAGGTTTTTATGTCTTTAAGACATGCTTGTAGTCTAAGTAAGTGAGTGAATCCATTGGGTTTCATGGACAAATATAACTGCGTATCATCAGCATCTTCTTCTTATTATGGCTTTACTCTCTTCAGGTGGTGTCACAGCGAGTCAGCCTCCTCCATCTCACTCTGTCCTCTTCATCCTCTGTCCTCGGGGTCTTCGACTAATGGTAACACCATTTCCACTGGCACCCTGTTTGTCAACAGCACCGGTGGCAGTTGTTGTTAACCAAGGCCTCGATCGTTCCGGTATGGTTTTGTTTTGATGAAATCGCATTATGGTTTTGGCAAAAGTGTTTTACATCGGATAGCCTTCTTGACACAACCATCACCATTTATGCGAGCTTGGGATCTGCACAATAGATACACTGGCTTGTGCTTCCTAGTGGCTGCTTTGAGTATCATCAGCATAGCAATGATAATTTATCCCATGCTGTTAAATAGCTTTGCCTAATGGAAGCATATATAAAGTAAAGAGCATTAGTCCAAGTATTGAAACCTGAGGAACTCCTTGACTAACTTTGGTGTACAAAGTATGATGAAGATTAATTCTTTACATTTACAAACTGGAATATATAGATATGATTTAAACCAATTTAGAGCTGTTCCTGTAATTCCAACATCATATTCAAGTCTCTGTAATAGGATATTATGATACGCTGGTGAAGATTCGCAGTCATCCAGGACACAGTAAATTCAAAAAGGTTCAAGACAAAAAAAAACAACTAGATTTTATTTGTAGTAGAAAACACTTCGCTTCTCATCCGAGAAGCCTTCTCAGTTCAAAGAACAGGAAGTGTGGGGTTTGCTTTATAAAGCTGAGGTAAGATACTTACATATGCAGAATGACCTATCACAAAGTAGGGGTTTGTTAAAGTTTGTGAAAAATATTATGCTCAACTGTATCAAGTGCAGAACTGAGGTCTAACAGGACCAGTGTAGACACCTGTCCATTTTCAGAGGCCATGACAATATCATTAGTAACTTTCATCAGTGCTGTTCATGTGCTATGCTAAGAGTCTTATGTGGTGGGGAACAAAATTATGTCAGCTTTTACAAACTGCTCAAATTGAGGCCACATTTTAATGATCACACTTAAGACTGTAAGACTGCAACAAAATGTTTGCCTTTTTTCTCACAATTCTGAGTTGCCAATGAGTCTCCAGCAGTTGCAGCCCAAGTGATACTTGTTAATAATCACAGGTATGTGTGAATAATTATCTAAAGCAAAACTGACAGCAAAGTAAGCGTTTATTTTAAGAAGTGTTCATATGAACTACTTTAATCTTAGCCTTGTTCAAACCCATTATTAGCCCATGGATTCAGTCAGAACTGAACTATTTATTCAAACTGAAGCCGTTCAGAGAACTATCTGCTACAGGTAAGTTACTTACTGCTCAAGAAAATCTGATCTGTTCCTTTAAGATCCTACTGCAGTTCTCTGGTTAAGCCCAGACTTTGACCGGACCATGGCAGCATCCTAACTATTCGTTTTCAGTCTTTTTGTTGTTAATTTGTTGCTGACCTGATTTAATCTTCAGCTGTCACACAGATGGACTCCAGAATACTTTGACATGCAGAAACATTTATGGTCAACTCCACAGCCTGGTGAACACCAGAATACACTGTTTTCCTCATTATTTTGTTCAGAAACTTTAAATTTAAAGAAGACGTTCACTGTGGCTGCACATTAAAGTCGATTCACATCTGCCCGTTGAATCACTTCTCATAAGTCCTATTTCAGACATTTTCTATCCCAGTCTTACAGTTTGAATAAATCAGTCTTTTAGCGTCTCTTTGCAGCCAGAAGCCATTGTGTAATCACCGAGCTGTTAAATGGAGGAATCTGAGACCAGTGCGCTTGTGATCTACTTGGAGAAGTTGTCAATTTTAGCAGCATGATAGCACTCCTCATAAATGATTTCCCCTTGTGTGAATACATGCTACAGACTGAAGGAAGTGCTCTCTGCTCTTGGGTCACTTCCAAGTCATGCGGATCGTAATTGATGATTCGGAGCAAGCGTTCCACCCAGATCTGTCTTTGTCGTGCTCAATAAATCACATTTATTCCATGCAAATCATCCAGCCAGGGACTGATTTCATTAATGGCTCAGTGACACGTTATATTCATGTTTTTTTCATTCCTTCTCCATCGCTCTTTGTGCAGCTCGTGCTGTTAGTGGCAGGCTCCCTGCTGACCCCTGCCGGTGAGGACGTCACGGTGCGTTCAGGACCATGGACAGAGACAGCTTTTAAAACAGCAGTGGGTTTCAGACGATGAATATTTGATAAGTGAACATCAGTTTATGCTAAAAAGTCTTTCATCCACACGAGAAAATAAATCTGTTACACTTTTTTATTGTTTTGTTAAGGCTTGATTAAAAAAATTAAATTTTATTCAAGATAGCTTTGATGGCATTTCAGGGGGCATGTGTGGAAATCAGTGAGCTGCATTGAAAACCAGAATACTCACTCACTGGTGCTTCATTCAGTTAGTTTGCATGAATGCATGTGCTTTTTTTTTTTTTTTTAAGAGGAAACAGTGTCTCGCGCTCTCCTGCAGGGACAAAAGTCTTGCCCTTCAGCGTGCACAGCTGTTTGTAGGAGATGTGGCATCAATAGCCGAGGCATGTTGTGCAGCACAGAGAGCATGTGAAGCAGAAAGTTTGATTAGCCCCGGGGCTCAGCGAGGGATTCATCCGCAGCCAACGATCAATGAGCGGGCTGCAAACCATGCCAATCAGTTTTATTGGTTTCTCCTTGCTTTTATGTTTCCTCGTGGATCGCTGCCATTGATATAATGTTCCCTTCAGGAGTCTTTATAATCAGCGTGTGATTCCACCACCTGGATCCAGACTGAAAACATCTCTGCAGCTATTGAACAGAGAAATTACAATATTTCTCGACCCCACCTCCCCTCCTCTGAGGGGTTTCATTGCTGCAGGACTTGGATCTTGATGGTGTTTGTACAAAAATCCTGAAGGCTCATTGACACTTTAGTTCACATTTGGGCATGAATAAAAACACTTGCAAATGAAAAACTATGAGTTTTGCCCACTATGATAATCTTTTTTTGATTATCTTTTTGTAACTCAGGCATTTTTATTTGTGGCTTAAGGAGAAGAAAGTAAAATCCAGTTTAGCCTTTTTTGTTAATTTTGAATAAATTAATCTGTTGGTAAAATCTGTGACAAGACTGCTTTTGAAGGCACGTTGAAGGACACCTATTGCCCAAAATTCAACATACCATAACAGAAGAAGAGCAAACAGGAAGAATGAAACGCAAACCAGAAATTAAACATCCAAAAAACTGTTACTACACCAAAAAAAAAAAAAAGTATATTTATGAAATTGTACAAAGAAAGTCCTTGAAAAGTATGTGGACAAACTTTATAATGGCCACGTGGAGATTTATGTGATTATGAGATTCAACAAGATATAAAGATCATAACTTCAAGGTTTGAAGGTCAAAGTCAGTCAAACACACACACACACACACACACACACACACACACACACACACACACACACACACACACACACACACACACA
>JARVGQ010000390.1:23771005-23784097 GCA_031762355.1 Hypsolebias martinsi | reverse complement strand
CACACCCCCACACACACACCCACACACACACACACACACACACACCCACACACACACACACACACACACACACTGCCCGGCCCAAACTCTGCTGCATTCAGTCCTGTGCGTTGTTCTGCTCCAGTCTCAACAGCCACCGCCTTCAGGTGCTTCAATTCTCAGTTGTCCAGCTAAGGACAATCCATTCATCCATTTATTTTAGATAATAAATTGTCTTTTCCACATTTTGATCACTGTTATTTAGACAAATTAGTGCTGTTTTGATACGTGATGCTAATACACATCATACATTTCACTCATATTTTTTTCTTTTACTGTAAGCTTCTTTATTATGTCTGAAATGTTATGCACCGTGATAATGTACATAGAAGTTGTGCATGCGTCCTGCAGAGCTGTCTGGAGACGCTGTGCGTACAACAACTGTCTGCAGGGTGCACAGCTGAAGGCGGATGAAGACGCTCCCCGCGGGACTCTGCTGGCAGGAGCGTGGTGTGGCTGGAACATCCACTCCATAGGCTTGTATTTTTGTATTTTATTTTTAAATAATCAAAATGAAAACGTGCAATGACTTTGGACTTTAGGGGCGGAGATTTGAGTTGCCGGATCCAAGCGGTTCAAATGAGAGCGTTCCCGGATCCTGTTCCGGCAGGACCCGGCTCAAATTAACCGCTGCCGTGAGTGCTTCCTTGCTGCTTTAGTGGAAATTATTAGGTTTGTTGCAGGTTCCTGCAGTTCAGAGGATAAAGGAGGAGGTTTGTTTTTGTACTGCTCAGTCAGTTAAAGTCTCCCCAATCAGGTTTAGACCTGGACTTTGACTGGACCATTGCAACACCTCGATTCTTTTTCTTCTTCCTCGTTCTTTTGTAGATTTCCTGTCATGTTTGGGGTTGTTGTCCTGTTGCTTGACCCATTTTGAACCAAGCTACAGCTGTTGGACAGATGGCCTCTGACTCTAGAATACTTTGGCAACAGAGGAGCTCACAGCTGACTGTAAGGTGCCCAAATCATCAGCCCACAACCAACAGCTGGTATGAGATGTTTGTTCTGATGGAACTGGTTTGGTTACAACAGATTTTGGCAAAACGTTGCCACTGGGTGTCATTTGTTAAAAGAACATTCTTCTAGACAAAAAGGAAAAAAAAGAGAGGATTCTTGCTGCATTCCTTTCAAACAAGCAACACGAGTCTTGTTCTTATTGCACTTTTTAAATACTGAACACAGTTACTGGTTATTAGTTAAGTGATGCATTTGAATATTATAAGTACCTGTCTGATATCAACCCTCCTAAATCCTACATAAAAACCCTCAATACGTTTGACTTAGTTTATGTGACTGACACATTGTTAAAGGTCTGCTGATGTTCTTTAGATGATGCATTTACTTAATTACAAGGCATGGATTATATTTGTTGTATTATGCCTTAATATAGAAAACCTCAGCTGACAGAAAATGAACTTTTCTTTTTCTACATGATGGTCTGGATTCATGTAGATGCTTACTTACCTCCAGTGCCCAAAACCTTCAGCAACTCAAAGTTCTCCATGCCAACTCTTTCAGTGTGACCTGTGAGGTTAGCTAGTGAGAGAAAAAGAAAACATCAGGACCCTTTACGTACATGAAAAGACAAAAAGCAAATACAAACCATTCACCTAATTATGTATTAGGCTGCACCATTAATAAAATTTTGATTTGCAATCTCCACTTTTGCTCCAGACAATCACAAAAACAATATAGCCACAAAAAATTATTACTAAAAATATTTTTACACATTCTGCTCTGCATCAAGCTCCTAATTAGTCTTTATTTCCAAATGTGGCCCACTTCCCCCCCTTTATCAAAACAGAGAGAAAGCAAACTAACATTAATCCGTTCCTTAGAGCAAACTCGATCACACAGCAGAAGTGAGACTTGTCAGGACTTTGCAGCTGTATGAGCAGAATAAGTTATGCATTTTATAAAAAATAAAAATCAAGCCACACTGTTTCAGGTGAAGTTTTGCTAGAACACAAGAATACCCTCAGCACAAGCCTGTTAACATGTTCAAGTAGTGGAAAACCGTTCAGTGGGACATTCAATAAAACAAAATCACCTTTGTCAACAGAACAGCAGATATGAGACAAACGGAGAAAAACAAGCAAAAGGAAAAAAAAAAAACTAATTTCAGCTTCTTCTTTTTTTTGCCAATATTCATGAAAATTTTGGATGTATTCCCATTAATTTATTGAGTTCTTATTAATTCACTTGATAATAATCCACACTTGGGGTGGAAAAAATATATATATACTGTATAGTTATCAAAAAATATACAAGAATAATGAAAAAACTGAATTTGTAAGCAATAATGTTTCATGGGGCTCCACAGCACAACAGAAGAACTATGAAGTTGGCTATACTGTTGGTTTTATTATTTTCTTGCTTATCATTTTATAAAGTCATGTTTAATCATATTTCTAGTATTCATGTTGCATTATACTGATTACAATATCAAGTGAAATAATTGTGATTAGGATTTCTTCCCATAATCCAGCAGCCCCATAATATGTACAGTATGTGTGAAAAAATATAGGAAAAAGTCTGCTAAAGTTCACCATGTAAATAAAGTAAAAGTAGGGACAATACATCCAAACACACACACACACACACACACACACACACACACACACACACACACACACACACACACACACACACACACACACACACGGCTTATTTACAGTATATTCTGTTACTTCTTAATTAAAAACAAACTACACAGTTGATCATTTTACGGCCAGAGCAGCAGCTGAGCTGAAGTTTCTACACCTGCTTTGTGACTTCAGTCTGAATTTAATGATATTTACACCAGTTTTCCTTCTACTACTGTAAAAATCATTGGTATCTTTAAGAAACAGTCAAACTTAGGATATAAAACAATCTGTCCAGAGGATCTGACTTAACTTTGTTAGATTTTTCTACGTGAATTATTGAGCATGCATCAGGATAGTCAGCCTTAGGGTTTGATTGTTCTTATGGTGGGTTAGTCCCACATTCACTCTGTGACCTGAACTAATACAAAATATTATCAATGTGTAACTGTGTGGTAAATTTAAAAATTAATACAAGGCGTGTTCACAATAATTCAACAATTTCACAATGTATTCATTTAATTTGGATCTGTGTCCATGGTCTTTGTGTGGAGTTTGCGCGTTCTTCTCATGCGTAAATGGGTTTTCTCCGGGTACTTCGGGCTCCTCCTCCACAGACCAAAAACATGCATGTTAGGCTGCCTTCAGGCCTCCCAGGTGCTAAAGAGATCTGTGATCGCAATTTCGTTCCACCACATGTGGTGTGTATGACAAAGAACCTTGAATCCTTGAATTAAAAAACTTAAATGAAGGGCAAGATTCATTCATTCAAATTCATTCATTCGTACTCTGCTCATGCAGATTCATGTTCGTGCTGCTGTTGTTCGGCATATTGTTTTTGTACTATTAGTGTTTATAGTGTACTCTTAGTTTAGCAAATTTCTTAGTTCTAGTCATTATTTGTGTATTATTATTATTGTGTACACTATTAGTGCTTAGTATATTCTTAGTTTTGTGAATTTCTTAGTTAATATCTTAGATCCTACTGTTTTTCTTTACAATTTATACTTATGTTGGATGTAACTGCAGTTGGATGTAACTGGGACCCTGTGTACACAGTTTCATTCCACCACATGTACCAGATGTGACGAGAACGACAATAAAGAAACCGTATCCTTATATGTTTGCATTAGATGAAAGTAATAAGTTGAACCTACCATTGGTGATTTCATGTTTGACAGTGCAGGCCTTCTCGTTGGTTTTCCCATCAGAGTCATCGCTGCTGTCAGATGAACCTCCAGACATAACTTCAGCAAAAACAAGGCTTTCTACAAATTATAATGGACGTGGACGCCAATTGTCTTACAGTTACAATAGATTACACTACAGGCTGGACAGCAACAATAAAAAAACATCTATTGTTGATGCACTGCGAGGAACACACGGATTATAGGATTGACAGGACAGCTGTGTTTTCGAGACACTGTTGAGTTAATCCCCACGCGTTTGACATTTTTCACATTATTTTTGCTTCTGTGATGACAGGCCAATATAAATCAGAGATCAGATGAATTGCTCAAAAGCTGTTGCCTTTTGTTATGAAACCCGAGTGGAATAAATGATAAAAGCTGCTTCCAGTGTCTCACTTGTTTACGTTAGTGGCACCTTTAAAACGCTAATGTTAGCATTAGCTGCTCCACAGCACTCGTTTTTCATAAAGGTAGCTAATAGTTACTTGGTTAAAAAGGTAGTCCTTACTGTTAAATGAAACAGTTGAGCTTAAAGCGCGAGGATGGTTAGTGTGTTAACACATGCAGCGTTTATTAACATATTAGCCAGTAGAAAAGTGTTGATCTAGCGAATCGCTGCAGCTGTCCGTCAAAGTTTGAACCATTAGCTAAAACGCTAATATGTTGTTAGCCATTTTAACTGGCCTCTTCAGACGCGAGCAGCCAGGCAATGTTGGAAGAAGGCAGCTACTGTAGTTCCTGGTCTTCTTTGTGTCCATCAGAGTAAGATTAACGCTTCCTTCATTTTGAAAAGATTTACGTCCCACTTTTAGATTTTGTTAGCCCAGAACAGCTAACACCAGGATGCTTTCGAGACAACCTGGGCGACGGCCAGTCACGTGACCAACACTTGTGGGCGGAGCGATTTTACTAGCGAGCGACCAGTCAGCTCGTAAGGCGGAAGAATACACGGCGCTAAGGCGGCAGATGAACTAGTTTCACTCAGAAACTTGTAAATTAACTTTCCTTTGCGATGTAACTGCAAGCAGTATAGATCCATAAATTAATAACTTAATGGTCAGAAGGGTGTAGTCACCTTCAGATAGCTTTATTCTAAAAGAACGTTTTATCCATTTTATAAACAAAACCCAGTGTAAACATCCCTGCACTTAATATAGCACAGCTATTGTTTTTTATGCCTATACAAGTTAATATGTACATCTAAATAGTTGTAAATGTGCAATAAATTTTAACTGGGTTCAGGATCATAGAAAAATAGGCTGATACCGAATTAAAATAGGAAAGAATAAAGCACTACCCTTTGATTTACAGATAATCTATATTTCAGAGTACAACTGTTTCCCATTAATAGATGACACCTCCTGGGACAGCTTGCTTTACATTACTTGAACATTGCTTGATAGCAAAACAAATGTGAGGGGGGAAAAAACACCCACACACCAATTTTAGCTGAGAATCATTGTAGAAAATGTAAAACAATCCTACATCTGTGGACTCAAACAAACAACTCCAAATTTGAAACCTTAACACAAATAGACAAGAGCAGACTGAGGTATCCTGCTATCCTGACTGATGGAATAAAACATACGCTTTTTCTTTCTGGGCACCAAATCGAAAGCGGTTACCCAAATAGAAACTTATGCCAACAATCCAAACTTGGAAAAGGTTTGCATAAATCAACCTAAAGTTTTACTGGCTGTAGACAGCAGACAGTACTTTATATATATATATAAAAAAAAAGTTTACTGTTGAAACACAACCAACAGAAAGATGCTGGTTTAGACAAGTAAATCCACTGTCATGTTAATCTCTTCATGACAAAGAGCCCGTTCTATACAGAACTCAGGTGAGGGAAAGGATAAACTTTCCACGTGTCCGATTATATTTACGATACAAAAACACATTTTCCTGTGGTCACTGTCGAGCTAAGGAATGTGGCTGATAATCAAACTGTGTCAGAATCATTCTGTCGTTTTACAAATGATTGTAGACTTCCATCAAAGAGAAAATGCCAAAAAAAGGGTGTTTTTAACGATTGAACTCGTCATCAACAGTACAACTCATTTTAGGCACCAGATAATCTATTTGATTTATTTAAAGCACAAAACATGAATACAGTACAAGATCAACTTTAGGGTGGATGTTCATCGAGTGCAGTGGTGTACACTCATGCGAGGTTTATTTTCTAGATGTTACTACAGCATCTTTACACGTGAACGCAGTTTTTTTAGATGGAATCTGCCTGGAGTGCCCACATGTTCCAGACGACAAACAAGAAGCTTCTTTTTCTTCCAACACAATGTCAAAGTTGTGAACAATGATAAAAATAAAAAAGACAAAGTCCCAGTCAGATCCAGGACAATATAACTTTCAATTTAAAGGCAAGAAAAGAGATGTAATATTTCATCTGCGTGTGACTCCACTCTTCTTGAACTGGTCCCAGATCAGCGGATGGCTATCAGTCCAACGTCAATGAGCTTCTGTATCTTCTGAGCAATAACTGGATTCTTAAGGTGGCTGTGAATTCAACAGGGAACATTTGAATCAGCAACAGTTTCAAACCTGGACCATAATGTAGAAAGTCTGCAGACTTACTCGCTAAGTGCCTGAGGGTCCTTCTGCATTTGCTCCAGGATCAAGCGCATGGCTGGGTCGGACATGATCTGCTGCACCTCGGGATCAGCCATAGCTCTTTTCTTCACCTCCTCGGGGCTGTCGTTCCTCATGGTTTGACTGACCATGCACCGCTGCATGCCTTCTGATGCTTCCTGTGGACGGTGACATCAGACGATGGTCAAAACTACATTTGGTTAAAACGTAACTCAATTATATTAAATTCAACCATTATTTATACAGGTTGTCTCATTGAGCCACGAGGACTCATTTACAAGCAAGACCTGTTTTAAACAAAGAACACAGATGAGGTACAGACAACCTCTATTGTTTGCTAATCTTCCAATATCGCTTAGAATGAAACATGAATCCATCAGAAGCAGTAACTGTAGCAGGAATCACAGAGTTCATGATGTAGGACAAACAGGTAAAGATGCAGAGACATGGTACGTCCCGCCCTCCCAACACCACAGAACACAGCTGTATTAACGTTCACTCGACATTCGTTTTCCTTACAAATACACACAAAAACATGTTTTTGCAGCACAGCAGAGCTACTGAGATGTTTAGCATATGGTACTGATTTTAATGTACATTTAAAATACATTTTAATTTGTAATCTGAAGGTCTGTGCTGTACAGAAAGATAAATAATTCAGGTATGGGATTGAGAGATGCTGTATTGGTTGATACATAATCTAATATGTATACATATACATAATCTAATATGTACGTATATGTATACATAATACATGAACTTAAAAGGACTTGGATCAATATTGTGGACAAAATACTTCTTTTAAAGGGGTGGTCACACTTCCTGTTAACACATTAATGTTCAAACAGTTAGCGGTGTCCTGCTGCCACTTTGCTTGTTAATTCCTGTTTAAACAGTAATGGTGAACTTACCCTTACAGCGTTTTTTTAATTTCCTTAAATAGATTACCATATTTTTTTGGATGATAAGGTGCAATATCAATGAACGGGTCTGTTTTCATGCATAAGACGCATCAAGCGAAATAAGTTCATTCTGACAGATTTTTGAGCGCTGTGTACCACATACTATCAGTTTGAGGTCAGTAAGCACAACCAGAATTAATACATGAGGCGCACTGGATTATAAGGCTCACTGTTGATTTTTGAGAAAATTAAAGGACTTTTTAGTATGCCCTATAGTCTGAAAAATATGGTAATGTAATATGTTGTGTTGTTTTCTCTCCACATGCAATGTTTTTTTTGAGTTTACCAGACTTTGTCCTAATATATAACCCAACGATAGCAGAAAGAAAGTGCACTTTTTGACATTTAACCTGAATGACGATTTCCTCACATATTAAGTCATACCTTTGAAGAAGAATCCAACTCGAGAGCTTTCTGATAGACATCCATAGCTTTAGAATAATCCTTCATGGCTTCCAGTGCAGCTCCTTTACGTGTGTAGCCCTTTACTGTAAACAAATTGTATTTTAATTTGTTGTTAAATTTAAAATGATTTAAAAAAATACATTTACCGGTAGTTGTTTCCAGAAAATACTTACTGAATGTAGGTTCAAGTTTGATGCACTCTTCACAATCCTGACAGACAAACAGTTTAATGTATAAAAATGTCACAATATCCAAATGTACATTTTAATCAGACTGCTCAGAGGAGCGTTTTGTACCTTCAGGGCAAGCTGGAACTCCAGCAGCTTCGTGTAGCACGCAGCTCTGTTACTGTAGAGCTTGGCATCATTAGGGTTTCTCTTGATGGCCTCAGTGTAATGTTTCATAGCTAAGGGGTAGTCTCCTGTAACATGGAACAGAGAGAAAGTTATCTTTATGCAAGGTCTTTGCATAATAACCAACAAAAAGCAGCAAACTGGTTCACTAACCTTTCTGGAAGGCATCGTTGCCCTTGTTCTTCTCTTCAAGGGCCAGATCAGGGTTGATGTAGGCTAGTTTTTCTTGCTCCTTCAGTATTTTCTCTGCCTGCAAAGAACAAAGACGGAATAAAGGTAACAACAGGTCTGAGGCTGTTAATTTTAAACTCTTATTTTAAAAAAAATGGGTGTGCAACTGTAAAGCGAGTTTATTTGTTGAAAACGCACCTGTTGACATTTCTTCAACACGTCAGGAGTCCGGTGTTCTGTCAAACTCTTGTTAAAGAACTGAATTGCTTCTTTGTATTTTTCCTGCTTAAAGTAGGAGTTACCAATACGAGCCAGCGCCCTGCCAACAACAAGAGGAGATGCAATAATCAACAAGTTGCTTTAAAGAGCAACATAATTTTTCTCACCCTATAAGTCACTTTTTTTTTTTTTGCATAATTTACATGTTCTGCGACTTATAGGGCGAAGCGATGTATTTATTTATTTTTCCCCATAAACCAATTTTTGGCTGAAATATGACTTTTTTCATTCAATCTGACTGAAGAAATAGAACAGTACAATTTTCAGTCACTAGATGGCAGCAGAGTTTTATGGCATGCCCTTGTGTTATGTAATAGGTAAACGTGGCTATTAATGACAAATTCAAAAAAGATTAAGACAAAAACGACTGGACTTTATTTATTATACGTTGTTTTTGTCTGTAACTTTTTTTAAATTTACCATGTCCTGGTTGACAGAGAAGTTTAAGCTTTTAATGACACTATCGGCCTGCCACAGACAGCCACCTTCGTTCTGCTCGCTGCTTGAAGCAACAGTCAAATCAGCTTCATTTCGCTGCGCTGCCCTGGTGAAATGCAGCTAATTTGAGTATTAAAGTGCATTTATTGAGTAGAAGTTCAACTGAGACATCTTTACTATAATTTCATGCAAACAAATAATTGTTTTGGGTGCTTTTCTTGTTAAATTTCAAAGAAATGCACAGCGTTCCTCCTTTCTGATTTCCTCCCTGTCTGTGCGCTCCCGGAGCACCGAGATAGCAAATATTTTTGAAATACAGCTGATTTGACCGTTGAAGTCGAGCAAACAAATAACTGTTTTTAGGTGTCAATCTTGTTAAAGTCCTCCCGCGCACGCTCCCGTGGCCACCATTTGGCAGCCAATTGATTTTTGGCACACATTTCTGGATTGTCAGAGGTGACGCGTAACAAACGCTACGTGCCAGCAGTGACGCATACTAGATGCGACTTATACGAAGAAGTGACATTTTTCCACTTTATTACATTTTGGACTGATGTGACTTCTAGGGCGGAGCGACGTGTGCGGCGGAAAACACGGCATTTAGAGATCTCTGCAGCCACTTTCACTCAAATCAGTAACCCACACAACTTTAGAAAAATGAACATTTAAATGAAGGACTTGCAGATGGATTCAGTGACTGCTCAGAGCAGAGTGCCACCTTCTTACTTTTATGTTGTTTGTATCAAGTTCCACTGACAATTTTTATTATTAGAAATTTCAGGATCTTTTACATTAAAGACAGTGTTGTTATTTATACTCCATTACATAGATTCACATGTAGTACGGTTTGCTACTTCTGAAAGCACTTCTGTAAACACAAAATGAAAAAATACATACCGATAAACTGATTCCTTTTAATGTTTGACCAATTTTTCCAGTAACTGGGTATTTTATTGTCTAAATATGACATTTGTGGCTCCAACAGTTCATGATGCTGTTCGTTAGAAACAGCTGTAGAAACTTACTTCGCTATTTGTCTATAATCTTCTCGGTTTTCTCGGCCAACATCAATGGCTTTCTCACACAGCTCTCTGCACTTCTCAAAGTCTCCCTTCTCAAAATAGACCGCTGAAAAAGAACAAATTTAACAATTAGGAGAAATTAAAACTTATTTTACCACTTCTAGACACAAGTATATATATTTTTTTCTTGTATATTGAACCTTGTTGAAGAATCTACTAAGCAGCCTGAATTAATTCAGTCCTACAATAATTTACATTTTTAAAAGTAGTATTATTTAGTGGCAGGAAACTGCTTTTTAAACACAACCAGGAAGTGTCAGTAAATCTAGCAGCTAAATTAAATGTGTGAGCTTGTTTTATTTTCTTATTTAAGATACAAACCTGCTTGATTAGATAAATAAGTCATGTTGGTGGGCTCATGCTTCATCGCTTCTTCATAATGTTTCAGGGCCAAGTCAAAGTCTTTATTCTTGTATGCAGCGTTCCCCCGTTCTTTTTCCTTCAAGGCCTGTTTAAAAACAGAGAACCTCGTTAAGAACAGACACTCATCAGGAGATGGGGGGAACTTTAAGAAAATGTTTAACTAATTTACCATTCTCTTGTTTTCAGGGAGGTCTTCCTCTTTGGGAGGCGGCGGTGGGGTTTCTTTAGGTTTAGGAGGAGGTGGTGGTGTGGGCTCCTCTTCCTCCTCCATTTCAGAAAGGTTCAGCCCCAGCAGCACGGAGAGCGTAGTCATCACTCTTGGATCCTGCAACTTCCTACAACATGATCGACAAGTGAAATTATACATACCGGTACCAGTTTTTTGGGGAATTACAAAGGACCAGACTTAACTTTTTAAGATTTTTTTTTTTCCTGCCTGGACTATTGAGCATGCATCAGGATAATTTTAACATATTTCACATTTCAGGGTTTTAGTTTTATATGTTTAAACTCAAAAAAGAAAAGTGCACGTACGCGCCGAGCTCTGACGGTTTGTTGCGGAGCTGCTCCAGAAGTTCTTTATAGCTCGGATCTGACAAGAGCTCCCGAGTCCGAGGATCGTTCTCGAGCTTCTGATACAGGTTGGGCATGGCGAAGGGGTTCATCATCGTTTTCTCTGGTAAAGGACGAGTTATTTTACATTAGCAATCCCAAACAAAAGCTGAACATGCACACCAAGAACGCACCCTCCAAGTCGTCCTAAAGTAACCTTACAAACGCAAGAGGCATCAAAACGCTCATGTTTGTACCTGCAATCTTGGCCTCGATGTTCTGTAAGCCCTCCTTCATCTGCTGATTGCTCGGCTCTTGGCGGAGTCCCTCCTGGTATGTCGTTTTAGCATCCTCCAACCGGCCAAGAAATTCCAACGCTGCAGCTTTGCGAGAATACCCCTAAGAGAACAAAGTTTAAGATTTCAAGTACAGTTTTTATTGACAGCGCAAACAACATCTTACCTTTCCCCAGTCAGGCTTGATCTTGATGGTCTGGCAGGCGTCCTGGAGGGCTTTCTCATAGTTGCCCTTTTTGGCGTAGGCAGCCGAGCGGTTACTGAACAGCACATGGTTTGATGGATCAATTGTCAGGGCTTCGGTGTAGCAACGTACAGCTTCGTCAATATTTCCTGCACTCAGAGCCTTGTTGCCCTGGTCCTTCAACGCTGAAACCTACAAAACACACAAGTCATGTTTACAACACTACATGTGAACAGAAACCTTCATATGACTCAACTTTAACAGGTAGAAAAGAAAAACTGACAGCTGTTTTCTGTCAGACAGATGCAAAAGCACAGGATGGAAAATATTCCTTTTTTTTTTTTTTACTTTAGCATATTATCTAGGTGCAATCTTTATTAGG
Organism: Hypsolebias martinsi; assembly: GCA_031762355.1. Lineage (NCBI taxonomy): Eukaryota > Metazoa > Chordata > Actinopteri > Cyprinodontiformes > Rivulidae > Hypsolebias > Hypsolebias martinsi. Next base: position 23,772,206 of record JARVGQ010000390.1, on the reverse strand, counting down.
TCTGAAACAAACACTGTCAATCCCAATTTTAAATGTACAGTACTTTAAATGCTAAAATCTTAACAGCTGTAACGAAGTTTTAAAAATGACAGAAATGACGAGCATGTTAGTGATTATAAACAGCTGCAAAGAGCTTTTGAGAATGTAAAAATAAGTGTTTCCCCTACCAGTATATAGGCGGGGCGCCCCGCCCCATCAATAGAACCGAGCACCCCACCTACCCAACCACCTGTCGGCACTGTAACGCTGCACTAGCAGCTCGCAATGCAAGTGCACTAGCTAAAAACCTAAAAGCAGCCTCTTCCTTCATGCTGAACACTCACGCTGACCACCCCCCCCGTACACACACACACACACACACACACACACACACACACACTTGAAAACTGTCGGTACATACAGCACACGGTTCACGTTTGTCTGTGTCACCCGCGCCCACCCAAGAAAGAAAAAAAAAAAACTGTACAGGTAAAGCAGCTGAGATGTTTGTCTCTTTCCTCTGCTCCAAAACTGCGGCGCCTTTGTCTCTGACACCCCCACAAATCTGTCAGTATAAAGCCCCCAGTATACTCCCGCGTACGTCCGTTCACGCATACGTACGCGTGTACTGTACGCAGAGTGTTCAGACATCATACTCGAGTATGGGACCTATGGGACAAATTGAGGTCACTGATTGGTCATTTGCTGACACGCCTACTGAATTGATGGACGGGTCAGGAAAAAAAAGCGCTGGCAGCCGCCGCAGCGGTTTTCTGTGTTTATATGTTGTTAATAAAAAGTTCTAAAAACAAAAAACAGGGAGCGCTGGTCCTGCAGACCACACATCAGACCAGCACACCAGGAAATGTCCAGAACCTCCCGCAGCCACGCTGGACCTGAGTTTAATTCGCTCATGACAATTTCATTCATCTCTCATCATTTCAGTCATGGTGTCAACAGAGGAGGAAGAGTTTTTTTTTAAATTTATTTATTTATTCATTTTACATAAAAAAAACAAAATAAAAATAAAAACACATTTTTTTATTTTATTTACTTATTTATTCATTTTATAACAATGAAATACATAATTACAATATATATGTAATTAGAAAAAACAAAATATAAAATATAAAATGAAAAGTAGAAGATGAAGAAAAAAATCTTATTAAATCTGCTCCTTATTTGTCTAATAAACAATTCAAACAAACATTTCCTATAAATA
>JARVGQ010000390.1:23731081-23743347 GCA_031762355.1 Hypsolebias martinsi | reverse complement strand
TCTCCATGTGGCCCTGTGATGGACTTGCGACCTGTCCAGGGTGTACCCTGCCCCTCGCACTGTGATTGCTGGACATGAGCACCGGCGACCCCCGTGACCCTAAATGGAAGAAGCGGGTAAGGAAAATGGATGGATGGATGGATAAATATTCATAGTCAGTTCGATCAAAAACATTTAGTGGACAAAAAAGTAGGAAGATACATGATTGAGTCTGGCATGATGTAGTCCCCACAAGGTGTGGCAACAAAAAAACAACCGCTCTGAACATCTGCGCAGTCTGTTTGAAACCACAGGGGAATTACTTGTTAAGGGTCCACTTGAGAATGACTTGTTAAAGAGGAGATTAAAGCAATTTCAGTGGAAATGATCGACTACTGTCGGTGGAGAAAAAAACCTGTTGACCTTGAGAGATGAACAAAAGGAGATAAGAGATAGAACGCAAAGAGAGTGAGGGAGAGAGAGAGAGAGAGGACGCCAACGAGGAAATAAAATACAGGGAGTTGGGAGAGATTAGTGGGGCAATAAAATAGCTTCTGCTATCTTTGGAGTGAGTGGGCCTGCCTGTGTACTGGTCAATCAGAGCTCAGTAATGGCTCTTTTTATCACTGGTCACCTATTCTGCTCATTCAGTGGGCTGCAGAGGTGGTTCAAGCCATCCAACAAGATTGCGTTTCAGAACGTAAATGTTATTTGTTTTTTTATAACCTTAATCATTTTAACTTTAAGTGTTTTGCATCTTAGTGATGATCTTACATGATTAAATGTAGTTTAATGATCCTGCGTGGCACTCGAGGGAACGACGTAGATGAGGACAGAGCAGACACAGACACTTTCAGTCTGAGCACGCACTCTGAATATTCTGCTTTTATTAATTAGACATCAAGTTGCTGCTTGGTAAGTTTTGTTGTTTTGTCCTTTTTTGAAGTTAAAATAATATAATCGATACGATTAAACGTGGATAAAAGAAAAAAAATCATTACAGCTCAACTAAGCGTCCTTTTATACTTGACATCATATTTTGCGGTTTCCAAACAAAGACAAATTTATGTTTGTATCCATGTGCACCCGGTCATGCTAATCCATCTGAACTCCTGTTTAGAGCAGTGGATCTTTATCCCAGGTGCACGGCAGCAGTGACTCACGAATCTAACAAGCAGGATCCAATCTATCACTCTAATTACTTCCACTTCTACGTCTCCATTTCGTTATATAGCAAATTAATTTACACTGCACACTGCTTGTCCTTCAGTTCCTTATCAGTTATGATGCAGCCCTCTGAGCACAGCAGGATGTGTCAGTGTGCAGCCTAACCAAGCCTAATCCCACCACGCTAATTCAATTAGGACAGGAAACAAAATACTTCAGGTGTCTGTAAATTGGACACTAAAAAATAATATTCCAAGAAAAAAAAAGCTGTCTGTTCAAAGACATCTGAATGACATGAAATCTAACCTTGAGTGCACAAAAACAACAGATTTCACCGTGTCATTATTTATTAAACAAAAACAAAAATATAGAAATAGAGTGTTAAAAACTAAGCTCGCTCTTGCTGCTTTCGTAGAATTTAGGAGGTCCAGTATCAACCAGGTGCTGTGAATCAGATGTAACGATTAACTGATCATCACCAGTGTAAGCACCTCCATAAAAGCAGGAGCTTTGTAAGTTTGCTGCTCTGGAATATACAAGTGTGTGTTAATACAATGCCAAGACGGAAAGACATCAGCAATGGCCTTAGAGAAGCAACTGTTGCTGCCCATCAATCTAGGAAAGGTTAAAGTTCATTCAGATCATAACTCATAAAGATAAACTCCATTGGCAGGGCGCTCGTGTATTTCTTATTTATTTATTTTGTCAACATGGGGGAGCGGAGTCACGTTTGTGATGCTCGCCTGCTAGCTTAGCGCTATGTTGCTGCCGGGTTTTATCGACGAGTTGTGGGGGTACAGGAAGGAGTCACGTGTGTGTTGCCCGCCTGCTAGCTTAGCACTATGTTGCTGCCCTGATAATTGTCGAGGTGTGTGTGTAGCAGAGTGGTACGTCAGTAGCATTTTTGCTAGTGCGTTTGTATTGTGCCCCACGTTACATCAGTACTGACAGTTGTCAATCGGGGATGAGGCGGTTTCAGTAGACAGGGAGCTTGGTTCTGTTGACGGCGCGGGGCGCCTCACTTGTACAATGGTAGGGAAAACATTACAGTATATTAGCATAAACACCTCATACTAAGTGCCAAGCATGGCGGTGGAGGGCTGATGTTTTGGGCTTGTTGTGTAGCCACAGGACCTGGGCACCTGCAGTCACTGAGCTGACCATGAGCTTTCTGTACACCAAATGATTTGAATGTGAGTACATCTGTCTGACAGGTAAAGCTTGGGCAGAATAAGATCAGACAACAGGACAATGATCCCAAACGAAGCAACAGCAAGATGAAAATTCATATTATATGTATAATGGTTTTCTTTTAAACATTTTTGTAGTGTTTTAAATATAAAATGAATAAAGATTAATAAAAAGAAAACAACAAAACAAGAATCAACTGGAAGATGATGGACTTTGTTTTTCCCATGCCTTTGTGCCCCTGTACAACATTTGGGTGGCTGGTAAAGGTGTTTTTTTATTTTGTTTTTTATGTTCTTGGAGTTTGTTTGTGCAGTCTTGTACCTGACATTAACCCCAGGATTGTGCTGGTAGCCTTTGACCGAATCTAAGCCTCTAACCATCTCCTGGGTTCAGAAGCTGTCTCGGGTCCAAAAGCAAATGTCAGCAGCAAAAGTCACGAGAGTCCAGTGACAGGGGGGTTGGGGGTGAACTCAGCTGTGCGATGGTACCACAGCTTGTGTGTGTGTGTGTTTGTGTGTGTGTGTGTGTGTGCGTGCGTGTCTTAGTGTTAAACAGAAAACTAAACATGTCATCCTTGATATGTGAGAAAATGTGATTTTCTGTTTTGTAAAATTTGATGCAGTTAAATTTGGCTTAAAAAGTAGCTCAGAAAACGTGCTTTCTTTGCTTTACAGAGACTCTTCAGTGGTGTTAGGGAATGTGATTGGTCCATACATAAACTGACAGGCTGACCAGAGTGAACACTCTTCCTGCGTGAGAACCATGACAACTATATTTGCACTGGTAAAGTAGAAGCTACCTAATATTGGCTGTAGTCTCCAAGAAGAACAGCCAAAGTTGGGTAGCTTTATGAAAGGAAATTGCATGAAACTGTCACTAGAAAGGTCAAATGCTCTTATTTAAATGTTATAGCACATAATATACTGACCTTCTGTAGGAATCGTGGTTCCTGTGATTCCTACTTATAGCCCCTTAAATTTTGACTTTTTGCTATGGCTGAGTGGTTATAGCAGTTGTCCTGCAATGCGAGAGTTGGGGGTTCGATTCCACCACCAATAACATGCTAAAGTGTCCCTGACCAAGACACTGAACCCCTCATTGCCCCCTATGTGTGTTCCATCAGTGTATGAATGTGATAAAGCACTGATTAACCTTTGTATAGCTCTAGTAGTGCTGTATGAATGGGTAAATGAGGACACTGTGTTGTAAAGAGCTTTGAATATCTTGATAAGATAGAATGGTACTATATAAGTACAGTCCATTTACCATGTAAAACTGAAACCAAAGAGCTACAATATACAGCTCCAACTACAGTGTTTTCTATTTGTTGTTGATAAATGTTGTGTGTAAGTGAAGTGGCAGAGCTGAATGTTGGCCAAGCATTGCTTGCGGTGCACACACAGGTCCCTATAACTGCTCCATAGTGGTGTTATCAGCCCTTATAATTGTTTGATCTAAATGCAACTAATAGGTCAAAACAGTCCAAGTAATCCTTTCATTACTGATATTGCACTCATTGCAATGACAATACTGTAGATGTTCAATATATTGTGAAGAACTACTTCAAAGCAACATGAAATGAGATGAAAATAACTATACCATCTAAATTAGATTAACCTGCCTAAATAAAGGTTGAATGAAAAGTAACAGATGCTAAACATTTATTCTTATTCTTATTATTCTTCATCATTAACATTTATTTTTACAACTACAAGAATACAAAATGAGAAAAACTACAAATGATGTAGGCCAGAAAAGGATACATAATACTCTAGTGAGTTTTGGGTCTGTCCACAGGTCTCCTCCTTGTAGGACATGCCCCCCAAAAACCTCCCAACAGTAGGCACCCAGGAGGCACCTTAGTCATGTGCCTGAACCACCTCAGCTCACTCCTTTTGATCCAGGAGTAGCAACTGTTGTAGTCCCACCCCCCAAGGGTGACTGGTCTCCTTACCCTAGCCCTCTTTATTCAGAATGAGGACCCAATTTGTCATTTCACTTCCCATTCCATCCTACCATCACTCATGAACCAGACCACCAAGTACTTGAAACCCTCTACTTGAGGCAGATTCAGTTCTGACCCAGAAGGGGGCATTCCACCTTTTTTCAGTTGGACATCATAGCCAGACTTGGATTCATACGTCACAAAAAGTAACAAAGTCTGCTCTCGCTGACGTAACTGGAGACGTTCTTTTCAGCATGGACATTTTATACTCCATGAAAAACTACAGCACAGAACTCCTGTGAAGCCCCTCCCCTTGGAGTTACAGCATTTGGTATTTGCGTATTTGTACTCCTTCACAACCCCACAGCCACATACCAGATGTGCCTCTGCATCTGTGCTGTCTCTTCCATGCACAATAATTGTGGTATGTCCTTCCACAAGTTCGACTACTGTTTTACTGAAACTGTTGTACTTTTTTAACACCTCGGCCAGCAGCTTTGCAGCAGTGTAGTTGAAATTAAATGAGAACAATGTGGTTCACCTGCTTTTCCACATAAACATGCCCACAACAAAGTTCTGACCAATCACAACACCTGATGCATACCCCTGAGGAAAAAAGTTCTGCCTGGACCTTGTGCACAGATCTGATTCTGGAGCTTATGCAAGAACAAAACGGCATAATTTTCATCACGCAACTACAGCAAGCGCAAATTTCTTCCGTTCTTGCAAAGTATGACTCCAGAATTGATGGAGCAGTTTCTCGTCCCAGCTGCTTCTGACATGTTGGCAAACCACCACAGTACACACTGAAGGTCAGGACCTGAAAATGCCAACAGGACTGCATCATCTGCAAAAAGCAGACACAACACTCAATCCAAGCATGCCACTCTCCATGACTGCACCTTATAAACCCCAAGTTCCACTCCCTAGCCAAACCCTAGGTCAGGCTGATGCTCAGTTCCAGAAATCCTCTGTTCTCTTCCACAATGACAAACTGTCTAGAGTTCCAAAATTTGATTTTTTTCATGCTCCGTAAAGCATTACCACACCTCCAGATGCTCATCTGCTTATCTGACATAATGTTTTGCATCAAAATGAGTCATCTCAAAAAACACAATACAACCCTCCCTTTTCTATCTCTGTCTTTACCTTCTAAGACTGCAAAATGGTCCTGGAATTACCACACGTACATACTACACCATGCCCAGATCATGGACATTCATTTACTGCATTGATTTAAAACTGATGGTCATTATCAATACAAAGGAGCATATGTACGGTAGTTAACAGTTTTCTTGTTTTCCTGTTTGGCAAGATTTCCACCAAAAAAAGTTATGAATGATTTCCATGAGATTAGTTTGAGAAGGGAGAGGCACAGTTTAGAATTTTGCTTTCTTAAACACAACCCATTAACAATAGTTACCAAGAAACGTGTGATTTTTGGTAACAAATGTATAAAATGTTAAACCCTACCTTGCTCAGGACATTCATGAAAGTGAGATTTAAATTTTTAAATCACTTCTTGGCCTGTTGCCTTCACATATCTCCTCCTACATGGCACTTCATGAGTGCAGCTACAGCATGCACTCTCAGGACATCATTGCACCCTCAGTGAGGACTGAACTAGGCAAAATGGTCTTCTCCTACTCCACTCCTGTTTCCTGGAACACCTTGCAAAAAGATCTGAAGCTCTCAGCCTTAACTTCTCTAAGGGATTTTAAACAACTGTTAAGTTCATAGCAAAAATCAACACATACATGTTCCTGTTTTTAGTATTATACATCACTTTCTAATGTAGCTGTTTTTTTTTTTTTGTTTACCGGTAATTTTTATTTCATTTTTCTGTTTACTTTTCATGTTATATACTTTTTATATGATTCTCTATTGTTGTCTGAACCTCATTTGTGTTCTTTGTTTAAAACAGGTCTCTATTGTAAATACGTCCTCAAGGCTCATTGAGACTAACCTGTGTAAATAAAGGTTGAATGAATGAAAAAAAAAAAGATGTAGTAAGTTTTATTAATTATACCCACTTTTTTGCTCAGCCAGTGCACCAGCTATTTGATAGACTTGACGGTGGAAATCTCAACCTCTTACAAAACACTACAGGTATAATGAAAAGTGCAAAATTCATGAATTCTTGAGGTGGGTTAACACCAGGGCACTTATTTTCCATCTGATAGACTTGCATTTCTTAAATTAAGGAATGTATTTTAAAATGACTTTCCTACTTCCTACACAGCACACAAGTGACCCTGTAACTCCAGAGAGAACATGAGAAAAGCTCTTCTGCACATTTTTTTTACCTTCCGTGTTATTTAAATTAATTTTGCATCCACACACAATTTTTTTTAAGCGTTGCCTTGACAGCGCTGCGTTTCTAAAGCGAGGGAATAAAGAAGTTGGATGAGTATGAATGTGATGAGCACAAAGATGCTGTAGACAAAAGGAAATCTGGAGCTCTGCACCTGTGCACAGTACAGCAACTATAAAAAAAAAGCTGCCATTAATCACTTTGGTGAAACAGTGACTCTGGGTTCACTTATGCAGCCTGCACACAGAGCCAGGTTGCACAGAGAGAGGAGTACAAAACAATCAGTTAAAAAAAAAATCCTAAACACCCCTGATGTACCTAAAAGGAGTTTTATGAAGTATTAAAGAGCTTTTTTTTTTTTTTTTTTTTTACTGTGCTGAACACGCTGCACAGCAATAAAAAGAAATCCTTTCAATTTGCCTTGGTCTCTTTCGCAGGTGGTACACCGGCTGTGAAAATGAAGGGTGAAAAGCACAATCCATGATTGTCTCTGGACTCAGCGGTGTACTTGCTGAGTGAAATTTCTGGACATCATCCACTGCTGTTTGAAGACACTCTCAGATATAATGTCCTTAGGTACTACTTGAGATTTCACTGTTACAGGAGCACAGAAAGTACCCTAAAAAGATAACACGATCAAGGTAGCTCGATCAAGCGAGGGAGATAATTTTGAAGCCTTATGTCCTGGACTGTGGCTCCAACCTGCATGATCATTATCTGACACAGTGATATACAGAATGCTCCAGGAAGAACGCAGCCGGGCGCTGGTGATGGAGGGAGAAGAAACAAATCATGGGGGCCCTGCTGGGATTCTGTGATGAAGGTCTGCCCCACAATCATTCCTTGACCCACCTGCATTCAGGAAAAAGCAGCATCTACGCTGAGCTGTCACCAGACAGGTGTGTGTGCAATGTTTGCTGGTTAGAACAGCAGCGGGTGAACACCAGACAGGATTACCTACATTAAAATGTCTGGCACAACGAGGCACGGCGTGGCGCAGGTGTTTGGAGTGCGGGTGCTGAGAACGATTCATCCGAGACACGCAACATTTCAGACACGTGCGGCTTTTAAAGAAAATTGGATGCTTCCTTTCTTTCACATTCCAGCGGAAAGCTTCTAAAACTGCCCAGGGAACTAAACAGCTTTCTTTGTCCAAGAAACCATGTCTACGTGTGTGTGTGTGTGTGTGCTCGTCTCAGTACTCCTGCACTAAGCTCATCCTTGGTTGAATGCGTCTTATTAAGAAGAGAATGTCTTTGTTTTGTTGTGAGTTTCCAACCGAGCAGCCTCACCCTGCTTTCCTGCGTCAAGCGTGTTCGTTTTGTCACGTAGCTCAGCTCTGTCCAGCAGTCATTGTTAAGGAGCGCTAAAATCCTCAGTATCCCAGGGGAATGGGAACAAAAGTCAGGTTCTTGTCTTAATTCTCTACTAATTATATTTTCTAGACTGCCTTGATGGGGGAAAAGGGAGCATGTGTGCTGCAGCGATTGCATCCCTCCACTGTTCGCTGGACTCTCAGATTGGAGTGTTACTGGCTGGAGATCATCTGCTCTGTGGATCTCTGGGATCAGGTTCATTATAAGAGATGGAACACCACAGCACAGCCACAGATAAACCCTTTAGATCAGATGGGATTCATTTTTCTCTTTGACTCTGCTTTGTTCCTTTCTGACCATTTCTGATTTTCACCATGCCGCTTTTTTCCCGAGTGTTCTAAAGACAAAACGAAGAAAGAAATCAACTAAATGATCGAGTTGACAAAAGTTATACATTAAAGTGCTGGCCATGTGTTGTTTGATTTTGAACCAACACAGATGCATCTTTATGTTAGGGTGACAGTGTTTTTAATGGCCGCCACAGCTGAGCAGGAGATAGGGGATTGGTGGTGCAGAGGTTAAAGAAGGTGGGCCTGTGATCGATTACCTGTACAACATCAAAATGTGTGGAAAAGGTGAAACACCCACACCTGTCTCCACCATCATCTGCCCCACCTGGGCACTTGAGCAAGGCCCGTAACCCCAACCATCTACTCCCCTAGGCACCCTGGGGGAGCTCTCTGTTCCACACAGAGGGCTGTGGTAGCTCGGTGGTCTGTGGTCACATCAGGTAAGGCATCTGGCAGAAACAATGGCCATGTCTTCGTGCGATATAGTTTGCTGTGGCGACCACTATGGAAGGGAGCAGCCGAAAACAACAACAGCAACAAAAAAAAAAGCTAAGAAACTTAAAAATATAAAACTACAGGTAGTCCTCGGGTTACGACGGTCTTGTTACCTGTAAACACTCCTGACCAAGGTGGATTGGATTTTAAAGAAAAAAGAGAAAGAGTGAACCAGTGGTGGAGGGATACAGGTACAGTTTTTTTTATTGTTTTATTTCATTATGAAACGTACTGTGCAGTATTTTATGTGTTTTTTTACAATTATATAGGGTATTGTGTTAGCTAACCGCTTTGGAAATACAGTACTGTACAAGTTTATGGTACAGAATGTACGCTGGTTTTGTCTTACGTTAAAAAAACGTGTTTACAACGCCGCGTACCATGCATGTTCCGACTTACGTCAAATTCGGTTTACGACGCCACGTGAGAACGGACCTCCGTCATAAGTCGAGGACTACCTGTACATAAAATGGCTATAACTCGGTTTCCTAACATTTGGTGTGGTAGTAATTGAGACTGATCACCATCTTACACTTCAAAGACTAACAGATCGTACAACTTTGCCATTAATTACTGGACTCAAACCTGTCTGTTAGTAAAATATAAGAAACCTTTTCAAAAGCAACATAATTCACAATACAGCTCTCATCAGGGCATCTCTTATTAAACAATGTTCTGAATAGGAAATTCAAAAAATATATATTTGATGTAAATTTAAAATGAAGTCTTTGATAGTTTTTTTCCTTTTTCGCCACTTACATTACCATTTACTTTAAATATTTCCTCCTTCCTTTTATATTTCCTCTTTGTTTTTCACCCCAGTGAAGCAGATGGCCGCCCCTCCTGAGTCTCGTTTGGTTGGATGTTTCTTCGTGCTAAAAGGGAATCATTCCTTCCCACTGTCACCTCTGTGCTGCTCAGGATGGGGGGATTGTGAGGAACTCGGTTTAATCTTCTGGCTTCTATAGAGAACCTTTAATATTTCATAATGTGCTGTATGTGAATGTATAAATAAAAAAAACTAAATAAATATAAATAAATAAGTTGAAGTGAATAACACACTTCGCAGCACATCTCTGAAATGAAATCCTGCCACTGATATGCTGCTGGTAATCCTCTTAAAACATGCATGTATTCATGGCTGGTTGTTTGAAGAACACCTTCAACTCAACCCTTTTAAACAAATGCTTTATCTTCAAACTACAGTGAAAGAGAAGAAAAGCATTTCTCAAAGCTAAAAACAAATAAGTGCAAATAAACTTCTTAACTGTCTTCTTTTCAAATTATCTGTTTTATTAAATTAAATATGTAAAAAAAGTGACTTTTAAGGTATTTTCTGAACATCAGGACCCATGGCTTCAACTAATAAGGTCAAAATTAATTTTCAAATTATCCAATACTTTGTTTCATAAAATGAATTGAACTTGTTTTCAACGTGTTCCTGTTTTTCCAATAACTTCTCGGAAAGAGACGAATCATCCAAATATTTTCTCCACACAACAAAAATGTGAAGCATGTTTCAGTTTGGTTTACTTTCTCCAGAAAAATCAACAGGTAAGTGCCTCCATGAGAGAACAGCTAATAAATAACACTTTATTTTGAAATTGTAGAACACATAAATCTCCGTTTTTGCAACGCAGCACCCCTCGTATATTTCATTTTGCAATTTGTGGCATATTTTTGTCACAGTTTATGAACTTGTATATTGAAGTGTCAATTGATGATTTATTTGCACTAACAGTGCATGAAGTTGGAGTTAGCATTATATCTGCTTCTTGTTTATTTCTCTTTATATATGATATACTGCCAGAGCAGATGGTGATAATAGTGGTTTTATAGAATGCTACAATCCACTTTGTCTCAAAAAAAATCTTTCCAACGAATTTTAAAGTGAAGCTCATTTAAATGTATTAGTCTGACATTGTACTTATGACATTTCCAGTTGTGTATAAATAATTTACTATGTTATCAACGGGCGATATACATTCCTTTAAGAAATGCTAGGCCTTTAAATGTGTCTATTGGAGTCAAACCTTTTGTTCTTATCTCTTACATTAAAATACACACAGACACACACGTCCATCTGATAATGGTAATAAGGGACTCGAGCAGTTTCTTCTAACCTTACGCTATAACGTCTCTTTGGACTTTTTGAAGTTTCTCACTAAAAGTAAAAGGCTGCATCCTGTTCTTTCATCATCCACATCTTTTCTTTAATCCAAGGAGCCAATCAGAGATCTATCTTCAGCCCCTGTATGCTGACAAATGGATTCTGGCTCGCCTTCAATCGATCACCAGCTTTCAAATCTAAATGAAGGCTAAGATAACGAGGATGACCAGGGAGGTAATCAAGAACACCACTTGATATGCAAGGGAGAGGGGCACTAATGTGGCAGGGTGGGAATTTATTATTATTATTTTATTCCAGAGGGAAAACCAAGATATTTAAAGCAATCAAAGGGCTGCATAGAGAACTGGAAATACATTTTCTTTAACACTGATAATCTGGAAGACCTTTCCAGGTGTTTTCTTTGTGCAGCATACATCCTTTCTGTTAACTGGCTCTAGTGACAATATATTTGTTAGCTTAAACATGCCAAAAAAAAAAAAAAGTTGCTTTTTGGAGTCTTTTAGGCCCAGTGAAGTTCTGGAAACAAGACTTAAAAAATAATTGTAGCTTATCTTATTCCAATGCTTTTGGTGTTTTTGTTCGATATGTTTGATTTAAACTTCCTTCAGTTTCACTGATATAATGCAGGCTTACATCACCTTTTTAAAAGTTGTTTTCAATCAAGAATAATAGGGGCCGGATGGAGATTGTCCAAGGGCCACTTTTGGGCCTCGGTTCATATGTTGCCCACGTCTGCCTAATCACACGAACATGTTTAAGCCTCAAACCTGTCCCTTTAAAATTATCATTCCAAAGGAGGTGAGACCACATTGTCCTCTAAAGAAATACATTTTTCCAAATTGTTTACCTCTGGTTTTAAAATGTCTCCATCAGAATAAAACACATGTAGAAGGTGTCATGGTGACCATGAGCTGCAGTTACTCAGTAGCTCAGTGTTTGGACCAATACTCTTTACTTTTCATATGTTTCCATTAGGTAGTGCTATTAAACAACATGGGATAAATTCTCATTGCTATGCTGATGATACACAGTTATATTTGTCCATGAAACCCAATGAATCCAATCAGCTACTTAGACTACAAACATGTCTTAAAGACATAAAAACCTGGATGAGCCTCAATTTTCTCCTTTTGAACACAGACAAAACTGAGGTTTTAGTTTTTGGACCTGAGCATCTTAGGAATACATTTTTCAGTCTTTCTCCCTCATTGGATGACAATCTACCTCCAAGCTCTAAAGTTAAAAATCTTGGTGTTATTTTGTATCAGGACATGTCTTTTATCCCCCACATTAAAAACATTACTACAAACCGGATTCCAAAAAAGTTGGGACACTAAACAAATTGTGAATAAAAACTGAATGCAATGATGTGGAGATG
>JARVGQ010000390.1:23442616-23453705 GCA_031762355.1 Hypsolebias martinsi | reverse complement strand
CATGTGAGCAGCTGGTTTTGGCTGTCATCAGCAAACTGGTTGATCCACTGTGAGAGGGTGCTATTTATAAGACTGAGGTGAATACAGCATCTCAGACTGAGGAAGTCTTTCGGAAAAAAGACTAAACGTTTTTACTTTTTTGTTTTGTTTTGCTTTTTGAACGTCCAGAGGACCAGACTTAGCTTTATTAGATTTTTCTACCTGGATTATTGAGCATGCATCAGGGTATTTCCCAAATTATATATATAGTTTTTAAATTTATATAGCATTTTTTTCATTTTACCTTTAAGGAAATACTTAAGTACTGTATTGACGTGCTTGTCTCCAAACTTCTTGCTTTCATGCTTAAATTGCCGTTCTTAGACACAGCCTCAGCAGCTCCAGGCTGCAGGGCCTGTGCTGTAACCTTAAGTCTCTGGCTGGCTTCTTGCCTCGTGCATCTGAAGTTGCATCCAATGAAAGCCAAGTTATGTAATAGCCAGAATACAGCCTTTTGGCATGGCAGGGCAGCTGTTGAACATATGCCAAGAGGATTTTCCCTAATCTGATTCACAGTCAGGAGTGATCAGTTTTATGTGCATCTCTGAAGAGGCAATGAAAAAAAAAATTCTCCATGTACGGTAGTTTGGTGGAAAATTAGAACTGTTATCATGTAACCACACTAAAATATAAACATACAAGTCAAGTCAGGTCATCTGAACACCCATCCCTAATAAATCTAACTACTAATAAACATGTTTTGATGAGACATACATTTGCTGATTGTTCATCATGTCTTAGCTTTATTCTTAAACTGTTTAATCATAAATGTTTTAGTCAATCATATGTTAACAAAAAAAAATCATATTTGATCAGTAAAGTGGATCCTGTTTGGATGGAGTAAAGAACTACCATATCAAATACTGAAAACTTGTGTCAACTTTACATCTAGTCAAACTCCTTTTTAATACATTTGAGGAAAAGAAAAATCTTATGTTTATAGTACAGTGCTTCCCCTACTAATATACAAGGAGGGTGTCCCACCCTGTGCCATGCCTACAAAATCACCTCCACCCACCAATTGTACATGACTGTGGACTTAACAGACATATTAAAAACATTTATGTAAACTTTTGTCCAGAATTGAACAATGAAGAAAACAACATTATATAAGGTAATAGTTGTGCATCTTGTGCATTTTGTGCCTGGTTCCCCTCTGAAGCACATTAACTGTAATAGATAGACATTGCAGGCCAGCAGCTCCTAGCAGGCTTCGACTCAGTCCCAGTTCTGTCTTAAAGTGTTTAATGTTTGCAGTCAGTTGGCTGCCACATGCCTTACTTCAGCAAATAGACGCACAGCAATTCTGGCTAGCATCCCAGCAGACGGTCAAGGGGGAGTTAAATACAACCAAGGGGATATCGCAGTTATCACACCCCACAAATCTATTTTGACCAAACTACCTGGCTCTCTTCCTCTCAAGCTACTCTTAAGTGTAGTTCAGGAGAAACAGACTCAGATCCATCCATCCATCCATCCATCCATTATTTTTACTTGCTTCTTCCTTTTTGGGTCACGGGGGTCACTGGTGCCCAAATGGGGACACCCTGGACAGGTTTCCAGTCCATCATAGGGCCAAACTCAAATCAGAGTCATCAACACATTAATCATCTCTCGATCATAGTAGAACATGCCAATTGAGCCTCCATTAAAGAAAGTTTCTGTTCAAACAGTGGACGTATTTGTTTGCTGTTAGTCCTGCTGGTGCTTTGTAGTTTTGGTGGAGTGAGTTCTATGTGAAAGTGAAGGTTTTGCTTTGTCAGAGGGAAACTGTGGTGTAATTCAGTGTTTGCTGCATACTGCGTCTTGAATCATTGTCTGCCCACTGTTTATTCACCTCCATTGTGCTGATCAATAGATGAATGCGTTCCTTCCTTTCTCTGGACTGTATCTATAGAAACAGACATTCAAAGCTCTCGTCACTGAGTCAGCCTTAAGCACTGTTGTTATGTAATGCAATCACTTCTGCTGCATCTTTAGTGCTGTGCTTTTCCGTTTTGTGTTCAAGCATTGCCTTCCCTTTGGGCCCGTTAAAGGGTTCTTGATTATGCAATAGACTTCAAGTTCATCTCTCTAAAACTCCACAGGCATGATGCTGTTGAACCAAATGTTTTGTTTTGTTTCCCTGAATGCTGGAAAGGCTGACAGGAAATAATCTGATGGCATGTGTAACTGATGTGCTCATCTAGCAAGACTTAAAACGTTTTTGTTGGGCCCCAGTCACACTAAATGACATGCACATATCAACATACTGTATCATACAGACGTTTATTACATGCAAGGAAAATGCTGTAAATGGAAGTTTCTGGGCCTCCACAGTCAGTATTGCTGGTAGCTTCTCTGCAGAAGAAGAACCACTATCAGCAGCATGAGAGGATGCAGGTGAACAAGTGTTCTTAGCAAACTGATTGTCTTATCCACCCTTCTTTCCTTCTTCCTAACTGCTTCATATGAAAATGTGAATAAAAAACAGTTGTACTGGCCACAGAGACCTTGGATTGGTTATTGCAGCTGTGTGAGAAGTGTGTTGCGATCCAACTGGCAAGAACGGTGCCAGGACATGATTGACAAAGTATCCATGGATCCAAGAATGTTGTGTTAATTTGGATCTCTGTCAGCATGGTGTGGGAATAGTGAGGTCGTAGACTAGACTTGAGTTCAGCATGGCCAGTTATGAAATCAAGCTTTCTGTGTCACATGAAATAGACAAAATCTCTGTGGTCCTCACATATGCCTGGGGACCATCATGGAAGTCCTAAAAAGACCATCCATTTTATGGTTGATTAATTTAACTTTTTATTCATTGCAGAAACATTGTCATCCAGTGGTAAAGGGTTCTAGTCAATAGATACAACAATCAGTTTTAGGGACAATAAATAATACAGACTCTCCATTTTATGCAAAAACACAGACATGTTTATGTCATTACTGTTTTAACTTATTTAATGTCTTACAAGGGCTGGACAATATGGCCAAAACTTTTATCACAATATGTTTCTTAATTTCTGTCAATAACAGAATAATTCTGTTATCGATATAAATACAGTAATATAAAAGCCTCATAAAAACTGTACAACTGTTCAGCTTTTATTTGTATTTAGCCTTCAAATAAATTTGAAATCACCTTCAAATAAAGATAAAACTCTCAACTTCATCTTTAAATCACTTCTTGGTCTGCTGCCTTCATACATCTCCTACATGTCTCTGCATGAGCGCAGCTACAGCATGCGCTCTCAGGACATGATTACCTGCAGTGTTCCCTCAGTGAGAACTGAGCCAAGCAAAAGGGCCTTCTCCTACTCCGCTCCTGTTTCCTGGAATATCTTGCAAAAAGATCTGAAGCTCTCGATCTTGACTTCTCTAAGTGGCTTCAAACATCTGTTAAGTTCCCGGCAAGTACCAATGCAGACATGTTCCTGTTTTTAATTTTCTACACCACCTTATAATCTAGCTGTTTTATTTTGCGTTCCTTTTGACCGTCCCTGTGGTTGCATTTTATTTTAATTTGTCAAAATAAATTACTTAATTAATTAATTTGTATGCCTCTTTTTTTGACTGTTACCGTTGTTATCCACTGTTGTCATCACTCTTTGTTAAGAAATCAGGTCTCTCTTGTAAATGAGTCTCCGAGGCTCAATGGATTAACCTGCATAAATAAAGGTTGCATTTTTGAACTTTAACCAACAACATAACCTAACTCTTTTGATACAGCTGGGGGTGTTTTTTCAGGGACACGTTGGCTCACACTTTAATTGTGCTTTATCTAATGGCTCTTGGCGTATTCTATCAAGTGGAAACTCTTCAGATGGAACAAGTTAAATGTGTTCCCACCACTAGTTGGAACGACTTTTCGGCACATTTTGCAACTTACTTACCGGTAGATAGCCAAACCGCTTCCACACCGCCAAATTAGTCTATCTTCTCTCATCAATTACAAAGTACGTCATTTGCTTTCTCTTCGCTTGTGAAAGCTTGTTCAGTCACATTCTGACGGCCATGGACACTCATTTTGAAGCGAAAGCTCATCGCGTGTTGGAGCTTAGTCTATGGCTGACTCCTTCGAGCTGTGGTGTACGTCACCACACACTTGTGTAGTTGTGTCGCGGCTTGTTCTGTTTTGGTTGAAACTGAAGCGGCCACTTAAACACGAACAGAAAAAGAAATGTGTCATGAAACACTGTAATCATAGCGTAATGTACTGTATATCAAAATACCAAAAATGTTCTTAAAACTCATATCATCATTATTGAATAAAATTACTGTATATTGTGATATATATATATTTATATCCATATTGAATTATTGTCCAGCCCCAGTCTTACTCATAACTTACAGCTGTTTGTCATTCCCTGTGAGCAAGCCCAGCTGAAAGGAGTCAAATGGAGGTCTCACATTCAGTCACAACACTGACTTGACTACTTGCTTGCATGCATCCCTGCAGGGGTCTTACTGTACCATGGTAGCCTGAGTTCATTCAGTGACAAGCTTGTGAATTATAAATAAAGCTTTGGGTTCAGCTCAGTGTGTTCTTGTAGCTCCAGCAAACAAGCTAGGCCAAAAAGTTGATCATGATCAAATGCTGTTTAGAGTTGCACCAGACATCTGTTTGCTGAGTATCAGAACTTTAACCTTATACTTACAATGATAAAATGCCAGGGATTGGTGTTGGATGGTGGAGGGCTTCTTAATTGTTATGCTTCTTAATATGACCTTTTCAGAAAGTTAATAGTTTGTAATCTTTGATTTCGTTTTTGATTTATGCAGTGAAATCTCTGAAATGCTTGAGTAAAGACAATTTTTATGTTTCTTAAGAGCATCAGTTTTCTCACTTACATTTTCTACTGTAGCTTTATTGTAGATTATCCAATTAAAGGCACAGAATGTATGAATTTATCTGAAGAACGTCTGACCAGATATACACAGAATATAATTCAAAGCTGTGTTTTTTTTTTTTTTTCTTGGAGAAACCTTCCTGTGACCGCTATCATCCTAAAAGATTCTGTGCCGATTTAGATCTGCTCTTGTTCAAAATTTCATACTTTTGTGCTGCACTCAAATGTTACAAAGTATTATATTAATATTCTAAAATAATAGATTCACAAATGGTATCTCAGTTTACATTTATCTTTCACTACCTTCATGGAAAGGATAGCAATACCAATGTTTGGACAGAAACAGTTTTGTTCTGAAAGGCTTTCTTAAAATATGTAAATTATTGTCAGTTAAAATTTCCAATTTAGAATAATTTCTAACTTGCTATTTGCATAACTTAAATGTTCTTTGATGCGAGTGCATCTAAAACTGGTAAGATTCTTTTTCATCTCAAATAAACTAAAAATGTGTAATTTTATTAAAGCTGAATTATGTTATGTTCATTGTTTTTTGATTAACACTTGTTTTAATATATTAAGTATTGTTTGAAAAGATTCAGAAAGGCTTTTAAACTGAGTTTGTTTCTGAAAACTCCTAATTAACATGTCTTTTTCAGTCCATAAAACCAGTTAGGAAACAGACAATAAATTATAAATGGTGTACCAACTTTATTTATTTTTGACAAAAATCATAGATGGATTATTTGCAACAACATACTAAATCCATACAGAAGAAAAAAGAAAAAACAAATCAAAAGGCTCAGAAAATATTGAATTTATATTGCACAAATAAAAGCAAAGTACATAAATAAAATTATTTTGAGGTTAAAAAGGAATCCTAAACCACTTCATCAAAACATATAATGATCACATCTTGTTTAAATAGTGACTTTATAGTTTCAATTAAGTTTTAGCACCAAAATTATTTTTAGCTCAAACTTTGCAACTTGCATCTGGAGCTGTACACAACTTTATAAACAACTCCTCCAAATGGATTTAGTTGCAGAATGAGTTTTTTGACGTGAGCCATGTGTAAGTTTATTGTGAAGGACTAAAAGAAGTTCTGTTAGGTTTGTGGCTGTGGCTGATGCTACTAAACCAGGAACTGTACCTCAGACTGTTTCAAGAAAAAGCTTCATGCTGTTATTTTATACTTTTTTCAACAAAAGTACTCCTGTCAGCTTTGGCTATACTACAAAGAAAAACTGAATCAAATGCAAAATGTTTCAGGAGAACAGTGGAGGTTTGCTTCACTGGGCTTAGTCATGATGCGCTATTTTGCCTTATTTTTTCTAACGTGTTCATAATAATTTGTTTACTTCAGCAGTTCAAATTTGCAACCTTACCTTCCTTGTTTGATTGACAATTCTTCTTTCAGCTTGCTAAAAAAAATTGTGATTTTATTTTCCTTACCCCAGCAGAATGCTTGTAACAGAACAGAGTGACTTTAGTTCCACAGTAATATCTGATAATGGTTCATTTTTAACAAAATAAATAGAAGGCTCTTAACCTGTTTTGTTGTGTTCATGAAAATGAGTTTGAATAATGTCAAATGTCCCGCCATCGTTTCATAAAGAGCTCTGAAATCCTTTTGTGCTCGATGTTGGAGGGCGTGTCATGCATCTCAGTGTGTTTGTGTTCTGTGAGTCTGTGGGGACCCTCATCATATCCTGAGGGCCTACAGCTGTGTGTGTGTGTGTGTGTGTGTGTGTCACATTACTGTGGGCAGCAGTCATGATGTAGGGCTTTGGTAACCACCAACCTCTTCATCTTCTGCCATCCGTGCCCTGTTCATCTCAGCCAATCAGCTCAAAATGACTCCTCTTCCTCAGCCAATGGTGCATGCGGCGTGTTTACATGCTCTCGGAAGGCAGAGGCCATCATTAGGCATTCAGGTTAGCGTAGCGGAAGAGAGGGGGAGGAGGAGGAGGAGGAGACATGGGGCAGACAGGAAGGCAAGATGAGGCCATTATGAGCTGGGGCTGATGGATGCACTCGAGCAACAAGCAGTCAACCAGCAAGACTCAGGTGAGCAAACCGACTGTACCTTCTAACTCATCCCCGTGCTCAGATTCCTTGTTCTTCAATGTAATTTCAATGGGTTTGTAGAGTTACCTGAGAACTCAATGAGTCTTCAACCTGGAGCAATTGTCTCCTTTGTGAGTGCGTCTTTGTTTACACGTGCATTTGCGTGTCATTAAAGATGGATTGTCCCTCTAAGCTGCAGCCTGCTGGTAGCAGTATGTTGTCTGTCTGATGGGGTCCAGAGATGTTGTTCAACCTGACTGGCTATTTGACATGGACTTTATCAGTCATCATCTTGACATTGTCTCTTATCACTGCAGTCACTTCTGCTTTAGTAGAAATCACCTCATCTTCTGCATCAAGGTCAGACTCAGTGGGTAGGTGTACAAAAACATTGTATCGTGAACCAGATTCAGCCTTTAGTCTGAATAAAATATCATATGTAAGCAAGTATTTCCATTTAGCTACTAAAGGTTTTACACAGGCTAATACACATAGGGACATATTCAAAGTAATTAAATGTAGCTTATTAAGTTTTCTAGTTGTTGCATGTTGTCAAAATACACCTTGACTGCTCAGTTGCCTCTTACATTTACGTTCATCCTTCTACACATTCTGCCCTTTTACGAGGAGAAAACTTTATTGTTGTTGCCAGTTTTTGTCATTGGGTTCTGCTACTTTTCAGACCCCGTCAGTATTTGTATTTTACTTGTTGTTTTCCCAACAGTGTCGAGCAACAAATCCTCCCTGCTTCAGAGCTGCTGAGTCAGCAGCAGATGAAGCAGCAGTAGTGCCTGTTAACTGTGTGCACGTGTGCCGTGTCGTTTAGAGGCCGACTGTGGGTGAAAGTGTTCAAGACGTTACTTTTAACTTGGTCTGCGAGGGATCAGCACATAAAACAATATCAGCACAGAGCAGTTTTTAACTTTTGTGTAAATGATTGTAATGATTGTGGTATTCTCTCATAAACTCCCCCAGCTTGTACAAGGTATGTCACAAAGGGAATGTTTACAGAAATGACCTTTCTCCAGGTCACTGTAGCAGTGTGCCTGTGTCTAACAGTCACACTGCCTGTTGACGGTATGCAATACTATAAAAACATTAATTATAGACACTATATTCTGCCGTTTGGCATTAATATTTTGTACATGTCTATCTTCATTGTACTAGTGTTTTTGCTGTAGTTAATTTACCATTTAAGGCTTTGTTTTACGTACGGTGCTAAGTTTTTCTTTTTATACTCTATGTTGTTTTTTCGGGGCTGCTTCTTTCAGTTTAAGTTTATTTGTATTCTTTTGACTTACGTCATTCGCGCATTTTATTGTCTGCTTCTGTCACAAAACCATTTCCATCAGTGATGGACCAAGTATCTGTCATTTGGTTGAGCTGTGTTTGGTCAGTCTGTATGTCTGTCAGTCTGTCTGCTGGTAATCTCTTTATCCGGACATTGGTCAGTTGGTCCTTGAGTCTGTTTGTCAATCTGTCTCTTTGTTGTCTGGTCAGTCTGTGTTTGTCTGTTAATCAATCTGCCATTCTAGTCGGTTGACCTGCCAACTGTTTATAAATTAAAATTAAAACCGTTTTTTTATGTTGTTTGTCCAGTTGGCTTGTATGTCTTTTGGCCAGTTTGTCAATTTATTTGTCTTTTATCGTTGTTTGAGTCTCATTTGGTCCATCTGTCTGTCAGTTGTTTGGTTGGTTTTTAAGATGATCTGGCATTTTATCAGTTTGTTGGTCTGTTATTTAAACGGTCTGTTGGTCTTTGTCTGTCTGTCCATTTGTCAGTCTGTCAGTCTGTCTGTGAACCTGTCATCTACCAGTCTGTCAGTCTGTCTGTATGTGAGGTGATGTGTCTCACAGGTCAACAACAAGCTCAGAATGCTTTGAGAGGCAGGTCATTATTTTCCATCTGTGGTCATTTTGAGTCCACATTGGCAAAATTTAAATGCAATCTGATGATCCCATAAATAAGCTAATTAATATGCTGTTTCATTATTTACCAGTTTGTGATGTTTTGGCAGGCTTTGTCTGCAGTCCACTGGGACATATGCCAACTCTGGTCTTTCAGTCAGTGCTGAGCAGGTTGGCTAACATGAAAAGAGGACGTTCCTCTGGAGGACGAGAGAAATGAGATACAGGTGGTCCTCGGTTTCCGGCCGTCTTGGTTACCAGCCGTTTCGCGTCTCCGGGGCGGGGGGGCGGGCTGTGTTGGGTACCGGCTGTTTCGCGTACCCCCCCCCCCCCCCCCGTGACGTCATCGGCCGAAACGGCAGTATTTCTCAGAAATTTTCATTATTTTCTGAGTTTTCAAGTTAACTGCTCTAAAATACATTTTAAAGGTACAAAATGTATGCTGGCGGTGTTTTAGGCTGTAAATAACGTGTTTAAAAAGACGTGACGGCCGCCATGTTGGTTTTAGTTTCGTTTTCGGCCGCCCCGCGAGCTGGTCCCGGTAGCCGGCTTTTCCGGTATCCGGCCGGGCCGTTAGAACGGAACTCGGCCGGATACCGGGGACAACCTGTATAGACGTTGCTTGGGGGATAAATGGCATAAAAATAAGTTTTCCGTAACAGTGAAAGCATTGGAGCTGTAGAGACTGTTGTCACGCGCCTCGGTGCGCAGCGTTCGACTCTGGAGTCTTCACTATAGCTATAGGTGGCAGTCGCTAATGCTGTTCCACTCATTTAATTCAGAAAGTTTTGGACCAATAAGTGTTTTAAACTGGTTTCTGAATGAAAGGGCAGCACTTTGGGCACTGTGAAAACTGTGTCAACGTGTCTTGTTTCTTGCGGTTTCCTCGTAGGAATATGCTCGAATTTACCTGAACCGAAGCAACAAATACGAAGACGGAACTACAGATAAGCTCCTGAGAGGTGAGTGTTTAAAGAGCATTTCTACGAACCTCTTTTATTTCCCTCTAAGAGTTAAAACCTTGGAACATTCATGTGACAGGAGCCCGTTTGCTTTTTCCTCAGTACTTTGCCTCACAGTCTGAATCAAATCAATTCAGTGGAACATTATCCCATTACATCTGTTGACTCTCCATTTATCCCATTACACACCCAGACAAAGATGGGCTCTGTTAGGTCACACATGCACGCACCCTGTCCATTACCCTAAGAAGCCCTGAGGTCAACCCCACCACACAAATCAAGTCATCCTCTGTGTTGTCTGAGAGGAGATGTTAAAGTTTAGGGTATGTTGGTTTGCAGACGGCGGCGTTGTGGAAAACGATAAGCTGAACGGTCATGCCAACGGATCGGTGAGAACTGATGGAGTCAAGCTCAGTGAGGAGGCTGATAAGATGAACCTGAGCCCAGAGGGGACCATGCAGGTGGAGAAGGGACAAGAAAAGGCTTCAGTGTGGGAGGTCTTTAAAAAGGTAAATGTGCTTCTTAAGATCAGGGAGACGAACTGTTGACCTTGAGTTAAGTAAAGCTCTTGAATTCTGTCCAACAAACATGTCAGGTCCTCTGGATGGTTTCTTTGTGTTGAAACGTTTCATCTTTCATCCAAAGGACTTCTTCAGCCTGAGGAGCTACAACAAACTCAGTCCCAAAAGTAATAGGGATGCACGATCCACTTTTTTCCACTTCCAATACCGATACTCGAGGTTTAACATTAGCCGATATCGACCCGATACAGGAAAGCAATGTACCATAGAATTAACTTAAAACATTTTTTTTTAAATGTGGACATAAATGTACTGAATTACAAATGTATTGAAAACTGCACCAGTACAGCACACTTAAACACACCAGTAGCTTCACAAGCTTATTTAGTCAAACATGTAAAAACAAATCAACTTTAATTTTAAGGAATTCTAAATAAAATGTAAAATAAATAATAAAGGAGCTGAAACAAGAGGAAAAAACAATCGCTTCACTAGTTTGGTTAGCAGATAGTTAAAACAAACAAACAAACATCAATCAGATCCTGTTATTATGGATCAATCACATTGTCACCGATACCTGATAAGAATTTTTCGATATCAGTACTGGTACCGATACTGAATCGATTGTAGGGATAACGGCACAGTTTAGCTCATATATTTTACACCCTACAATGAATTATTCTAGACTAGTTCAAGTCCAAAGAATATTAATTGTTTATTTAACACGGATTCTCTTCTTTCAGGATTAATCAAATTTCTA
>JARVGQ010000390.1:23308890-23320754 GCA_031762355.1 Hypsolebias martinsi | reverse complement strand
AGATCTAGGAAAAAAATATTGGTATCGGTATCAGTTATCAGCTAAATAAGTTTTAACATATTGGCATATCAGATATCGACCAAAAGTCCAATATGTCCCTTCATCTGTGACAATGATGATAAGATGTGTCTGACACTTCATTCACTATTTGAAACCTGATTTCTGCTCTTTAAGTTTCCGCCTGCTTGTCTTATTAAGAGTGCTGAGGGAGTGACAAACACAGATGTGTGGTTACCATGGTGACCCACTGGCAGCTTTGTTTTGTTTTCATTTTGCTTCTCTTTACACTTGTTATACAGTTTATATATTAAATTGTGGACGTTTTGTCAGCTAAGATGATTACAGGCTGAGCCTCAAACTATTTCAACACTTGTTTGTTGTAACTTCAGATAAAATGTTTGTGTTTACGTTGTTGGACAAAGCGTGCTGTTGATGTTAGACTCTGTTTTTGGGACGCCCTGACTGTTTTCTGACAGCTGCTGCTGTCAGTCTGTGTGTGTCCCTGCAGTGAACGACAGTGTTGTCTCCACAGAGCAGCCAGTTCCTGTAGTGTAGTGGTTATCACGTTCGCCTAACACGCGAAAGGTCCTCGGTTCGAAACCGGGCAGGAACAGTTTTTCCTTTATTTTATTTCAAAATAGCCTAGAAAACTAATGATCCATGCGTTTCATTGCATGGTTTTGTCTTTTTAATAAAGGGTTGTGATTTGACGTGCTTTCCTTTCATTCTAACAAGAATCTTGGTGTAATAAAATGTAAATATGGGGCTACATTTCCCACGTTTCTCGGTTGTCTTGAGAATGTGAGGAACCTTTTCTGCCACAGATGCAGCTGTGCACCAGCTGCTTGTTTTTCTGACCATGTTGTGCGACAGGAGCTGTGTGGCTGGAAACATCTCGTCGTCTTTGTTCTGCTCCTGTGCATCAGTGAGGTGAAGCACTGTACATCTTGTACATGAGGGCTGGCAGAAGATCTTGGTTAGGATATCTCTGCATGACTCAGGAGTCAGAAGAAAAAACTGAACTCAAATAAGAATTGTCTGTGACGTGTTTGTGTCACGTGGCAGCCACTTGTTATGCTGAGAAGAATGTGAACACGCTAAGTGTGTGTGAGCACATAGAGGTGGGGTTCAGTGGGTCATACACTCAGAAGTAAATGAAATGAGAGAAACACGGGAACCAGCTGATCTACATCTGCTGCTCACACTCTGAAAACTGACACACGAGCAGTTTGGTGTCAGGAGGAGTGTTTGTGTTTTCCTTCACTCTCTGTTATATTTAAAGCCGTTGTCTCCATCTTGGATCTGATGTGGACTCCTGGGTTTTCTGCTCGTTACCAGAACAATAAAAGCCTGAGGCTGTCTCTGAAGGGGAAATGAAAGAAAAGACAGTATTTAACTTGATTTTTCATGTTCCTCACGGTGTCTCTCTGCCGTGGCCTTATCTGACCTGAACTTATGATCAGTTGCGAGTTGAATTTCTGTAATCACCAAAACCGTTTCTTCTGACGTTTAGTTTCTTGATCTGGGTGCATTACTCAGTTTGAGGGAAGGGAAGTCGGTTTGTTTTGCACAGACTTGCTGGATTTAAATGTTTTGCTTGGATGAACAGAAGGGAGGATGATGGGTCAAGTGCCTCTTTTTAAGTTTTAATATTATTTTTTAATAAAATGAAGCCCACCAGAGGACAGACCTCAGAGGGGGTCAGTGAGTGCAGCGACTGCCCCTAATGGACCCTCTTTGTTTTTACAGCCCTCTAGGAGTGCTTTCATTTTTAATCAGGTTTCTGCAAAATAACCACAAAGTAATGTCAGAGAATTATGTGGAAGAATTATTTTTTTACCTCTATTTTTGCATCATCAAACCACAGAAAGTGATGTTGGGGAGTCCAGGACAGGTCTGGTTCCTGGCAGTAGCAGTCAGCTGTGGTGAAGACAAGCTGCTCATCACTAATCTTCAACCCTGCTGTGGGGAACATGAAGTTACCAGTAACATGAAACTAGCACTTAATGGTCTTTTTATGAGGTATGGACATTGGCAAACTGAGAAGCTATTAATGATGTGCTGAGGTGGAAGGACACAACTGCAGAGTCCAGATGCTGAATCTGTTTCAAAATAAATACAATCTATGATTAGTTGTCCACTCACTGCAGGAGACTGCAGCCAAGCAGAAGTTGCAGCTTCTGACGTACCTGAGAGCTTTGAGGGAAGTTAAATCCAGACTTTGAGAATGTTTGCATAGGCCTGTTGTGATCAACAATAAATCAATTAATCCCATGATAAATTAAAATGGTCTATCTCGTTTTCATTTATTGGCTTTATCGTTTCTTCGTGTCTCTCTTTCTACTGAAGACACTGGATGACAAAAGACTCAACTCCGGTGTCCTCACTGACCCCTCCCTTTCTCTTTTCTCTTTAAAATCTGTTTTAACGTCCAAAATCCTGTTTTTGGATCGCTAAAAGCAGCTAAGCTGAGAAGTTAAGCTACGAGCTAAGCTAACAGGCTGACCTCGAGGAAGAAACCTCTGTCTTTTTGAAGCTCCAAATTTCACAGTTGAAACCCATGCCTTTGTGTAAAAAGTTGTTTTTCTCTGCAAAAAGAAGCTGAGAACTTGTCTACTGTTTTTTTAAATTCAAAGCTTTGTGTGAAAAATACTATGCTAAAGAGCTCCAAACCACATCGAGTGGCCGCCATTTTGAGACCCAAATAAAGGAAGGAGAGACAGCTCACGTCACATCAAGGGGCCTCCCTCCCATTTTTCTTAAAGAGACACGCTGTTCTCTCCCTCACTATCCATCCTTCAATTCAAACAGTCTTATACTGCCATCCGGTGGTCAAAAAAGGTCCTACACTCAAAACAAATTAACAATAATTTCTTCTTAAATTTGACAGTAATTACGAATTATTGTCAAATTTCAAACAATATTATCATTTATCACAATAATTTCTGAGACAATTAATCGTCCAGCAGAATTAGTTATCGTGACAGGCCTACTGCGTTTGCAGTGAAGCGGGTCGTGGTCCTGAGCTTTTTGTTGAACCCCTGAGAATACGTCCGTTTCACAGGACTGTCATGGTTCCTGCAGTTAGAGCCATGTCGCTGTGAAGCAGCTCCGCTCTGAACACAGCAGCATCTGGACTGCTCCCATTCAGAAACTGAAGCCGCTCCAAGATGTTTCCCATCGTTGTCATGGTAACCAGGAGTCAGCAGAGCTTCTGCAGGCATGTCCCATCACACTGCAAGTTTCCTTTTTCTTGTTCGGTTCATAACTTCTGACTTTAATGAAACTTCTTACACATATAAATCATGACTAGACAGAGCGTCACGTACACCTTTCATCACGATCAAGGTCACAAATCAAGGTCATATGTTAGAAAATGCCTTTGCTTGTCCGGACTATAGATTTTTGTATAACAGTTTATGCTGTATGCAGTACTTTTATTTTTATTTACTTTGAGCAACAACAAAAAAAGTAAAAATTTCCCTACAGTTTATCTTGTTTTTTTCTTCTTTTTTCTAAGTTTTACTTCTCATGATTTTAGGATCTATTCAAATGTTCACAGATAAATAATAAATAGCTTGCTCTTGTGGAAAAGCCACGTCCTTACAATGCAGCTTTAAGTTTATCACAATGAACCTGTCTCTTCTTGTGTCTGTCTCAGGGTGATGACCTCCTGTGGACACAGTCTGCATGACTTATTTGTTCCAGTTTGTTCACAGAGGTTTCACGCACCATAACTGTCGTCTTCCTGTCTGTTTTCTGTCCCTCAGCTGGATCCACAGACCGTTCAGTCCAAGAACTGGCACATGGACGTCATCGAGATGAACGGGGTGAGACTCCAGATCCTCTGAAAACACTTTAAAACCTGGCGTATTGATGCCTCTGAAGAAATATTTAGTATTCATTTTGGGAGCAAAGACATCTTTTCTAATCGTTTTATTTGAATTAAGACTCAGCTGTACCTGCGTGCACACACAGAGTTAAATCAGTTAAGTTAATTTGAAGGGAGACGTAAATTTCTGAACATGAACAGATGTGACTGGAATATTTCTGCAACAGTTTCTGTGTGGATGTTTTTATTACACCAACAAAGCAAAATGCATGAAAATGTTTCCTGCTGTAAAACAACTCATTCTTGTTTAAAGCTGTGGGTTTATTTCTACTTTAAGAAATGTAATTAATCAGTTAACGTGCAACAGTTCCCCCTGATACTCACTGATTTAATAGATTTTCTCCTTATAAAGTAAATTCAGGTGCAACCATTGTGAACATATAATACACAATAATATATAGCTTTTCTTTACAATCTTTTAGTATTTGTCTGATTTCCTGTGTTACTGTAAGTTCAAATTGTTTGTAACTTGTTTCTCTCTCCGTCACGAAGTAACCACCCTCCAGGTTTAGTCAAGTTTTTTTAACCCTGACTTTTCAGATCAAAGTGGAGTTCTCCATGAAGTTTACAAGTCGGGACCTCAGCTTAAAGAGAACGCCGTCCAAAAAACAGAGTGGGGTGTTTGGAGTCAAAATCAACGTGGTTACAAAGTAAGCATGCCTCAGCTGCCTGCTCACGTTTACTGTTTTAGGGCTGATAACTCAAATTCAGTAGTCCCTCGCTACTTCACGGTTAGATTTTCATGGACTCGCTCTTTCACGGTTTTTCAAAGTAAGATTGGACGATGGAATTTTATTTTAAAATAATTTACTTTAAATTATTTAGCACCTGTGTGCAGCCCACATGTGCAGAGAGAAGCTCCCTCCTGCAGCAGAGAAGTGGGTGTGGCCAGTAGCCCTGGCAGAGAGAGCGGAGAGCACGACACTCTGTGCTCTTTCAGAGTGTTTAAAGTTTAGAAACATTTGTGGACTGAGAGCAGAAACGAGGGACTGCTGTATTTCTGTGACTGACCTGATTTTGTTTTAAATACGTGTGTGTTGGCGCTCGTCTGCTGTAAATGAACTGCTGCTGATGTTGGCAGGCGCGAGCGCTCCAAGGTGCCTTACATCGTCCGTCAGTGCATTGAGGAGGTGGAGAAGAGGGGGATTGATGAAGTGGGCATCTACCGGATCTCAGGGGTGGCTACGGACATCCAGGCCCTCAAATCAGCTTTCGACACAAGTAAACGTCCACTTTGTTTGTCCTGTTCATCTCAGAGCTGCCACAACACGAGCACAGTTCATGCACCGCCTCAGCTCTTTAAAGTCAGTTTACTGCTGGAGCTTTCAGACGGATGGACCTATCTGCAGCTGTGCATTAGCAGATGTGTGAGGAGCAACAGCTGCCCAGTGGGTTGTGTTGAAGAGCGCTCACAGCTGCTGTTGCTCCTCAAGTCCAGAGCAGAGCTTGGTGTCTCCTTTGCTGTTTTGTGTGTAACCTTGAGCCCGTCGGCGTCTGTCTCCTGGAGGCGGAGCCTAGAGAGAGCAGCTGTGGCGCTGAGCGGCAGTAATATTGTGTGATCCGTCATGAACTGGTCTGTGTGTGATCTGCAGATACCAAAGACATCCTGGTGATGCTGAGCGACATGGATATCAACGCCATCGCAGGAACGCTCAAGCTGTACTTCAGGGAGCTGCCGGAGCCGCTGCTCACCGACCGACTCTACCCCGCCTTCATGGAGGGCATAGGTGTGACCTCACGCTAAACTCAGACCCTCATCTGTCGGCCATTTTGGAGTTTTTACAGAGGGATATAATCAGTCGGCTGACAGGGATAAAGGTGTGACTGAACCTCCATTTGTTTGTTGCTCCCTGGCAGCTCTCTCAGACCCGGCAGCCAAGGAGAACTGCATGATGCACCTCCTGCGCTCCTTGCCTGACCCAAACCTCATGACCTTTCTAACTCTGCTGGATCACCTCAAACGGTACACACACACACATACACGTTTTTACTACCTCGTGGGGACCAATGACACACAAGCCTTATGGGATCCACCATTTCTGAAAGGTTTAAATAAATTATTTTAATTGCTCAATTAATAGTAACAAATAATTAAAATAACCATGGGTTGAAGTTTTGAAAACACTCCCACTGATTTTTTTTTTCATGACATTTTGCTTCCTCCTTGGGACCGTTCATCAACGTAACACTGTATCACCGTAGGCAATGAAAAACAAACAAACAAACAAAAGTTTAAAATGTTATGTTTAAAAATGAACAGTAAGCTGTTTCAGAAGAATATTTATTCCAAAAAAAAAAAAAAATCTCCCAACAGATGTGACACTGATGTAGTATAACAGATGTGACATCAACATTTTAAACTTGATCAAATAAGGGTTGCGCACACACAAACATACATACACACACACACACACACACACACATTCACCCAGCTATAAGTGATGTTCAGTCGTCTGATTGAAAGCGTTAATAAAACGTCATTCTGCCTATAAATTCTTAGGCACCTATTTAAAAAAAACAGTGTTTGATGGTGATAATGAACTGGCAGCCTGCGGGCCACATCCAGTGTGTGGGATGATCACACCTGGCCCATGGAGGGGCACTCATTAAATCTTCCAGGTCAACTTTATGTTTAAAGCTCTTAAAATGTGACATTTATTTCCCTCTTTATGTTTCCTATAAACAAACACACACACACACACACACACATCCTGTCAGTTAGGATTGTATTTTATAACTATATCTCCAGCCTTATAGATTGTAATTGTATAATAACAAATTTTATTTACCGTAGTTATTTGACAAAATACACTGTAAAAAAAAAAAAAAAACTTGTGCTTTTAATTTTTTTGAATAGCCAATGTTTACGTTTAATGATTTAATAAATAGAATGTGGTCCTTCTTATTATATGCTTTCCTAATAATCATTTTTATCTGCAGACTGTTTATATTCATGGTAAATATTTCGGACCATTTCTTACCATATTTTCCTCTAACACAAACCTTATTAAAGCAGCCAGATCTTAGTCAGGTTTACTTCAAAACAACAACAAGCTATTTACATTTACTTTATTTTCTTCCTAGAAATCATAGTAAAGATCCAGTCTGAGTCATGGCTGTAACATGTTGACACTTCTGTTCTTTACTAACGACGAGTTTCTTTGTTGTCCACACTGACCATGTCTGCTGCAGTTTGTAAACACCTGCCCGACACGTCGAGCAGGTCGTCTGCTGTCAGTGACGTGTTTCTTGTTCCTGCAGGGTGGCTGAGAAGGAGCCCGTCAACAAGATGTCCCTTCACAACCTGGCCACCGTGTTCGGGCCCACCCTGCTCAGGCCCTCGGAGTCAGAGAGCACCAAGGGACAGCACATCATGTCCGCCTCCGACATCTGGTCACATGACGTCATGGCACAGGTACAAAGCTGCAGCGCCAAATGTTGGAAACTCCAAATAAATATAAAAACTCACAGTTTTGTCCCTTTTCACCCTTCAAATCTATGTGCATGGAGGATTACGTGTTTTTTTTTTTTTTGCTTGCTGCATATATTTACTACATGTTTCCTCCCCCGTTAACCCAGTGACCCACGCTGCTTCAGCTGTATTTATCTCTGCACACTGATAAACCTCAAGTGAGCTAAACTCTTTTCTGAGCTGAATAAACAAGTTTGTACTAAACATCGTGCAGGAGGTCCCTCTGTCGAACACAGCCAGCGTTTGGAATGAGGCGAAAACACTTTAAACTATTTTTAACGTTCAGTAAGGTTCCCGCTCCCTCTTCGTTCCTAAATACAGAATCAATGTCATTTATTGTTTTACCTTTTATTGCCTTAAAGTACTTTTAAACAGAATTCACTGGCAGAATTTATATTTTGTAAAGAGTTGATACCCATTATTTATATTTATTTAAATTGTTAACATTGTAATTTATATGCACTATATATTTATTCTTTTATGAAGTCCTTCTCATGCTACCCCACCCCCAG
The DNA here is from genome assembly GCA_031762355.1 of Hypsolebias martinsi. NCBI lineage: Eukaryota > Metazoa > Chordata > Actinopteri > Cyprinodontiformes > Rivulidae > Hypsolebias > Hypsolebias martinsi. The sequence goes on along the minus strand of JARVGQ010000390.1, from coordinate 23,312,878 downwards.
GCTGGGTATGAAAATGACGTCTTGTTTCTTCCTCCTCTCAGGTGCAGGTGCTGCTCTACTACCTGCAGCATCCTCCCATCACCTTTGCTGAACTTAAACGCAACACGCTGTACTTCTCCACTGATGTTTAATCATCAGAACCACCACCACCACCCCTGTTCGTCTGAAGGCTTCACCTGGAGCTGAGAGTGACAGACGCACCTCGTCTCTCCTCCCAGCAGGCAGCTCGTCCCACCGTCCGCCCCACCACCGTTTCCCTTAACATGTCCTCCTCAAATGACGGTCATGCATCGAGTTGAAGTGGACAAGTCGACAAGACCATCAACCTCTCTGGGAGCACTCGGAAATTTTGGAGTGGGGGGCGTGTCCAGAGGCCACAGCCTGGTGCAGTGGCACACCATCCAGCTGAGCCGATGTCTGACTCAAACTCCACATTTAGTTGTTTTTTTTGTTCTTAATCAGAGGCATTTCAAAAAAAGACATTTACATGTTTTATAATGTTTATTTTTGTTTGTTTTCTAGCTTTGTGCGAGTGGTGCTGAACGTCAACATGGATGTATTGTGTGTGTGTGCGTGTGTTTAAGGGACTAAAAGAACTGCAGTGGTGGCAGAGGAAGCCATCTTGGAAAAAAAAAGTCAAAGATTGTGTCTCAGTGCTGACAAACAGAAGAGGACAGTCCTCTTCACCAAGTCTTGGCCAAATTAGCCCTATTTATTTGAAATATAAATATATAAATATATATAATATGTGTGCCTGTACAGTTTTGTGCAACTAGAGAAGTGCTCTGAGGAGTTTTTTGTTTTGTTAAGTTTTTTGAAGTGAGGTTGTTTTTAGTCTGCTTTTCTTCACCATGGTTAGGGCTGGGAAGATGTGCTAAAAAGATCACAAGTAGTACGGTAATTTCAGATCACGTGCACACTTGTGGAGTTGATTGGGGGGAGGGGGGGGCGGTATGGGTGGGACACAATGAACAGGTCGCTTTTTGGTTTTCTTTCTGCATTTCAAGCCTGTTCCAAGTGTTACTGCACACATTAGTTTGTTTTCTGTAGGATATATTTTGTATTTGCCCTCGTTGCATGTTCAGATCGTCAGTGGAATCAGGTCAGGAAGTTATTTCTGTAACGGTCGCGCTAATGCACAGGAAACTAAACAAGAAGTCTGCTCAGTTCAAAGCCAACCTTCCTGCTCTCAAGCCTGCAACATATCTAAGAAACTGCAAGACTGCTAGATGATGGCTATTTGATATTTTTAATATAAAAATGAAATAAAACTGTTGTATTTTACTTCCTTTGAGGATTTCAATATGCTGTAAATTTGAGACTAAATGTCAATGTGAACTTTTTCCTCCTTTTTTTAAGTAAAGTAAAAGTTATTGAAGCACTCGCTTTGTGTTTAAATGAACTTTAAGAGGTGTCATGTCATTAATAACTGCTTCTTGTAATGAATATTTTAATGTGGAAAGGAAATTGTTTTTTTAAACTAATATTTTACATTTTTCATCTTTTAAGCCTTTATTTTCCCCTTTGTTTCTGTTTTCCATCATCTTCAGCAGAGTTACAAACAGCTCCTCTGAGTCTGGTGCAGATGTTTGGATTTAGATGTGCACAGCTCCCCCTGGTGGTAAACTTTAAGTATTGTTAAAGGAACTGCTCAAAGTGTAACTTTTGTGTAATGTTTAACGCTCAGATGTTTTTTCATTCAACCTTTATTTATACAGGCTAGCCTCGTTGAGCCACGGGGACTCATTTACAAGAGGGACCTGTTGCACTCACACCTAGGGTCAATTTAGAGTTACCAATGTGTTGAAACTAAGCAAGTGGGGAAAGCACAGTTAACATAATTGTATTAATACTGTGTTTAGATGTGAAGTAAAATGGTAAATTAGCTTTTATCAGCTTTTTTCTCATCTTCATCTGCACGTGAAGTTCACAGAAAGGTCTGATGTGTCATTAAGATCCATCCAGTGGTTCATGAGATATTTTGCTAACACCACAGACAAACAGTGACACAGACTAAACATTACTATAAACTATTATGTGAATATGATACATTTAAACATCAGCTGATCTTCACTCCATGGCAGATGTTTATAAAGTTGTTTCATAACATTATGTTGGGAAATGGGTTCCAGTAAAATTACCAGCCATTAATGTTTGAATAGGAATATTTTTATTAAGATTCACAACAAATCAATGGGTGTCTAAATATCAAATTGATACATAAGTTATTTTTGAAGAGAAACAAATGTATGATTCTGATGTTTATTTAACTGTAGTCTACAGCTTCTGATGCAAAGTGTGTGTGTGTGTGGGGGGGGGGGATCTCCCTATGATTGAATTCAGTTTTTTTGTCTGATCACTGCGAATTGTGTGAATTTAAAAAAAGAGTTGGACAGATGGAAAGATTTTAACCAAGAACTGATCACCAGGAGCCACATGAATGAACGCACAAAATGATTGTGTTCACCTGGTTCCACGCACACATCAAGATGTATGAGAACAAACCGCGGCACTAACGTGTGCATAAACATATTATGCACACTTTCAACCTGCTCTGAGAATGTGCTTACCTCCACACAAACCTCTTCAGTATCAAACTGCAAAGTACTGAACATTGCTTACACCAAAAGATGACTCCATTTAGTTTTATGATCCCAACAAGATTTCAAATACAGTTTCGTCAAGAGTCCGAGTATTTACAGTTCAAATGTAAATGAGGAAACAGAACCTCATAAGATAACATACAAAATGATCAGAACTTCTCTAATATAACTTGTATTTTCTTTTATTTTGGGTATGAAAACACGCATTTGTGATTTCACGCCTGTAAAATGCACAGGTGAGGCACATAATGCTTGTTGTATATTGTCTATGGGGAACTTCCATCTCACTGAGAAGAAAACAGGTGTCATATGAAAAAAAATTCAGAACTCCTGTTTGATGATTCCTCAGCTTGACGAGGTGCAGAAAACTCCATGCATGTCCATAATTAGCAGAACTGGTGGTAAATGTGGTTGCTGTGGCACAGCTGGAGGATAACACCTCCAGAAGAGTTGGGAGGCAAATTGTTTTAGGGATGACACCGTCCAAATGATCAGGTATTTCACTACGTCATCTCTGAGCCGTGATCCCAACTGTGAGGGATGACCTCATCCATGATGCCTCTGACTGCCCTACACCGAGGCTGAAACACATGATCACATGATGTGACTTGTTTAAACAACTACTTCTACCAGGCTGAACGTCTGTGTTCACAGTAATTATGTTAAACACAAAGTCGTAAATGCCTCAGAAGTGCACCACAGGCAGATCAGCCTCCCAGATTCACTTTATTCACTGACAACTGCAGCTTTTTTTTCTTTGTGCTCATTTGGGAAAAATGTTTTTACACCCATCTATGTACTTTATTACTTTGAGCGTCCCTGACTCGCATTCCATCAAATCCCTAACTTTCCTGCATCTAGATTTTTTTTAACCACAAAGAAAGAATCACACATTAGACATATTGGCATCTATTTTCATATTTAAACTGAGGTGTGTCAGGGGAGGTGTCATGTGCACTCTGTTCCACATTTGTTGGGATGTATAGAGATGTGCAGAAACATGCACATGCATGATTCGATAAATCTGAGCATTTCTGTGCACTCACAATTTTCTCATTTAGTCTCTATACAAACTTTCAGTATGAAAGCTGCACATCTTTTTCTACATGAGGGCCCAGCAGCATGAGTTCAACTCCTGTTACCATGGTGATTTAAACAAGCTCAAACTCAGCCTCTGTTACCGTGGTGATTTAAACAAGCTCAAACTCAGCCTCTGTTACCGTGGTGATGTAAACAAGCTCAAACTCAGCCTCTGTTACCGTGGTGATCTAAACAAGCTCAAACTCAGCCTCTGTTGCCGTGGTGATTTAAACAAGCTCAAACTCAGCCTCTGTTACCGTGGTGATCTAAACAAGCTCAAACTCAGCCTCTGTTACCGTGGTGAT
>JARVGQ010000390.1:23280054-23290393 GCA_031762355.1 Hypsolebias martinsi | reverse complement strand
TCGATCCCCGGTCACTGCATACCTCGTTGTGTCCCTGGGCAAGACACTTAACCCCAAGTTGCTCCCGGTAGGACTGGATGGCACCTTGCATGGCAGCCTACCGCTACCGGTGTATGAATGTGTGTGTGAATGGGTGGATGGCTGGTTATGTGAAGCGCTTTGGGGCCCCTCATGGGGGGGCTGGAAAGTGCTATATAAGTAAGCTCCAAGCTCCATTCTGAAATCCACCACCATCTCCATGGTCGTCTTCACATTGATGCAAAGATTATTGTGTCTGTACCACTACACCAGATGCTCCACCTCTTTGTATTTGGTCTCATCATTGTTCGTGATGCGTCCCACTACTGATGTGTCATCCACAAACTTCACTATATGGCCGCTGGGGGGTGTCTAGCTAAGCAGTCATATGTCAGCAGAGTGAACATGAGGGTGCTCAGCACACAGCCCTGGGGCGAGCCAGTGCTGAGGGTGATGGAGCAGGAGACAATGTTGTGGATCCTGACAGTCCGAGATCTGTTGGTCAGCAAGTCCAGAATCCAGTTCTCCAGTGTGGGACTCGGTCCAAGAAAGGAGAGCTTCTGCACCAAGGTCTGTGGGATGATGGTGGTGAAGACGGAGGAGAAATCCTGAAAGAGCAGACGGATGAAAGATTTCTGCTCTCCAGGTGGGTGAGGGCTGTGTGGACCACCGATGAGATAGCATCAGCAGTGTAGCAGTTCCTTCTGAAGGTGAATTGATGTGGGTCCACAGTGATGTCAATGAATCCTTGATGTGAGTCATGACCAGCCTCTCAAAGCACGTCATGACTACCGATGTTAAGGCTGTAGGTCAGTAGTCATTCAGGCCTGTCACTGTGGAACACTTGGGTACAGAGACAATAGTGGTGGACTTAAAGCAGATGGGGACAAATGCCATTGACAGTGAGGTGTTGAAGATGTCCGCCAACACCTCAGAAAACTGGTGTGCGCAGTCTTTCAGTACCTGCCCTGTGGGGTTGTCGGGGCCTGCAGCCTTACAGGGGTTGATTCCCTGGAGGGTCTTCCTCACATCTGCTGTGGGCACACAGAGAGATGTGTCACTGGGTGTTGGTATAAGTCTGGTGCTGGGGGGAGTGTTAGGATCCTCAAAGTGAGCATAGAACTTATTGAGTGTGTCTTGTAATGAGGGGACCCTTGGGCATTGTGCATCCCTGACGTAGTTCATAATGCACTTGATGCTCTTCCACAGGTGCCAGGGATCGTTGGTGATGAAGTGACCCTGAATTTTCTGGGGGGATGTGGCTTTGGCCCTTGCAATGCCTGCAGTCAGTCTTTTCCTCACCTCTCGGAGTGCTGATGCCTCACCTGTCCTGAACACATTGTCTCCAGCTTTCAGCAGAGCTCTCACCCCAGCATTCAGCCAGGGTTTCTGATTCAGATAACAGGTTACTGTCCTGGTGGCGATGACATCATCAGCACACTTGGAGATAAAGCCAAGAACATAGGACAGGGGTCTGCATGCAACCTTTACCATCAAAAGAGCCATTTCTGTCCCTTTGTTCACTATATTAAACGTGTCCGGAGCCATAATACCAGCTACAACTGGGATTTTCAAATGGTGGCCCACAAACTTAAAGTGGTCTCTTTAAGTTTGTTGGAGGGTGCTTTTCTGGACAGTTGGGGTGATTTTATAAAACTAAAAATATCTAATTATTTTGAACATTTATTGATATTTTTACATTCTAAGACAACATAAAAGACGAGATTCTTGTAAAGAAGGAAAAAAATATAGTTTTTGCCCAGTTTCTAACTAAAACAACAAACTATGCATTCTTATGTGATTTATTTATTTATTTATTGTAGAAAAATTACACATCCTACTTTGAAGAAATAAAGCATAAAGTGAAAGTGAGTATGTTTTACTCCTTGTAATGTTTCTAGTACTGTATTCATATATTTGCAAAATAAATTACAGGAAACCTGCTAAAACTAGCTCTTTTAGTTGTTGTTATAACCAATACAATTCAGTTTTATTTCAGTTTTGGTCAAAGCTTGAAAGAGCTGCTGCAGAGGGACCAAAGAGCCTCATGTGGCTCTAGAGCTGCAGGTTGCAGGTCCCTAACATAGGAGGTGTATTCCTCCAGGTCCACCTCTCCCTCATAGCTGATTCTCTGATGACCTGCCAATCTGTGCACTGAAGACCTTCCTGGAGCACAGTGTCTGCATCCCTTGGGCCACAAAGTGACTTTCTTTTTTGTTGGCCTAATCTGTCTCATCAGCGGACGATATGCTGGCACCAGCAGGATTGCGATGTGGTCGGAGAGGCCAAGATAGGGGCGAGGAAGACCTCTGTATGCACCATGAATGTTAGTGTACACACAGTCCAGAATGTTGTCTCGCCATGTAGGAAAAGTGACATGCTGGTAAAAACTGGGCAGTCTGTGTTTCACATGGTTAAAGTTCAAAAATGTTTTTTACGCAACCATGTAAAACATCTCTGGGTGCTTTATCTGCAGTGAGCTAAGGGTGTCATACAGCTCCTTTGATGCTTCATTAGCATTAGCACCTGGCGGGATGTAAACAATGGTGACAAACTGCAGTAAACTCCCGTGGCAGATAGATCAGCCGACTCGCTTATGTTCTATCGCCTCAGAGCAGTAGGCTTTTACCAGTCCACAGTTCGTACACCAATCTTTATTCATGAACATACAGATTCCTCCGCCTGTGTTTTACTCGACCGATGGTTATGGTATGCTCGGAATAACTGAAGAACGTTGATCGGGAAGGCTGAGTCTGGCACATTGTTGTTAAGCTAGGTTTCTGTTAGGCAAATAACAGCACAGTTCTTCATCTCTGTAGAAACACGTCCTCAGACGTAACTGCTTCCCTCTTTTCTTTTTTTGGGCACATCGTTTCCTCTTGACCGTTGCTCCTCGCACTTTGCTGCACCATTCCATTGTCTTCAGGAGCCACTGTGTGCCAAGTGCATATTTCAGCCTCGGTGATATATTAATAACTGAACAGTCAGTCTCTGATGGCCATCAGTTCGATTGAACTGTACTTGGGCCATGAATTTAGCACTGAACTAGTACCTAAAACAGCCTCATAGCAATTAAACTAATTAAAATAAGGCTTAATCCCAGGAGCATGAGAAGCTGCTGCACTTCTGTGCACGGCTAAAGTAACAGTCACTAATATTTAGTGATAACAATCACTATATTATTCATGTGCTCACTCTACAAAGTGACTAATGCTGGGAATCAGTCAAGTTACATTAAATATAAGTGTAGTTTCCTTAGTCTAAAGATTGTTTAGAACCATGTTGATGATAATTTAATTTGGTTTAAATTGATATTGTGATCATTAAATAATTTTTTACTGATCCATAGCAGTTTTACAATAACTTATAGCACTAAATAAATACATGTTAACAAACATAGTCCAATAAATTTTATTTGTTCAATTTTTAAAAAAATACAATACCAAGCAATCCCATAAATGATAACATACAAAATATAAAAAAAATGAAAGGTAGCAGAAAGAAGAAAAAAAATCTTATTATATTGTGTTATATTTATATTATATTTATATTTAAATTATATTTATTTATTTATATATTATTATAAATAAATCCACTAAATCAAACAAACATATTTTTCAGGCACATTGATTTATTATGTACCGGTAGTCTGTCCATCTTTGTTTTTCTAAAATTGGGACCCTTGACCCTCCACCCCTTCACTTCTGGGATTTCTGCCCAAGTTTTCAAACTCCACCCAGAAAGTTCTAAGGCCAGGATTTGATCTGGCCTGGGAACCTTCTCACTGAGAGGCAGGAGCTCCACCCACTGATCCCCCGTGCCAACCTGTAGGACCTACACTGACAACTGGTTAACTTTTGGAGTCAACTTAACTGAAGATGTCTGCCACAGCCAACTGACCATAGGAAACATTAAAATGGCTATAACTTGGTCAGTTTTACAGTTGAGCTAAAATTAGATCTGGTAGTAGCTAGTTTATCAAAATGTTATTTTGAGTAAAATGGCTACAACTATGTCATTTTTTTCAACATAAGATTATAAAACTCTGGCATGAAATATACTTTTTATTATGTAACTATTATCTGTGAGGACTGGTGGCTTCAAAAAGGGGATTTACAAGAAAAATTTCAAACCTGGTTTTATAACTGTAATCTCGAGGATTAGTGACCCCCACCCCTCATTTTTTTGTTGGCTCATTAGCTGAAATGTGACTTGTAATATAATACGTGAGTTTAAAAAAAAAAAAAAAAAAAAAAATAGGAAGCATTAATTTATGAATTTGTAATCTTAACTTGTGCACAAAACTAGAGCAACAAAAAATATATAGAAAATCACATTTCCTCTTTTGAATATGAGCCTCCACTTCTCCCAAAGGAAGTTCTTCTTTAAAAGTTGAAGAACCCATGCTGTTCAGACCCAAAATCTAACCCCAAAAATACTGATCTATGTTCACACCAAAGAAAATCATCTGCTCAGCATTTTCCTCACAAGCTCTGTTTTCTTTTAATCTTAAACTAAAATATGCTGATTTAAGAAATAATTCATATCTAGCTGCTTTTTCCCACTAATATATTGAGTATATGACCTTTTTCTGGTCAGGATGTAAATATTTGAAAAGCTGTGTTGGTTTTAGTATGCTTGTAACATCTGATACTAAACACATAAGTTGCTGCTGACTACAGAAAATGATATATTTGCTGTACTTTGTAGGAAACGTTGCTGCAGCGACTCTAGTCTGCATTTTGCATCCTGTTTCGTACTAGTTTCACATCCCTCGAGACTAATGGAGGAACACAGAGGGAGAACAGAGACCGCCTCGCAGCATGAGACACAAACTAGTCCTGCACTCTTCCTGTTACACTTTAGCTGAGACCTTGGCTTTTCACACACCACTTTACTACATCCAGGTGTTGTGCAGATGCTTCAAAGCTAAAATGAAGGGCCTTATAAAAAGAAGACTGATGATCTGAGTAAACTTTCTACGGGGATTCAAGAGCTAATTTGGCAGATGACACCTCCAATAGCATTGTTAAATGACACACCTTCATATCAACAAAGTTATCTCAGGATAGGAGCTTCTGTCAGGCTGCACACATAAACCTGACAGGCTTTAAAGGGATGACTTGAAGATTTTGGAGTTTGGTTCTGTGAAAAGGTTATGAACAATATCTTACTTGTTGTAGAAAACTGGTTGTATCTCTTTGAACAACCTCAGTTTGGAGAAAAAGGTTGTCTAATAGGACTGAGGAGCTATCAGCTAAGTTGGAAAACAACTAATATCAAAGTAGATATTTGCTGTCTTAAAGCATCTCCTAATACCAAAATGTCATAACAGTTCATGTAAATGCTATTGTAGATGTAAATGCTTGAAGATTAGAGTTATTATGGGCATCCATGACCCAGAAAGTAAGAAACGGGGATGGATGAATGGATGGATGGCAATTTGCTTGTCAGTACCTTTTTTGTGGACCTACTTTCATATTAAAACTTGTGTTTTATAAGCTGTTCAGTTTTTGGTGCTACAAAGACATTCAGCAAATAAAAATAATCATTTTTTGTCTTTCTCGTGTCCTATGTACTTTCAAATCCACCAGTTTGAATGAATAAGTCACAAATGTGTCTTTTTAAGGTCTGCTATTTCCTTTAGTTTTTGTAATCATGAAACTTATTTTTAGACATGCACACCAGCTGAATCACCATCACTGCACATTATTTTATATTTGTTGTGTCTGTGCAGAGAAACTGACTCAGGGCTCCTTCCTGTTTGCAGAGGGAGGGAGAAGGAAGTGCGTAAGAGGCAAACAGCACTTACTGTTTGAATTTCATCGTGCCTGCTGTTGTTGTGTATCACGTGTGTCCTGTCATTATTTATTAATGCTTGAGCACATCAGTGTTCTGATACTTCCTGCTCTCTAATACAGTGCCTTTTTTTATTTTTTTCTGATGCAGATCATGAACATGGCTGAATAAATGTTGACTCTGTGAGAGGTTATTCAGGTTTAAAATCTTTTTATCTTCTCAATTCATGTGGTGGCCTTTTGAATGGGTCCAGTTGGGCAGGATATTGTACATGCAGCAAGTTACTGGCCTCCTATTGTGGTTCATTGTAAAACAGGGAGTGAATAAGATGCTTCTTTATTTCTTTGTTTCCTTAAAGATCCACTTGCATATCTGACACATTGGTTGGTAGTTTTGTTCAAGCAGTATGAACACATTTAAACAAAGATAACTATTAGTTTCTGCTGAGGGTGGCTTTACTTCCCTGGTTCAACTACGGGGCAGACCTCTAGTCATGAAATGTTTTTTAGAAAAATAACCCCCAAAAACGTCTACAAATGTGTCAAAATGATTTAATTTTCTCCTTGAAAATAATTATTGTAACGTTAGACAAAAATCTTATATTACAGATATTTATGGTTTCAGGCAGTGAGGCCTATTTACTTGAGTCGGGGAGTCTCACAAGTATTACAAAGAAAACATTGTCTTAACATTTTGTGCAAATAAAATGTTATGGTGAATCCTAATCAGTGATGCTGTAACTTTATTTTTTTTATCTAGACCAGTGCTTCCCCATCTTTTTATTTCAGAACCGACCTCTTTGTGTCAACAGAAAATCAGCCCTTGTTCTTTTTTTTTTTTTTGTCATTATTCTTTCATCTTTTCCCTCTTCAGGGGTCTCCACAGCGACGCATTCTCCTCCATCTCTGTCCTCTTCATCCTCTGTCCTCACTCCAACCATGTCCTCTCTAACTGCATCCATATATCTCCTCTTTGGCCTCCCTCGTTGTCTTTTTCCTGGCAGCTGCATTTCTAACATTCTGCCAGTCCCAAACCCAGATAAAGGAAGAGTTTTTGAACATTAAAGAACAAGAATTGAAGGATGAAAACATATCTGTACTGTCGTGCTAAACATATTTACTTCACTGTTTTACAAGCTTTAGGACAAATGACCTGTTTAGGTAGTTGGTGTTGCTGTTTGCACCTATGTCTGCAAAAAAGTCACCATATTCCAAAAGAAATGGTAAAAGCAATTTCCATGTCAAGTATCAGATGCATTCATAGCGGTTTCAAAGGGTGGTTATGTTAATTTCTTGTATATAAACAAAATTCATGTGAAAATATTGATGAGGAAGGACTCTGATCCATGATGATTTAGCAGCCGCCAGTGGGGGAAAGTTCAGTCTGACCAATTTTATGTTTCAAAGTTCATTTATTACAAAAAATGAACAGAACTACAAACATCTAATAAAGTTAAGTCAGGTCCTCTGGACGGATTAAAAAAATGGTTTGAAGATGGATGGAGGTGGTTTGATGGATGGGTTATCTTCACAAAGAGCCCAGATTAATGCCATCGAAGGAGGGTGAAAGACTAAAAAATTGATTCCTAAAATGTTCAGGTCCAAAAACGAAAACCTCAGTCTTGTCTGTATTCAAAAGCAGAAAACTTAGTGTCCAGGTTTTTATGTCTTTAAGACAAGCTTGTAGTCAAAGTAGCTGATTGGATTCACTGGGTTTTATAGATAAATATAACGGTGTATCATCAGCATAACAATGAACATTTATCCCATGCTGTTTAATAAGACTACCTAAAGGAAGCATATATAAGGTAAAAAATAATATTGGTCCAAGCACTGAACCCTGAGGAACTCCATGACTAACTTTGGTGTATGAAGAAGATTCATTATTTACATTTACAAATTGGATTCTATCAGATAAATATGATTTAAAATATTTTAGAGCCGTTCCTGTAACCCCAATATCATATTCAAGTCTCTGTAGGAGAATATTGTGATCAGCTGTAGATGTAACATATTAGTAATTATTACAGTCTGAGAATTTAATTCAAATCTATTCTCTGGATCAGAAGATATTTTGCTAACAGAAAGACAGGGACACCTCCAAGGTGACACCAATGGGTGCAATGGCCATTTCTAACATACCAAAACATATCAACAAAGGCTTGTTTCTAGAACATGTTTAGTTCAATGTAGTCCTTCAAATAAAGTCGTAAATTTGACTTGTTTATTTAAATGTACAAAAAGCCTAATGTAAGGATGTGTGCAAAGATCTGTAGCGGAGGCCACTACGCCCAGTTGTCCCCCTCTTATAATGCTGTTGTTGCTAGTATCACTCAGCCCCCTGTGAATAGCAAGTGGCCGTCAGATCACTAATGATCGGTTGATGGGCTGATGGTCCTCCTTTTACAAGTGAACAGCTGGTTTTGGCTGTCAGCAGCAAACAAGTTGGTCCACTATGAGAAGGTGCTATTTATAAGACTGAGTTTATTGCAGCTCCTCAGACTGAAGAAGTCCTTTGGATAAAAGAAGAAACGTTTCAATAAGAAGAATCCGTCCAGAGGACCTGACACTTTGTTATATTTTTATACCTGGATTATGGAGCATGTATCAGGATGTTATAGTATAGATTCTTTATGTACATATGTTTGGACATCATTGTTCTCTTGTCTGTCTCATAACTTCTGATCCACTCAAGATAATTTAATGAAACTTCATACACACAAGACGGTGTGTCACATACACAGTTCTTCACCCCAGCTTCAAGGTCACACATCAAGGTGACAATGTTCCCACTCAATGTTAGAAAGGTCTGACCTTGTACGAGCCACTGATTTAGATTGTTGTATTATAGTTTGTTGACATGTGTATAATGTGCAGTATGCTGTACTCTTATTTATTTTTACCATATATGCTTCTTACATAAGTACAGTAATTGTGTAAAATACCTAAACATCAGTTGGTATTTGCTACTTAATACACCAAATATTTGGGTCTAAAACATGGGATTATAATGTGCTTTTTCTATGTTCAAAGTATTGTTAAATGAATTAGTAGCATGGGAACTAGTATCATGACCAAAGATTGTGTAAAATACCCCTGAACAACTTCTAACTGAAGCCTGAGGCTGTACTGTGGTAGAATATTGTAAAGTGAATGTTCTGAACCAAACGGCTTGTATCAAGAGAATAATGTTTAACTGGGATGTTTTCTCTGATCCGGGGTATTGTTTAAAATTATAAAACTGTTCTCGTATTTATTCTTGATCAAAGACTTCAGATTTTTCCTGACCGTGTCCGAAATTTTATCAAAAATGTCAGCTAGTAACAAAAAAGTCCAATAGGTCTTAAGAATCCCAGATTTGAAAATTCAGCGATGATTACCGTATCTTTCCGGTAATTACAGCCTTACATGCTACTGGTACTGTACTAATGTGATTTTTAACCCATTTTTTAAATATTTTAGTTTATTTTTACAACCTTCAGAGAACAATATATCATGGTTTTGATACAAAACATCAATCCTTCACATACTTAATTTTGATATAAAGTCCAGGCTAAGTTTACCCGGTCCAAAGCAGCAATACCTTTAAAAAAAAAACAACAACAACAAATGGATCTTGTTTAGAGAAAATGTTTACATCAATGTCGAGTTTGGGAAATTTCCATTTCGATTTCAGTTGAATTTATAAATACACACAATCATTTAAAGCTAAAATTAATTTGTTCTATGGTGTTGTGTTGGAACTTACAGGGTGAGAGGGGATTACCAGGTCTCACCGGACAGCCGGGCGTCCCGGGGTTCCCTGGACCTGAAGGACCCATCGGACCCAGAGGAGAGAAGGTGAATACAGTTTGTCGGAGGTATACAGTAAATGTGCAGATAAATACATTTTAAATATTTAAAAACAAAGCCAAAGTTTACTGTAACAACACAGATTGGCTTTACACTCCTGCTTTTCTTTGGCTGCTCCAGCCTGCTGAGGTCACCACAGCACGGAGGATTTGACAAGTTCAGCTTTATAATATTAGTTCAGCAATAGATTACCAGGCAATATGTGCTTGTATTGTCTGTCTGATGACAAAAGTTTTGGTCACATATCTCTGGATTTTTTTTTTAACTCTCAAAAATTAATTTTCCACCATCCAGAAATATTTTAGATGTAAAACAACACCACAGCTAAATAAGAGAAGAACTGTGGTTGTTGGTTTTGTCAGCAAAGAAGAGCTGTTATAAGGGGCTAAGCTACAAATAAATGTTTTTTTTTTTGTTTTCTTTTTAGAAGTGGAAATGCTAACAAGAAATACTGTTAGCAATTGCTAATACTAATACTAGCTAATACTGTTAGCAATAGTATTCTTATAGAGGAGAACCAAAGTAAAATACAGGTAGTCCCCGACTTACGAACGAGATCTGTTCCTACGCCTGTTCGTAACTCGAAAATCGCCGTAAGTCGGAAAATACGTCCAAACGGCACCTCATACATACAGTACTGTATTTTTACCAAGCACTTAGCCTATCCTCAA
>JARVGQ010000390.1:23224688-23237681 GCA_031762355.1 Hypsolebias martinsi | reverse complement strand
TGCTCTGTTAGGAAAATATGGAACAATAAGATCTGTAATATAAGATGGAGCTAGGTTGTTGAGAGCTTTGTAGGTTATAAGTAAGATTTTGAATTCTATTCTAGATTTGACAGGGAGCCAATGGAGAGAAGCTAAAACTGGAGAGACATGATCTCTCCCATTAACTCCAGTTCAGACTCTGGCAGCAGCATTTTGGATCAACTGAAGACGTTAAAGAAGTTTTTGGACACTCAGATAATAAACCATTACAATAGTCCAATCTAGACGTGACAAACGCATCTCTGCAGAGAATAATCAGTGCTTTATCACATTCCTGCACCGATGGGACACACATCGGAGGCAATGAGGGGTTCAGTGTTTTGCCCAGGGACACTTCGACATATGACTGCTGGTGGAATCGAACCCCCAACTGTCCCACTGGAGGACAACTGCTCTAACCACTCAGCCACAGCTGCCCCATAGACAACACATTTTTGTTAGGTGGTGGTGGTGTCCTTATTGACTCTTTATCTTGGTGTTCATAGCTCTGTAGGCTCCTTTCACCCTGTTAATGCTGAATCTGTCCATGTAGTGTGGTAACATTTTCTCTGTGTGTAAAACAGCAGTGGTGATGTCACATTTTATAAAAGTGAGCTATGTATTGAGTGACTTTCGTCCTTTATTCAATAAAATAATTTGTGTCACGCTCTGTGGATTATAACTGGTAGTTTGTCAATAGAGGATATGTTCACTTTTTATTACTAATGTCCATAAAATCATCATGGGTTGTTTAGATATGGTTGGTTTGTTTTTTTGCTACAGTGATGCACGGTAGAGGCCCCTTCATAACACTGTTTGATATAGCCTAAACATCTTCAGAGACTACATCATTCTGTAGTGCATTCTGGCCTCATTCTGTCAGTCATGGGTTTCCCCTGTGAATCACAGACAACAGTGACTGCATGTTTAATGCTGCTCTGGATCTTTGGGAAGTGCTGAGCTGTAAAGTGGCAAACACCCTCTGGGTTCAGAACTCATCCAACTTTGTCCATGTACTAGGTTATCCCTGAAATATATTTTATGTCTGGTAATTTTTTTTACTAAAATAAGTTCCTAAAACCACAGATGTAAAATGTATTTACTTCAAGCCCCTCACAGGAAGGTTGAGCAGCTTTGTTTGCCAGAAACTGTTGGTGTTGGCAGCTCCTGCTACATTTACTAGCTCACTCAATAAATGGCTGTCAAAGGCAGAGCGCTCCAGTGTTGTGAACTATTCCTGTTCCAAACTGGGCCAGTTGTTTGTGGGTTGTGTATTTGCCGTTTGTGCTTGTGTTGGTCAGGAAGATGGACTTCTGTCTCCTGAAGCAGGCCGTCTGTTTGACCGTTGCTTTGGGGGTTAGATGATGATAATGTTCACATGTGAGTGACACAGTGCCGTTTTTGTCTGTGCACTGCTAGAAGCTGCTTTGTGCCTGAATGCTCCACGTGCACAGGGCCCTTTGTCATCCTTTGAAACAAGCAACTCGCTTGTGTCTGCACTGCTGTTTGCTGATGATCTGAAAACAAACAATGCTACGTTTTCAGGCGGCACCCAGCTCATACCAGGCATCAGTAAAGACTTCATATTTTAGAGGGGTCTGGAAAAGATTCATACTATAGCAGCCCACACTGATGCCTTTTTGAAATGCCAACGTTAAGCTCTGCTGCAGTCATGAATAGACACAGATGGTAACACACACACAGGCCTGGCAGATGTGCTGTTGTCTGAACACAGAACAATATGTGAATGGACTACAGTGACCACAGCACTAAATAATAAAGCATGACCGTGACACACTTTAAATGAAGATTCTACAAACTAGAGCCTCAAGAAATTAGTTATGTGATCATAAGTTGATCTAAATTCAATTTTTTCATTATATTCTGAAATTGCCTCTTGAGGTTTGTATGTTTTTTCTGTCTCATCAAAATATCTCATGAACTAAAGGACAGATTTTGATCAAATGCATCTACCACTGATTAACCTTTGGAGGCAAACAAATTCAGTATGGCTGCTACAGCTATGTGACATTATAAACCACAAAAATGGATACTATAGTACTCTGTGAATTTGACGGATACTCAGTAACGTTTCACTGTGAAAGTAGTGACAATCATTTTCAACAGAGATCACTAACATATTGTGCAGGAACTCACAATATTGTACAAGACTGTATTTTTATTTTTATTTTATCATTATTGCCCCCAAAAATTGTTGTTTTAATATAGAAAGATGATCTTTGTTTAAAACTTTGAACTAGGTGACAGATCTGCTTTCCACCAAGAAATACTATGTTTCATTTATTTTTCTGACTTCCGTGTTTTTTTTATGTAACCCCATTTTAGCAAATTATTAATTAAAAAAAAAAATCAAATTCCAATACATAAGGACATGATTACTTTAATCCAGATCACATTCACACAGGTGACCTGTGCTGGTAAAATGAGTCTGCATGAATAGACCGCAGTTCAAAAATGTGAAAATATTACATTTTAGCTGTTATTGAGATGTCTGTAAAAAAAAAGTCCACAAAGACACCCTCTAACAATCCTGGCAACTAAAATAGCATTTACTGGTAATCCTTCTAGTCAATGTTTAAACTGAGGTTTTCTAACAGGAATGTCTTTAAAATTAATCATTTTAATTGAACTCAGAATTGATTCATTGACAATTTTTCTCTGCTGGCTTTCATAGCTCTGAGAAATCCCTTTATCGTGTTGGTTTATTGTGAATTTTGTGCATTCCCCTTTTTAATTATGGGCCTGGAATTCCTGATACAGTAGTCCCTCGCTACTTCGCAGTTCGTTTTTCACTGACTCTCTCTATCGCGGTTTTTCAAAGATTGGCCATGACACACAATTGGCTGATTTGATGCATGAGCTTCATGATCGGCATTGATTTTTTTATTTAAAATAAATTATTTGAAATTATTTAGCACCTGTGTGCAGCCCACAGCTGTGGGTGAATCTTCCTCCTGCAGCTGATCAGCTGATCTCCATGCAGAGCAGAAAAGTGGGCATGGCCGAGAGTGCAGCCAGAGGCAGGGAGCTGAAATCATGACATTCTATGATCTTTTAGAGCATTTAGAGTTTAGAAACATTGTTTAGAATATTGCAAGAGTGTGGGAAGAGTTTAAAACACCTTAATATATAAACACTATAATAAACTACTACTTACTACTTGTACTTCACAGTTTTTCACTTGTTGTGGGTGTTCAGGGTACGGATCCCCTGCAATAAACGAGGGACTACTGTAACATCATTCTACACCAGGAGTGTCCAATCCTGGTTCTTGAGGGCCACTATCCTGCATGTGTGTATCTGTGCTCCAACACGTGTAATTCAATAGATGAATTACTTTTCATGTTTTACAGAAGCCTCTTAATCACCAATTGATTTACATCAGGTGTGCTTGAATGGAGAAGCATCTAAACCATGCAGGATAGTGGCCTTCAAGGACCAGGACTGATGATGATGATGATGATCAGGACACCTGATCTAGATCTATATCATGGTATTAAAGCTGAACCCTCATAAACAAAACTACCGGTAGCTTCTAGACCAGGTAATAAATGGTCAAATTTTAACCAACTTTAACTTTGAATCCTTTGAGATGGAGAATTCCCAAATGTTAATAACTCGATGTAGAAAAATTCCTCTTGTCGCTTTTTTTGTCAGCACTAGTCATATTAAGAAATTCCAAAGCAATTTGCATTTTTAATAGATTTTGTTGTCTAATTCTGATATTTATTCCTCTCATTGGGAAATCATAGGGCCATAATTAACCTCCCAAGAACCATTGTTGGACAGCTCTAAGAGCTGCTTTTTTATATACATTACTGAGTGTTTACCATTAAGTCGCATTGACACCGCTTCATTTGTCATCTTCTTCTCTATGCTGCAGGTGTGCAAGCAGCCAAAAAGTCTGGAATCCCTGCTCCAAGAGAAATCCCTTCAGCCATGACGAGAGATCGGGTTTCTCTTAGAGATCAACTGAGAAGCTCATCCACTAAAAGAATGGTTTCCAGTGCCAGCACCTCGAGCCTCTCCACTCTAACAAAGCAGACACGTAACTCAACCAAGTCTCGTACAGATGCTGAGGGCCAGGAAAAAGGCCATTTGGAGAGCCAGGTGAAAGAGCTGATGGCTGAGGCCAAAGCTAAAGACTTAGAGATCAATAATCTGAAGACAGAGCTTCAGCTCTGCAGAAATAAAACCTACACAGCTTCTTCTTTACCCTCACCCATCTCATCTTCATACCCAGAGCATGCAGCTGATTGTGAGCAGGAGCAGGTGGCTGAGGCCCTGGTACTGGTCGGAGAGCTTAGAGAGAAGAATGGGAAGTTTCAGAGAGAGCTGGCCAACCTGAGGGAGGAGAACCAGTCACTGAAAAAAAGGCTGCTCTGCTTGGATGCTTCTCTTTCTGGCAAAAACAAAAGCTCTTCTTCTGATACTCTTGTGTATGGTACGTCCTCAGACTGCTCACCCACCAAACAGAATGGTCTCCCCTCCACTGCCAGCCCACTCAAACCCTCCGTTTCCTTCAGCTCTGACACTACAAAGGAGTCCCCATCTCCAGACTCCTCAGTGTTTGAGAAGATCTCGCCACGCTCAGAATCAGGAAGTAGTTGTGCTAGTGGGGAAGCTGTTGCAGCAGAAGTGAGCAGTGCTGTGAGTCAGGATGCGTCAGTGCAAAGACTAACTGAACAGATTCACAAGATGGAGGAGAACCATCACAGCACAGCAGAGGAACTGCAGGCGACACTGCAGGAGCTGGCTGACCAGCAGCAGGTGGTGCAGGAGCTAACGGCAGAAAACGAGCGTCTGGCCGAGGAGAAGCGCCTCCTGCAGACCTCACTTCAGCAGCAGAGAGAGCATCTGGAAGTGTTGGGTCAGAAGAATGAAACGCTTGCTGTCAGACTTCAGGAGCAAAGTCAGGCTCAGGCCCAGAGGCAGCAAGAAGTAGGTAGCCAAGGGCCTCGCCTAGCGGAGCTGGAAGAGAAGTATGCAGAGCTGGTGGAGAGCTCGCGGTTTGAACGTGAAAAACTGGTGGACATCCAGCAGCAGTTGACAGGCAGCCTGCGGGCGCTGGAGGAAGAACACCAGGAGGCCCAGGGTCAGGTGCGCTGCCTCAAAGAGGAAATGGACAGATTGCAGGCCCAGCTGGACAAGGAGGTGGAAAGCAGAGGTCGGGCATCCCAAGCTGCAGAGGAGCACCGAACAGCAACAGACTATCTCAGAATGGAAAACAATAGGCTGAAGGCACAGGTGGATATTGAGAAACAGAAAGTGGGCGAGCTGAAGGCCATGCAAAGTGCCAGTGACAACACAGAGCTGCAGAATTTGCTGAAGACTGCTCACGCTGAGAGGGACAAACTGGAGGTGAAGCTGACAGAACTGAGACAGGAGCTTCTTCAGGCCCAGGCAGAAACTGAGCAAGTGCGAGCCACATTGTCCAAGGTACTGTGGAAGCTGGTTTACATGTTATTTTGTTAAGTGTAAATGGTTAGATTCTCTACATTCATCATACACATCACAGTGGCAACACCCCAGCTCCTGCCTTGGCTTAGGAATGTGGATAATCTGTTTTCTACATGACTTGTGAATATTAAGCATTTTAGTCAATTAAAAGTACCAGATTTTATCCTGTATACTTCACAGCTTTTTGCATATATTAGCATGCCCTGCGACTTATACAGCAAAGCTGTGTTTTTTCCCCATATTTATAAACCAATTTTCAGCTGAGATCTGATGAGTTCATTCAGTCTGACATGGAAAATATTGAACACTACCATTTTCAGCCACTAGAGGGCGCTCAACTTATATGGCAAGCCAAGTATCTCATTAATAGTTAAAAGTGGCTATTAATGAGACACTTGGCTTGCCATACAGATCAGCTTCGTCTCACTCTGCACGCTCCTGCAGCCGCCATTTGGCAGCCAATTGATTTTTTGCCACAGCACAGCCCCACACTTATGGGTGGTCAGCGGTGACGCATAATGGATGATGTATATGGTGAAGTGACATATTTAAGTTTTTTCCACTTTATTAGACATATTTGGACTGATACAACTTATATCGTTCTTTGTTTGTAGCCAGGTCTCTCTTGTAAATGAGTCCTCGAGGCTCAATGGGATTAACCTGCCCAAATAAAGGCTGAATGAATACGACGTTGCGACATGTACGGTGGCAAGTACGGTAGTTAGAGACGCATTTTAGTACTTACAGTTCCTTTAAACAGTTAGCGTGAACTTTGAATCACTTTGGTTTTCCCCTAAAAACCATGAACACTTCAGTTTGGCTTGTGTTGCTTAAATGTGACGTGTGTCTCCATCAATTTAGGAAGTCATCATTGTTGGACGGGGACTTTAGTTGCCAACATCAGGGGCACAGAGTTTCACAAGTGCATGAACTCTGAGTCATACCTCTGTAACCCGCCAAATGGATGTGAAAGTGAGGTGACTCTAAATTCACTGACAAACATGCTAATCTGTTCCAGTCCATGGTGCCAGGTGGAGTGTCCTGACTAACTACATCATGTACTTTTTTTAGTGTATTCTCCTCACTGAGACCTGCCCTGTAGTGTGATTTCTCACATCAGCTGTAATTGAACACTGACTTCAGCTTCAGTGGCTGGAGAAAACAAGAAAGCTGCGGGAGCTTTTTTCCCTTTATTTTGTTTTACTTTTATAACTTTTTACCTTAACATGGATGAATGAAATATATTAGACTTTTAAACAGTTATCAAATACTACATCACAAAATTATAGAGCAACTTAAGGATAAATTTATTTACAGTGATTGTCAGCTGGTGGTCCTCACTTCATACCAGCTGATGAGCTTGTTCTCTCTAGCCTCTTATGCATTCAGTTTGTCATCATTATCTGCAAACACGTACAGTAGTGTGTTGTAGTCCAGCTCAGAGAATTATAATGATGGGAGGATGTTAGCCAGTCAGAACATGAACTCTCACAACACATGATCCAGCTTGACTTAGACTCCAAGATACCAAAGGACGTGCAGTCAAGATTAAAGATGTTTACGTTGTTGGCTTGGCAAGACTTGAGAAGCACTACAAAACTAAAGATGCTACTGTTAAGTCCTTTGTAAAACAAATATTATTCCCTTCATTCTTTCCTGCATTTGTTCTCATTCACTTTTCCATCCTGTTGGTAACGCAAACGTAGCCTGTTTCTCAGCCATGTGAGAAGCACAGCTCACCCCGTACAGGTCACCAGTCCATCACAGAGAATACAGACAAACAAATATAATGCTCACATAAAACCCAGGGTTCAGTTTGAATCTCCAATTACCCAACATGTTTGTTTTAGAACTGTGAAAAGAAACCAGAGTGACTAGATAAACCCCACACATGCAGAGGAAGAACATTCAAATTCCACATACAAATCAACCCAGTTGGGTTTAGACATATTCTTGCAGGCATCCATTCAATGACACACCTTTAGATTAAACCTCCAGAAAACGTTCACTTTTAGAGCAGATTCAGTCCAATTGTAGCTCAGATATCGACGAACAGTTTGGCTCGCGTTTAGATGTACAGTATTTCTAATTTAAAAACGCTCGCGACCTCCTGAGCTCTATTTATGTAAAGTTAAATTCCTGAATGGGTAAGTTGTTGCAAGAACATAATGAATGTTGCACATTATGTACACGGCTGAGTTAATGAGTTCAAAAAGGTAACCTGATACTAAAAATGAACTCGTAATCATTAGCAGTGTATCAGCTTCTGTAAATGTTAACTGATGAGATGATTGTTTTTTTCCATGTTTGGGTCTTTCCTTTAAGGAAAAGTAAAACAAAGCCCATTCTTCAGCAATGCAAAGCATTTAATGCTTTTTAATTCTTGAGTCCTTTGTTGAACTTTTGACCGCTGACAGCAGTTCTTTCTTTTTCTGGTATCATCATAACCTTTGTGTTGGCTTTAGTTATCTCTAAAGCCAACACAAGGCATAAAACTACACAATAAACAATCATTATCTTCACACATGAACATGTTATCATACCACTGATAGACATTCTGTCTCCAAGCAGTTTTCTTTGGGTCAATGTGACAAAACCACTAATAATAATAATGATGATAATAATAATAATAATACTTTTTTCAATTTTCTGCCTCAACTCTTTCATTCACATTGCCATTGGCAAATCTCCCATGATAATTACTGGTATTTTTATGTAAGTTTATTTACATTATTTGGCATAAAGTATAGCATTTTTTCAACCTTTTTTAAAAAATTTAACATTTTATGTTCAGTGAATCACAAATACAAACTAACAACAAAAACTTATTCCAAAAAGTAGAAAACTGTGTAGCACAGTTGGAAAACAGAGGAGCATGGCAAAGTTATTCACTAGCTGCAGACGTTTCAAGAAATTACAAAGACTGGTTTATCAAAATGTGACTAAACATAGACTGGACCCCAAAGTTAAGAAAAATAAATCCCTTTTAGTAAATTTTATTGACCGTCTGTTAGCTCCTTCACAGTTACTGTCACTGACGTAATTCCTAAGTTTTACTGTTTTTGTTTTTTTTACAAGTTCAAACTTTCATGTTCTTATATTTTTTCATGCACAGCTGGAAGTCAAGTGCCAGCAAATCCAGGAGCAGGCTGAGAAGAGAGAGCTGGAGCTAAACGATGAAGTGAGTTCCCTGGAAGACGCCAGGACGCAGGCAGAGAACCAGATGAGGGAAATGAAGGAGACCATCTTTGAGCTGGAGGACCAGGTGGAGCAGCAGAGGGCTGTAAACTGCCACACCAACCAAGCTGTGCTGGACATGGAGAGTGAGTTGGGTGGTGCCTCAACAAAAACACAATCTTCTAGTATCTGATCCGCCCTTACGAATGGGTGGTAAAATATTAGAAAGACTTCCAGAACTATCACAGTTTAAAAAAAGAATATGCCTCTTAAAAGTTCTATTAAGAACAAAATATTTTAAAGTTACTGGCTAGATTTGTCTTTAAAATATAGCGGAGGTCACTTTAAATGTTGCTTGTCACTTATACAACATCCACAGGCCATTATTATTAATATTATATTTTATGTAATTAGTAATTTCATCTTCATAAACTAGTAAAACACGTGTTGACCAAGAGTGATTGATGTTACAAAAGGCTTCTTTGACCAGAGTTAGCCTTACTAAACCTGCTCCTACAATGCAGCCATCATTCAGGTCAACAGCAGTGGGAAGAAGAATGGGGAAAAAAAAAAAAACGTGTTCAGGAAACAGGAATATAAATGGATTCATACAAATTTCAGTTCTGAAGACAGCCATTGTCCTCGTCACTGTTTCAGCTTCTTTGATACGAGCTCGTCCATCATGAGCCACACTTTCAATCAAAAACAGGTAGAATGTCTTGCAACTTGAAACCTCTGTCTGACCTTCATTGTGTTCTTCAGTAGAAAACCATTTGAATCGTCTTTCTGTTTATTAATTTCCTGCTGATCACTGAAACCTTCACCACGTAGAGTAACCTCATCAACTCGTAGATTGCACTTTGCTGGTGAAGATTCTCAGTCATCCAGGACATGATAAATTTAATACAAAAACAACTGGACTTTATTTGTAACAAAAGATGTTTCACTCTTCATCTGAGGAGCTTTCTCAATTTAAAGAGCACTGAGTGTGGGGCTCAGGTTTTGAAGACTGAGATAAGATACCTATGTAGATTGACAAATCACACCTCACACCTTAACAGTAGAGGTTTCTTAAAGTCTTTGTTAGTCTAATTCACAGATGAGGCTCCTCTGTTCCCATCAGGTGTGAAAATCGTCTGGGAATCCGACCTAAAGCTGCATTATACATTTTTGAAAGTTGGAATCTGAAACCTCCTCCCCTTTTAAGAGAAGGCTTCTCCCTCTTGATATAAACAGCTTCCTTCACACCCCTCTCAAACCACCACATCTGTCATCCTTTAATGGAATTTACTTTTCTTACCAGTTTAAACTTTATCTTTACTCAACAATGAACTACATTCAGCTAGAAAATGTGTTTGTCTTGGTTTGCTCAAACAGTACAAGATCTGATTAGTTTTAGCTTATGCAAACTCAATAAAACATAATCAATAAATTTAAAACAGGAATCTCTTTTCTTGAAGAGACCTGGCCATTGTTTGATGTTTTTAATGGACTTGGTCTGGCTCAGTTTGACCAATATTTAAACTATTCATGCTTTTAGCTAACCTTACTTCATTTTTTTTATTAATGCTTAATAATTGCTTCGTAATGCAGCAATTCATAAACACTACCAGTACTCATGAGGATTACTTTTTTGCCTTTCTGGGCAGAGTTTGCATGTTCTCTCCGTGCATGCATGAGTTTCCTCCCACAGACCAAAAACATGCATGTTAGTCTAATATGGTAACTCTAAATTGTTTCTGGGTGTGAGTGAGAGTGAATTGTTGTCTCTGTGTCCCTGTGATGGACTTGGGAACTGTCAAGGGTGTACTCCGCCCCTCGCACAGTGATAACTGAACATGGGTACCGGAGACCCCCGTGACCCAAAATGGACGTTGTAGGTAAAGATAATGGATGGATAGACTTTTGTGCTACAACAATCAGATAAATCCTTTCAGTGTGACTGAGCAAAGCTCTATAGACATAAAATTGTGTTCACTGGTTAAGGCGAGTATATTTAGTTGAGATAAATCAGAAGCTTAAAAAGGTAAATTGACCAGTTATCTAAATCTGTAATAAGACATGTTCATTTCATATGTTCATTTTTAGGTTCTGAGGATGGGAAAATCCATGTGTGGAACGCAGAAAGTGGCATGAAGGTGGCACTTTTAGACGGTAAACACACGGGCCCAATCACCTGTCTGCAGTTCAACCCCAAGTTCATGACGTTCGCCAGCGCCTGCTCCAACATGGTGAGTGTGAAACCACGACACTCAGAACTGAATCACACCTGAAGGTAGTTATAGTCAGAAATCTATTAACCCAAGCTGTATTCAATAAATACATTGAGATGGTTGTGATGTTTTAAATATGAAAATGTAAAGATAAAATTAAACAAACCTGAATTTGAAACATGGAAAATGGATACAAATTAGTGATGAATTAAGAGTTCACTTTAAAGTACAGTATGAGGGATGTTAAGTTTAAGCAAACTCAATAAAACATAATAAATTAAAACATGCTTTGTAACTTTTTTTAATCACTCATGTAGATTCAAGTCTTACCAACAAGACTGATAACTAAAGTGACTAGTTTATAGTTGAATATGTTTAATTTTTCAGGCGTTCTGGCTCCCCACCATCGATGACTGAGGATAACATGAAGCTACTGTTGGAGACCAGCGAGGCTCAGCTGGATGTGGATGTCACCAAAATCATATTTTTGTTGTAAATAACGGGTTGTAGGAATGAATAACTTGTTTATAATTTTTCTTTTTTATTTGTATTTAACATTAAAATGTTTTTCTTTGTAAAGATGTGGGTTTGAACATTGTCATTGTGTTTTAACGGTTCATTTTTATAGGTCGTTTCTGGGCCAAATAGCACACCTGAGATTTATTTATTTCATTTAAGTCAGGAAAACGTGAAGTTAAATATATTTTAGTCTGTTAGCTGCTGAGGAGGCTCGTTTAAATCTGTGCATTCACAGCACAGTTAATTATGACTCGTGTTTGGTAGCATGTAGGAAAATTAATATTTATTTTTAAAACGTTTGTGAAGACCTGGAGAAATTCGCTCAGTTTTTGTGTGTTTGTCAAAACGTCTTCACCTGAAGCTGAACTTGCTTTTAGTCCAGCTGAGTGGAAGATCAGCTCATCTGATGGAGCAAAATGTCTTCAGCACAGTCAGGTGTTTTATGACGGTGAAAACATCTTACTCAATGTGTTGATCGTCAAGAGTACGTTACGCTTCCTGTCGCTCATATTCAGATGAAAATAAATCTCAACACCTGCCATTTTAATCCATATTTAAACCAAACACGTACAACATCATATGTATGCTGGTCTGGAACGTAGAAGCTTCCAGCAGTGCGTTCGTTCTTAGGAACAAGTTGGTGCAATCGTTTTGTGGGTCGGTCTGTTCAGATTTGTGTTGGGCTCTTCACGGGCCTCTCCCCCAGCCTGGACAGTCAGGGAGCTAAATTTGGGAGACAGGAGATCAGGTTCCATCTGTGCACGTGACTCGGTCTCATTTACTTGAGCAACATCTCAGTTCATACAGACGCGCCGTGAGCCCAGAACCTCAGTAATCTTCAGAACAGTCCCTGACCCTCACCTGAAGTGAAGGAACTCTGCTTTTTTTTTTTTTTTTTTTTTAATCTGAATTGGACTGAATCGTTTGGAGCTTCTCTTCTGCCCGCTGCGTTGCTTCTGTGTGTACCGACACCCCCCGGCAGGAGAAGACGCCGCTGACCTGCCATGTTTCTCGCTCTGACGGTGACACCAGAGCTGAGGCAGTTCCTGGCCAAGGCAAGAGGTGGAGCGGTGCGCCTCATCAAAGTGTGCATCCGGGATGGTGAGTGACCCCCAGACTGGCCCCCCGGGGGGCAACTTTCTGTGCACAAAAAATGTCTGTGGATAATTTGATGCCGTGCTGAAAATAGAAACCGTTTAATTAAAAATCACACTTGTTCCAGCTGTTTGTAACAAGTTCTCCATACACACCGTTGTTAGTGGTGTTTGATAATGTAAGAGTCATCATACTTTTCACTAGATGTGCTCAATCACTAAAAATATTGCATTTAACTTGAAGTTTAGCAGCTTCACTGGTTGAAGCTGAAATCACAATAAAATAAATACTTGATTGTTTTAGGCCCCCAAAAAAAGATTTGGGGATAATTGCTCAGTTGTAAATGTCCATCTTTACTCATCCACTACTTTCTGTAAGTTTCATCAAAATCTGCCCGGTGGTTATTGAGATACTTTGCTAACAGTCAAACACTGAGGTAACAGTACCGTAGTTCAGAGCTCCAGAGAGCAGGAGGCCGTGCTGCGACAGA
>JARVGQ010000390.1:22976104-22989554 GCA_031762355.1 Hypsolebias martinsi | reverse complement strand
GGACAAAATTGGACAATGCGACTTATACAGAGGTGCGACTTATACAGCAGAAAATACTGTATATATATATATATATAACGGCCATTTATACCAGTCAGAGATCTGAGCTGTACAATCTTTTTACATGTTTTTATTCATATAAAAACAAAAAGAGTCAAAGTTTAATCTTTTTCATAGTTTTTGATAAGTTGTTTAGTCTCAAACCTAAAAATATTCTCTCAATCACATACATCAATGTCTTCAAAATTCATACTTTAATCACTTTATAGTAAATGTCTATTAAATTTCCATTCCTTACATTCTTTCTCAATCAATTCTATCAATTTTTTTTTTTTTTTTACTTTCCATACACTTTCTGCAGCTCACAAAGCAGCAAAAAGAGCATTAATCATTCTAGCAGCTGATCTGGTGTCAGTATACTCAGGCACAACATACATTTGTAGCAGAGTCGTGTGCCTCTTGAGCCTTTCCACAATTTGGTGTAATTAATAGACTGGGAATAATTAATGATTAATGATCAGAGAAAATTCAAGCAATTATAAGCCCAAACAGTGGATCAGCTGCCATCTTCTCTCAGGTAAAGAACATAAAAGCATACCAAGAATAATCGGTTCAAAGGCTTCAAAATGAAAAGTATCATCAAAGCTGACATTATAGGCAACTTAAATGTCTCAATTATTGCATTTGCTTATTAATGTACTGCAGTGTGCGTCACTTGTTACTTGGCGTAAACTTATTTTTTTATGAACATGTTTTTAAGTCTCTCACCAGCATCGTCTTCAGATCTGATTTAGTTCAATTTAACTGAACAGGCTTTAGGCGCTGCTGTCAGTAAACGTGAACTGTGTAAGGATTGAATTCAGGTTTGCTTCTAATGATAGAGGTGCACAAAAATCAATGCAAACCTTTAAGCTGACAAAGCTAAACCTGATATTATGACAAGATTTTAGTTTTTTACATACCATATTTTTTGGACTATGAGGTGCACTGGATTATAAGGTGCATTCATGCAAAATAAATTAATTGACTGATTTTTTTTCTTTTAGCGCCATGTACCACATAAAATTGGTTCAAGGTCAGTAAGTACAACCAGAATTAATACACATGGTGCACTGGATTATAAGGCTCACTGTCGATTTTTGAGAAAATTAAAGGATATTAAGTGTGCCTTATAGTCTGAAAAATACGGTACTCTTGGCTGATTATATTAAGTTAAAAAAATTAAGTATTTAAAGATAAGTTAAAGGAGGAAGGTTCACTCTTATCTGGGTTGAAAATTGAATCAAAGCATACGCTGGGGGAAAAAATTAGACCTAAGTAGTTGAATTCAACAAAGTGAGAAAGTTTTATTGCCACATTTCATTAAAAACGTTGCTGACTAGTCAAAATGTAACTGGCGGGGTCTTGCCTTCTCACACGTTTACATCAGACAGAAGGTCACGTGTAATTATGTTCCATTTTGATTTGGCTCCTGATAAGTAGCCCCATGTCCTGGTTAAAGTGGTAATAGTGATATCTGAAGAAAAAAGTTATCTGATAATATTAAAGGAGTACGGTTGGATACCCATGTGGACAAAATTAAGCATGTTTGAAGAAAAATATTTTCCCTACAAAATTCTGTAAAATGTTAAGTAAATTACCTTCAGTTCCACTGTTTGAATCACAGCTAGAGCATGGTACCCTGGCCAACCTCAGCCACTTCTATACAACGCTGGTTCAGTGCACTCTCGGTTGTCACACCCGTAACTCCCCCTCCTTTTCTTTCTCATACCTCACTCCACACGCTTTTTTAAAATTCTGTTGCTCTTTCCTGAAAATTCACCTGTGGTTTAGTGCAGTCTGATGATATATCTGATGATGAGCTCCTTGTTAATAATTCATGCACTCACACAACTGATTGGCTCCCAGTTATCACACTTTACTTTTATGTTTACACACTTCAAGGAATAATCATCTGCAAAAGGAAGAGATTACTTTTTTTTTTTTTTTTTAATTATAAAATGTAGAGTAATATTCTCTGAACAAACAAAATAAAGTAAGACATCTAGAAAAACATGTTTCAGTTAACCAATTCTGTACAAATACACATAACATTGAAATGATACAACCCTCTCACTAGAACAGAACATTTTGATCTAACTGCACGTTTAAAAAGAAAATGATAAAATGAAGATCCAAGCAAAAAATAAATAAATTAATAAAGGTAAGACATAGGCATAGCCTGACTGTGTGTGTTCTGCAACATCTTTAATGGTTTCTAAATGTGTCTTCATTATTTTAAACAATGTTTTGTACGTCATGTATGAGTAAAACTATGTTGGTGTTCTAACCTGAATGTCTGACAGCTGCAATCTGACATAAACCAGACAGCAACATTTTGTTCTTGCTGCTAATCTAGTTGGACAAGTTGACTGAATTCTTTGCACATGTAGGATTCAGAGGCTAACGTTAACTATTAGCTGACCTAAAAGATGATGTGTGGAAAGTATTGACATATTTTCCAGTGTGATTTTTAAAAGTATAAATTTTAAAACAAATGTAGTACAGGTGGTCCTCGGTTTACCAATCATCCGGTTTATGAAAATCCGGACTTAAGTTCGACCCCCGTAAGTCCAGTTACGGTCTAAATGCGTCTTTACGTCATTACGCATGCACTTTTAAAATGTGTTTATATGTGTTTATAGATGAAAGTGTGGTGTAATGTGTTAGCTAACTGTTTGTAAATAAAGTTCTGTGTCGATAAATGGGTGTGCGGTGCAGCGTTAGCATACAATTACATGTATTTACGTGACATACGGGCAAAATCTGGACTAACGATCGCCACGTGCGATCAATTCCGGTTTATGTTCAAATCGGGTTACGTTTGGCCCGTTGGAACGGAACGCGATCGTAAACCGAGGACTACCTGTATGTGTGTGTGTGCGCACACGCGCGTGTGTATGTGCGTGTGTGTAGAAAGAAATGCAAACAGACATATTTGCAAAACTTTACTTTTTAATCGCTGCTTATGAAACTTGACAAACTAGTTTAGCCAGCAGTTCTGTTGAAAAGGTTCATATCAAACGTTGCATCTAAGAATAATGTGACAAACTTTCCTTGAATCATGAAAGATAAAATCTGGGTTTATGGCTTTGCCAAAAACAGTTTTTTATTCATTACTGCTGCTAACAGACAAAGTCTGACGTCAGTCTTCACAAAATAAATCTTGCAGTTTAATTTATATTACAGAGATGGTTTTCAAAAAGGTTCATTAGTTTGGTTGTTTCCTGTAAAATGAGAACTATTCAGCTAAACCACATTCTTCTGTCTTGGTTTTTCATGCATTCTTGTATTAAGCTCTGAGTCATGTTAGTCACTTCAGTGCTCTGGTGAAATGAGAAAAATCAGAGTCAGAGTTTCTTTATTGTCATTCGCACCACATGAGGTACATGTGGTGGAATTAAATTATGTTCACAGGGTCCCAGTTACATCCAGCAATAAAATGTAAAAGAAAAACAGTAATAAGATCTAAGATATGGACTAAGAAAAACATCAACTAAAAATACAGTAAGCACTAATGGCATAAAAACATTACATGGAACAGCAGCACGAACATGAGTCTGTGTGAGCAGATGAGCACGAATGAACACAGCAACATGAAACAGATCAGCAGCAACATGAAACAGATCAGCAGCAACATGATATGATTTTTCACAGTGATTATTCTGGTTAGATATTCATAAGGCTGCACAAAAACTCAAGTTCATGTTGCTGTTTGACATATTGTTTTTATTGTTTAATGCTATTAACGTATTATTAGTTGATGTTTTTTTAGTTGATATTTTTCTTAGTTCATATCTTAGATATACTTACTGTCTACTTACACTTATACTACGTATACTTACTTTACTGTCTTTCTTTTACAGTGTATTGTTGTCTGTAACTGGGACTCTGTGCACATAATTTCGTTCCACAAGTTCAACATTTGGTGCATATTCAGTATTTATTCAACACTTTATTTTTATTTTTTTTACTTTAAAAATAAAATAAAAGCAAGTCCTTATCGGCAAAATAAAGTGATGTGGAGCATGTTGCATGTGTTCTCACCAAGCACAGACGCTGCAGCATTGTCTTGCTCTGTGAGGTGCAGCTGGGCTGCAACAGAGATCTGTCAGGTGTAGACTCTGCTGATGGAGCAGGTGTAGACTCTGCTGATGGAGCAGGGCAGAAGCCGGGAGGCTTGGAGGGTTTAATGTGGAGTTTAGAGACGAACCGTCACTTGCTGACATGTGTTCTGGATAAAATACAGTGAGAAACGGGAATGGAGGACAGTTAGCATTTATGCAAATTAGCTTAGCATCGTAGCACTGGTGTTGTCCTATTATGGCGTCAGCCTCTTTTGTTAGTTAAAAATATGTTCAGAACCGATAAGATCAGTAACTTAAAATATGTTTAAAGTTAGAAAACACTCAACATCTATAAATGATTCAAGCAGAGCTGTAGTTGTGTCCAAACCACACTCCAATTGCTCCATCTAGATCACTTTTTTCATCAGCCACCAAGCACAACAACGCCTGCACATCTACATTTGACCACGTCTTTGACATTGTTTTTTATATCTTCAAAATACGTACAAGATACGCTCCTCGAGGTATCGCCAGTGGCAGGCGGTAGAGAAAATGGCAGACGATTTGTTTTGAAAAGACTCCTCCCGCCGACCAATCAGTGACCGACAGTGTTTCTGATGTCACGGCTCGGCTCGCTTGGACCCCTTGAGAAGCAGGGCCAGAATTATCGGGTAGAGCAGGTCCGAAGTACTAGTGGAAAATACCTCAAACACGGGTAGAGCCGGAAGTATCCGACCCGCGCCGAGCCAGTGGAAAAGGGGCATTAGGCTGCTACCCCCGTGACCCGACCCCGGATAAACGGAAGAGAATGGATGGATGGATGGATGGATATTTTCAAGGTAGGTGGGACAAAACCAGTTTGGATGGAGAGGTTTATCTCAGATGTGATCAAAGGACTGATGAAAGAGATGTTTCTTTTCAGCAGAGCAGTGGGGAAAAGAATTGAGGGCACAAGTAGAAGATTTCATTACTTTAATAATAGCTGTCACCTTTTGCTCTGAGACTGATGTAAAACATCAAAGAATTTCAGGATTGTTTTCCTGGGGCTTGTAAAATGGTGCTGGTGGAACTATCAAGTTTGTCAGGGCAGACTGGATGATGTGAATTTTGTTATGGAAAAAGTTCATGAAGTTATTGCAGTGTTCATCAGTTGTTTCTGTAAGTGAGGAGGTTTTGGGTTGAAGGAGATGGTTTACTGTGGAAAAGAGTTGTTTGGAGTTCCCAGGGCTGTTGTTAATGATGGCAGAGTAGTGCTTGGAACGTGCTTCATGGAGGGCCTTCACATAAATCTTTTGATGCTCCTGATAGGCCTATTTATGAACCGTGAGTCCAGAGCTGATGTATCGACGCTCAAGAGCACGTCCATCCGTTTTCAAGTGTCTCAGCTCATCATTGTACCAGGGAGCTGAATGGGTCAAGCTGACAGCTCTAGTTTTAACCAGTGCATGCAAGTCCAAAAGATAACTCAGGGTTTGATTGTACAAACCGGATTCCAAAAAAGTTGGGACACTAAACAAATTGTGAATAAAAACTGAATGCAATGATGTGGAGATGGCAAATGTCATGATAAAATATAACAATCCTGGGATTCAGAATAAACTGGACATAAAGATGCTTGGTACCCAAACAATATACAGAATATTTGGATCCCAAAATAAACTCCCTCTGTTATCACATGACGCTGTCAAAAAGGAGGATCACGACCTTCTCCCAGTGAGTTGTGCATTTTTAGCTGGGAAGTCATTTCATTCAGACGTTGTCTGCTCCTCCTCAAGATAATGATCTCAGTAATTAATGTGGTGAAACTTGGGCTTTTAATGATGAGGGATTTCCAGCGATGGGTCGCATCACTGAAACTGTGCTCCTGTCGCCATTTTCATCGCAGAGTGGAAGTACCTCCGACATATATGATGGCTATCAAGTTATGGAGGGACCTGATGGTTTTCACCACTGGGGCACAGCTGGGGGCAGTGACATCCAGTGTTACCTTGACAGCAGATGCATCCCTAACAGGATGGGGTGCGACCATGTTGAGCCGATTAGTAAAAAGTGTGTGGTCATGGAAAATGTCATGTCTCCACATATATATGCTGGAACTGCAGTTTTCCTAGCTTTAATGTATTTTAGGTCCCATCTAAAGAAAAGGACTGTCATGTCTTAGTGAAAACAAGTAACTCCACAGTGGTAGCCTAAATGGACTGTCAGGGCAAAACACAATCCCTTCAGCTAAATAGACTAGCCTGGGAGTTAATCCTATGGAGCAGCGCCAGACTCTTGTCACAGGTGACCCATGTGGTGAGGATCCTGAACATAGGAGCAGATCTTTTGCCCAGGGGCAACCCACTGTGTGGGAGGTGGGGACTCCATCCTCCAGTGGAGCAGACTTGGCAGAGATATGGCAGGGCCGCCATATTTATCTTCACTTCATGGGAAAACACTCATTGTCCACTGTTTTTCTCACTGTCGGACACAAATGCTCCATTGGGGGTGGACGCTTTGAACCAGTGTGTGGGGTAGGGATGAAATTTTTTTTTTAAACAGCCCTGCTTTTAGCTTTAACCACAGCTAAAAGAGTAAGTGATTTACCTGCTTTATTCATCAGTCCTTCCTGTTTACAGTGGGAACCTGGGCTCTAAGGTGTGTCTGAGACCCATTCCAACTTTTGTGTCTAAGGTGATGAATTCTGTATCCAGATGTTGTTCAGTGGAGCTGTTAGTTTTCCACCACCTCCATTCTCCTCTGAAGAAGATCCAAGTCTCAACTCTCTGTGCCCTGTATGGATGCTGAAAGTGTATGTTGACAGGACAGCTGAGTTCAGGAAGTCAGACCAGCTGTTTGTTTCGTGAGCAACCACTCATAAACGCAAAACAAGTGTCTTGCCAGAGGCTGACACACTGGATTGAGGAGACCATGATTCCCTGTTACAGATGATGGGTCAATTGGTCTACAACCCCAATTGGTCTGAAAGTCCATTCTACCAGGGGCATGGACACATTATGGGTCCTGTTTCAAGGGGCATGTAGTTCAGGATATTTGTGCAGCAGCTAGCTTGGACACACCACACACGTTTGTGCACTTTTACAGACTGAATGTGGCTCAGCCATCCTTAGCTCATGCAATACTGGACACCAGAAATTCAAAGCCCTCTTAACTTGGATTCAGGACAAATGTTGGTTTCAGGGCTTTCATGCAAAACAGGAGTGGGCTATATCTCCCTTAGTGGAACACCAAATGAAGTTAGAAAAAGAGCTTTAGGTTACTTAATGTAACACTGGTTTTCTGATAACAGTGAGGTGTTTAGTTGACACTATCCTCCATGCATGGACATGGAAAGAAATTAGGGATGCATGATATTATCGGCATGGTATCGGTATCGGCCGATATTCATGTTAAAGTTCAATATCAGATAACGGCCATTCCATCAAAATAACTCGCAGATATAATAGGCGCTGTTTTGCCTGCAGTGGCAGCACAACGCAATGATGGCACGTGTGCCTACCTGATCTCACGGTGGAGAGGAAAATTCAAAATGTCGGCGGTGTAGAAGTTTTATTTTTCGTTGGTGAGGATGTAGGATTCTGAAGATTTATGGATTTATGGACTGGAGATTCCTTGGATAGAGAACTTTACTAACTGGCTTTTCTCTGTTTGTGAATGCTCCTGCAAGTGCCATGGGACAACTTTGTTGTGAATTGGCACTATAATGTATAAAAAACTGAATTGAATTGAACTACGTTGAGCCTCGCTATATCGTCCCCAGTCTGAGATATTTTTCCGACGTAACGTTACCCGAGTTACAAGCCGTCATTCCCACTGTCATTGAGAAGCTAATAGCTGATAGCACGACTTGTTTGGTGAGTTTTACCACAGACATTTGGACATCGTGGATAGACAAAAACTTTGAACTTAAAATTAAAAAGACTGTCCTTCATGCACAGGAGAGCAGAGGATCCCACACTGCAGCTAGGAACCTGGAACAAGCCTCAACAAGCAAGACAGCATCGCAGGTGACTAATGCTAATAAATAACAGTTAACACTTTTCATTTAATATAAGTTAAAAGTGATATACTGTACATATCTTATGGTTGTTACTGAATATATGTCACCAGCTCTTACATCTGTAGCACAGTTTTTGTAGCAAATAAGCCTAAATAAGAGGGCTATGTTCTGACAAAGGAACGTATATAAATATCGGTATCGGCATTGGTTATCGGCCGAATAAGTTTTAACATATCGGCACATTGGATATCAGCCAAAAAAATCCAATATCATGCATCCCTAAAAGAAACCGTCCTAGAACTAACAGGAGGTAGTCAGTTTACCATGGTATCATGAATAGGGCAGAGCCCTGAGCACAACTCAAAGGGTCTGTCTCAGACAGACGTGATGTCGTTGGAGCTTCCATATTTGGTTACGCTAGAGCGTATCCCATAGTGAAACACCTCACTCTTTTGTCAAAGAACCAGAGTTACATTAAGTAACTTAAAGTTATCCACTGCTGTGAAGATTCATGGGTAAACACGTTCTTATTTTGCTGAGGTTTGATTTAAGGACATGAATCAGCGTCACCATTTATGCAAAGACTTTGAAAAAATTAAGCTTTCAGGTTGCTCGTCTAGACAACTTACCCTGTTTTCATCATAGATGATCTGAACTATGCTGCGATGCTTGTGCTCCACTGGGGGAGGGGTCACTGGCTTCTCGGGCTCCACCGGCTTTGCTGCTTCCTCCTCTAGTTGTTGCTAAGAGACAGGTTCAACATATTAAAAGAATTCTGACGAGAAATACACAAAGTTTAACAAACAAAACCAGTAGTGGTACAATATTTCTACACATACCTAAACTCTATACATTCAGATTTCTCTATTTATTTTTACTTTGTAAAAAACGATGATAGTCGCAGATCTACTTTGACATTGTTTACTGGACCCTATCACCCAGATCTCTGTGGGGCGAGCAGGTTTTATCTGACTATTCCCCGATTGCTTTTACCATAGGGGCCAAGATGATAAAGGCAGCCTAGTGAATTAGATGAGGGTTAGATGGAGCATTGCATACAAGTCTGTATTCAAACTACTGATATACAGAAACACAACTGCGAATACTTGAAATACTGCAAAAAATAAAAAATAAAAAACCTAGAGAACAATTCTAACAGAATGAAGGCAAATAAACAGGGCAACATCTATTTCAGCTCAAAGATTATGAGCCAACGTGGCTGAATTCAGAATAGCCTTTAATACAGCCATAACCTCAAAAACAAGCACATAAAGATAAAAATAAATAAATAAACAGACTGGAAAGCTAAAATGATTATATAATTCATATTTTTGGAACACGTTAGAATAAGTTACTTTGGACTCAGTCTTTCAAGTTGGAAGCGTAACTATGAACTGCTTATGAAAACATTTTGTAAAATTGTGCTTAAAATCAAGGTTTTTTAAAGATTAGTCAGTTTATCAGTAAAATACATCTAAAAGAATGCAAAATTGTTTGTTTTGCTAATTTTATTACGCCAAATTACTGGCATAGCATCTTAAAAACTGCTCTGCAGTTGGACAACATTCTGCTGTCAAAAAACAATTTTTTTAAAGCAAATAAAACAGTCATACATAAATGCTGTAGATGCAGTATGCTCAAACACCAGCCACCATATATAATAAAACCATTTCAAAAAACTTGAATTAACTGCAGTTTTGACATTTCTTTAAAAAAAAAAACCGACAACTCGTATTTATCATTTGCTGCAGATACTTGATAGGAGTTTTGCAAACTGATTGATTGAATCTATAGTTAAAAACACTGAATCAAATCTAAGTCGAGTTAAGATCACATTAGCCAAAAGAGGTTAAAAACAACTTGTTACAAAGTGTAAATCCTTTATAAGATAAAACAAATGGGCGGGGAGTCGTCACCAAATATCTCAAAGGAAACTCTAACTTCCTGTTTAGTATTTTAATACATCAAACCTGAGCCAAGTTACACTGACTGCAGCCCCTGACCTCAATCAACACTTCATTTCAAAGGTTTCTGTTCAGTATTACCGTATTTTCCACCATAAACATCGCACCACCCTATAAGTCGCATCAGTCCATATTTGTCTAATAAAGTGGAAAAATCCATAAATATGTTGCTTCACTGTATACGTCACATCTATTATGTGTCACTGTTGACGCGTCGCGTTTGTTACGTGTCACTGCTGATAACTCAGAAATGTGGGCTGAACCCAGAAATGTGGGCCGATGGTGTGCCAAAAATCAATGGGCTGCCAAATGGCAGCCGTAGGAGCGTGCACAGGAGGACTTTAACAAGAATTTAACAAGAATAACACTTAAAAAAAATTTTTGTTTGCTTGAAATTATAGCAAAGGTGTGTCTCAATCTAAAGTTTGCTTAATAAATGCAGTTTGAGGGTCATGTCATAGCTGCGTTTTAAAACCTGATACATGGAAGTAAATGCGTGCACGCGGCAAGTCATTGTGCAAATTTAACAAGATAAACACCTAAACCATTGTTTATTTGCTTGAAATTATTGTATAGCAAAGGTGTGTCTCAGTCTAACATGTGCTTAATAAATGCACTTTAATGGTCAAATTAGCTGCATTTTGCCGGGGCAGTGCAGCTGGTTTGACGGTCAGTCCAAGCAGTGAGTAGAATGAAGGTGGGGAGTCTATGACAGGCTGATTGTGTCATTAATAGCTGGTGAAGATTCTCAGTCATCCAGCGCATAGTAAATTCAAAAAACTTAAAGACAAAAACAATAAAGTATAAAGTATAATAAATAAAGTTCAGTTGTTTTTGTCTTGAACTTTTTTTAATCTGTCGTTATAGCCACGTTTTCCTGTTTATTACATGATACAACAGCATGCCATACAGCTGCTACCACACTGCTGCCATCAAGTGGTTGAAAGAGGTACTGCTCAACTTTTTTTTTCTCCAATCAGAATGAATGAAAACGTCATATCTCAGCCAAAAAATGGTTTATAAATATGGGAAAAAATCCATAAATACGTCGCTTCGGCCCATAAGTCGCAGGGCATGTAAATTATGCAAAACACTGCAACTTATAGGCCGAAAAATACGGTAACTCATTCAACAGCTACAACACCTTGTTATTGTTAAAACGTTGTACTGTACAGTGTTTCTCCCACTATTATTTATCTAAGGAGAGCACTCTGCCCTGTCATGGAACCAAGCGCCCGGCCTACCAGTATCAACCCCCCACTAACAACCGTCAGTATTAGTAAAGTAGCACTCCACTAGCAAACACATCCCCACCCCCCACCCAAACTTTCATTTTTACAGTTGACAGAAATCTGTTGCAGCAACAAATAACTTACTTCACTTGATTGTCCACCAGACAACTTTGAGGGAAGAGCTGGTTGTCTGAGACGAAAATCGGTTTTCTCAAAAAGCCAAACTTATGTCGACCCGTTTATGCAAGTGCTCCACTTTCTGTTTTCTTTGATACATTTTTGCAGCAGCACTATAGCACCACAAACTGGACTGGCATAGTTACTACAGTATTTTTGGTGTTAAATTACTAAATGTTTTATTTATTTCATAGAAAAGTTCTTTGTGTTTGAGGTTTGTTAGGAGACAAAATGCATGGCTGAGTTCCTCACCTGCTTCTTCTTCAGCTTTGAAATCTGCTGTT
The DNA here is from genome assembly GCA_031762355.1 of Hypsolebias martinsi. Classification (NCBI taxonomy): domain Eukaryota; kingdom Metazoa; phylum Chordata; class Actinopteri; order Cyprinodontiformes; family Rivulidae; genus Hypsolebias; species Hypsolebias martinsi. The sequence continues at coordinate 22,977,791 of JARVGQ010000390.1, read as the reverse complement.
CTACTTTAGCAATCTCCCGGTCCACTCGGTCCATACTCTGGATCAGCTCCTCCTTCGAGAGTTTGGAAGGTGACGTATCCTGCTCCTCCCCCATGGATAATGAGGGGCCTCCTGAGGATGGAGACTCTACTTTGACAGTAAACTGAGACTCCTGACATAAAGAGAAAGAGTGAAATATTAAGCCGGAAAAATCATCACATGAATTTGGACATAGCAATAAACGCTACATGGTCACACAAATACCTGTGTGACACAAGTGTCATACACATATTTTTACTTTAATGTCCATAAATCCAGAGGCATCTATTAAGAATGAAAATGAAAAATAAAAACACCCCAACGGTTGTGGTTACCTTGATATAAAATAACAGCTAAACATTTACCAAAATGTAGTAGAAAAGACGTGAGCCCCACCTTTTTGACCTCCACAGTGGCTCTTAAACTGTCTTGTACAGAGTGAGGCATGGGCAGCATGATGCCCCCGGCAATGGGAGTGGTGCGGTTCATGTGGGCTTCTGCAACAGTCTCCATGCGGGGGCGTTTAACCTCCAAGGCTTCATTCTCTGCCTGAGCTGTGATGGAGTGAAACTGCGGTTCGTAACCATGGCGTCTATCTGGAGGCCTGACGGAGAAATAAAAGACAGGAACAGTATCAGCAGCTATTGAATGCAAGAGGATAAACTACTATACATCAAGACACAAATACAAAAGATAAAACCCTACCTTTCAGCTCCAGGGTGGAACTCCGACAGTAAGGAGGGTCTCCTGCGACCCTGTGGATCCTGCAAGTGTGCACGGTAGTCTGGGATGGAGAAATCCTGAAAACACAAAAAGTGTTATAAATCATCTAATTAGGGTCAAAAGTGTTAAGAAAGATGGATATCTAATAAAAGAACAGCTCAGGTCTGCAAACCACACAAAAGACAAAGAAAATCAACTAAATCTTACAAATTAACAATTGCATTAATGTTCCAAACATCTGCAGCAGCTTACCTCCGTTTTACTCAAAACAATGGTCAACAATGGCTGGTCATTAACTCTAAATACACAACTGTAACAGGAAGTACAGTCAAAAATGTATGTTTTTAAATTATTTGGCTATTTTATTGATTAGGTTATTATTATGCTGTTTCTTTACTGATCTGGTGCTACATAACCTAATTACAGCTTATTGCAAGATCACTGCCACCATGTTTTAGTAAACCTTTAGTGGGATAAAAATCAGTGTTTCCCCTACCATTTTACAAGCGGGGCGCTCCGCCCCATCAACAGAGCAGAGCGCCCAGTCAAGCGACCCCCACCCCCACCTGTCGGCAACGACGCAACGCTAAACTACCAGCTCGCAATACAGGTGCACTAGCTAAAAAGCTAAAGGCAGCCTCTTCCCTCATGCTGAACCCCTCACGTTGAACCCCCCGCCACCCCCTCCCAACTCAAACAGTGGCTGAGATGTGTCTCTGTCTCTCTCCTCTCCCTCACCTTGCTTTAAAACTGTAAAACTGTCGTGGAAACAGCGCGCGGCTGTGTCTCTAACGTTTTTATTTACTTTATTCTATATTTAACTACTATAACTTATCTAAAAAAGCTAAGTCTGGTCCTCTGGACAATGATCTTATATCGGGGAAACTAAACAGCCACTGGCCAAAAGGATGGCCCAGCACAGAAGATCTACATCATCAGGCCAGGA
>JARVGQ010000390.1:22698835-22710925 GCA_031762355.1 Hypsolebias martinsi | reverse complement strand
CGCTTCACAGTACCAGCCATCCACCCATTCATACACACATTCATACACCGGTAGCGGTAGGCTGCCATGCAAGGTGCTAGCCAGTCCTACCGGGAGCAACTCGGGGTTAAGTGTCTTGCCCAGGGACACAATGAGGTATGCAGTGACCGGGTATCGAACCCTGGACCTTCCGGTCCTGAGCCGGCTGCCCTGCCTCTACACCATCTCGGCCCATAAGTGCACTTTTTAATCAGGACACAATAGGATTTAGATCGATGATTGACTTTGTAGTCAACATCTGATTTGCGGCCATTTGTTTTGGACACTCGGGTGAAGACAGGAGCTGAGCTGTCAGCTGATCACCACCTCGTAGTGAGTTGGATCAGATGGCGGGGAAATATGCCGGACTGACTGGGTAGACGCAAACTTGTAGTGAGAGTTTGCTGGGAACGTCTGGCTGAAGAAAGAAAGATTTTCAGCTCACACCTCCAGGAGAGCTCACATGCCAGCTGAGGAATACTGGAGAGCCAAGCAGTCCGCGGCCTTGGCTGTTGCTGAGGCAAAAGCTCGGATGTGGAGGAGTTTGGCGAGGCCTTGGATAGAGACTCTCGTTCAGCTCTGAGGAGATTCTGGCAAACCATCAGGAGGCTGAGGAGGGGAGCACTTTACTAACATTGTGTTCAGTGAAACTGTTGACCTCAAACAGTGATGTCATCAGTAGGCAGAAGGACTTCTCATTGGATCTTCTCAGTCTCAATGACACATATGTTATGGAGGAAGCTGAGTCAGGGGGCATCAGGGTTGTCCTGTCCATAACCATGACTGAGGTCGCCAGGTAGTTAAAAAGCTCAGCAGCGGCAGGGCTCCGGGGAGTGGATGACATCAGCCCTGATCTCCTTAAGCCTCTGGATGTTGTGGGGCTGTCTTGGTTGACACTACTTTGCAACATTGCGAGCACATATCGGGGGTAGTGCCACTGGATTGGCAGACTGGGTTGGTAGTTCCCTTCTTCATAAACGGGGACCAAAGTGTGTGCTCCAATTACAGGGGCATCACTCTCCTTAGCCTCCCTGGTAAGGTCTATGTACTGGAGAAGTGAGATCGTTGGTAAAACCTCAGATCCAAAAAGAACAATGTGGGTTCTGTCTTGGCCATGGAACACCGGACCAGCTCTTTACCCTCACTACTGTCCTTGAGAGGTCATGGGAGTTTGTCCATGTGTTTTGTGGACTTGGAGAAGGCATTTGTCCATGTTCCTCGGGGTACGCTGTGGGGATGCTCCGCGAGTATGGGAATGGAGGCCCAATGCTATGGACTGTTCGGTCCCTATATAAGCGCTGCGAGAGTTTGGTTCGCATTGCCGGCAGTAAGTTGTACCCCTTCAGGGTGGGAGTTGAACTCCACCAGGGCTGCCCGTTGTCACAGATTCTGTTCATAGCTTTAATAGACAGAATTTCTTTGTGAAGTCAAAGGGCAGAGGGAGTCCAGTACAGTGGCCTCAAGATTCCATCTCTATTTGCAGTTGATGTGGTCCTGATGGTGTCATCGTGCTGTGTTCTCCAGCTCCCACTGGAGCAGTTCGCAGCGGAGAGTGAAGCGGCTGGGATTAGGATCAGCACCTCCAAATCTGAGGTCATGGTCTTCAGTTGGAAAAGGGTGGATTGCTCTCTTTGGATTGAGGGTGAGATTCTGCCTTAAGTGGAAGAGTTCAAGTATCTTGGGGTTTTGTTCACGAGTGAGGGAAGAATGAAGCGTGAGATTGACAGAAAGATTGGTGCAGCGTCTGCAGTATTGCAGAAACTGTGCTGGTTTATTGTGGTGAAGAGGGAGCAGAGCTGTAAAGCAAGTATCTCCATTTACTGGGCAGTCCACGCTCCTACCCTCACCTATGGTCACGAGCTCTAGGCAGAGACTGAAATAATGAGATCGTGGATACAGGTTGAAACGAGTTTCCTCAGCAGGTTAGCTGGACTCTCCCTTAGAGAGAGTGAGAAGTTACCCATCAAGAATCCATTTAAGAAGAATTCTTAAAATTCATTCAAAGTCCAAGACCGACAGTGTTGTGTTAACACACCTGTATGCTCCAGAGGAGCAAACTGACAAGACTTCTGCTTTTGTATAAGTGTTCGCACTGATGATGTTCAGTTAATGAATACATCTGATCAAAACATCTGGCTAATAGTAAACCTCTTGAACCCATATGGAAGCACCAACAGTGGACATGCAGTGCCTGTAGAAAGTACTCATGCCCACAGATGTTTTATGTGAAAAATCATCCATTATCTTTACCCACCTCTTCTTTTCTGTGTCATGGAGGGTCACTGGTGCCCATATCCAACAGTCACTGTGCGAGAGGCAGGGGATACCCTGGACAGGTCGCAAGTCCATCACAGGGACGCAGAGACAACCATACACACACTCACTCACACCAAGGGTATAATTTAGTGACAGGCTTGCTTTAGGTCTGTGAGTGGAAACCCACAGAAAACTACACGTGCACAGAGAGAACATGCAAACACCATCCAGTAAAGTCTCAGTTCAGGATTCATTCCAAAAACCTTCTCGCTGAGAGGTGACAGCTCACAGGTGTCTTGGTGGTTTCTGACTGTTGCACAGTTCACTCAGTTTGTGTGGATGGCCTGCTCTTGGTAGATTTACACATGTTCCACATTGCTTCCATTCCTTGATGATGGATTCAACAGAACTCTTGGGAATGTTTAGGGCCTTAGAAATCCTTGTGTCCATCCCGAGCTGTACATTTAAAATACCTGTTCTCGGAATTGAAATAAAAAGGGGTGAATATTTATGCAATCCTCTTTTTTATATTGCACATTATATTTTTTTATTTGGCATTACGCTGTAAAATGTTTATTTGATTTTGACATTTAAGTTGTTTTTGTTGTCTAAAAGGCTAATTTATACTGACCATGACAGATTTATGACAACAAAATCATAAAACATACAAGATTGTAAATAATTTACTGCATCTTTTAATACACTGCTTTTCCAGTTAAGTTTTGTTGACTAAAGACATTTCAGTGGTTGAGTTTTTGTACCCTTGACGTTAGATTTGAATAAATTTAGATCATGGCAAAGATCATTTTTATTATCATTCAAGCTATTATTGCTACTTTCCTTCTACAGAAACTGAAGCTGTCCATCACACCGTTCACCCTGGATGACAAATCAAAGACTCCATATTATGAGAGGGGAGGAACTGTGGGACAACCAGATGAAGCTGCTATTAGCCCCAGAATGAGTCTACCTGAAAAACCTATGGAGACAAACTTCTGAGTGTTTTGCACAAACACCATCAATTACTCCAGTTAATCACTAATTCAATGCTAGCTGTCGATCTTACGCACACTTCTGGTGCAAACAGGAGTACGTTACATAAAATTATTTACGATTGTGAAAAATCTGCACGTCTGCCAAGCAGACAACAAAAAAACGGACATTTTTATGAGCCTATTAGTTTAATGAAAGATTTTATCTTTAGGGTCTACTTTTATTTCAACAGATGATGAGTGTGTTTAGAGCTGGTCGTTTGACGCTTCAGAATTTCTATAGATTTAGTTTAATGGCTCCAAAAATACAATGAAGGCAGTGAAATTTGTATAATTTGACAAGAGCACCACCCTTTGGTCAGTTCAACACACAAGATGAACTTAAATGGTAAGACAATACAATTTAAAGCAGAAAGTTTGAATAAGAACACTTTCTTTAAAAACAGATATTCATTTATTGTTGCTGACTAACGTATTAGGTCAAATGCAACAAAGACAAACTGTTTTAGAACAAAATGGAGCATGGGTCATTCTACTGTAAGACATGTAAGGTATAATAAAAACCTGTCAAAGTCCACAACTTGTGTGAATGTTCTTGCAATCGTGTTCTGACCCAAACAGTCTGGCACACACGACACAAAGCGTGAATGGAGTCGGGGCAACAGTATTTATTTATTCATGAATGAGAAATTTCAGACAGAAGAGTACATGCTGGAGGGCATACATGTGCAGTTTGTTTCCTTTAGAGAAATCCTCAAAACTGAATCTAAAGTGCAGAACAACAGGCAAAAAGGTGGACTGTAGAATCCCATGTGTCTAAAAGACAAGAGCACATTTTTTAAAAACGTACCCTGACGACTCAAAGTGTTTAGAGATCCAAACAGCTGGAACTGCTTGTGAAATCCTATGGTTAATGATGAAGCAGGAAGGACCGACCATTTATGGTCACTCGCAGTAGGTATGACATAACATTGTCAAGGATTAATTATGCAGGAGCACAGATATATGTAATTAAAAGTTAATGTGTTTATTAAAAAAAAGAAAATGTTTACTTATAAACAGCAATTATTTCTTCAAATAAATTTTAATAAGATGTCGAGTGACCTACCCAAAAAAAACAAACAAAAAAAAGTGCAATCAATGAAAGTCTTCCCTCTGAGGTGATAACCGTGCACATCATGGCTCAGCAGCAGCTCTCATCATTTATTCCCGCTGCAGTTTGGTGTCGGCTCCGGTCAGGACTGCTGCGTTCAGTAGTATTATCATAGTGGTTTACAGAGTCCACGCCCGTCATTTCCCCACCGCACAACAACTAAGGCTCCAGTTCTCCTTGGTCACACCTCTGCAGATTCAACATGACGCTCCACCCCACCCGTCTTCCAATCCACAACGCCAGAGGCCGCTAAGGAGTCACAGGCTGCTGTTTGTGTCCTGCAGCTCCCAGGGTCTCTGCTATGATACCTGCTCTACAGGCCTCATCTGAACATCTCCAATCTAACAACACAAACAAGGTGAATCAAATTATGTAAATAAATAAATAAATCCACTACCATCTAAATCACAATACACAATAAAAGAGCATGCTGAAGACAAAGAGGCTAACCTGGACATGAGGAGGGGCACCGAGGACAAATGTGACAGCGCTGGCTACGTCCTCTGCTTTCAAACACTGAAACAATTTGAGAAAAGTTGCTGTTAGAACAAAACGGTGACAAAAACTATATTTTCAAGCAAAATTAAAAAGCTCTTACTTTTATACTCTCATAAACTGCAGCTGCTTTCTCTGGATTGCTGTTGTGGTGTCGAAAGGCAAACTCTGTCTCCACTACTCCAGGAGAAATGCACTGCAAGGACAGATTACTTCTCAGAGGTTGTGCACTTGTTCTGTAAAGCTGCACAAACAGATGTGCACACTCACAGATGTTACCAGATTATTTGCTGCCAACAGCGCAGGCCTTTGAGGCACCGTGCTAGCAGCTTACTCACTGTAGCTCTGATGTGAGTGTTTGCTTCCCGGAGCTCTTGCCGTATCCCCTCAGTCAGAGCAGTCACAGCATATTTAGTGGCACAGTAGAAATGCTCATCAGCACTTGGCACAACTCGGTGCCCGCTCATGCTGTAACAGAGAAGCATGAGAAATATGAAAGAACGGCCTTTTTTTTTTTGTCTTCACTCAACTCTCAAATTTAAAACAGATAATCCTCTTGTTCATTCTCCTGTTATTTATTTCAGTGCGCTCTCTAATAAAGTCCCCCCCTGATTTTTTAACAAATCAAGTTGGTCTAAAAAGTTAAATATAAACTCACTAACAAAAACGTGCACACCCAGAGTGGAAGAAATTAACTGAAACTTCACATGTATGATAAGATATGACTGTATTGCAGTGATTATAAAATTAGATCACATAGATTATGGAGTTAGCATTAAAGCCACATTGTCAGTAGGGTGTGGCACCCCCTCAGGTCTGAATATAAGCAGTGATTTTGTATAACTCCAACAAAGTTAAGTCAGCTCCTCTGGACGGTTTCTTTATGTTGAAATGTTTCGTCTTTCATCAATAAGACTCCATCAGTCTGAGGAGCTGCAACAAACTCAGTCCCATAAGCAGCACACTCACATAGTGGGCCAACCAGTTTGATGGTGGTAAGATGGTTTCTGGGGTCCGCCCTCTCCCCCATCAACTCATTTGAGGCAGCCATGTCCGAAGTGGTTCAAAACATTAAAGTTCATGCTCAATAATCCAGGTAAAAAAAATCCAACAAAGTCAGAGGATCTGATTTACCAGTAACTTCGTTGGATTTTTTTTTTTTACCTGGATTATTGAGCATGAACTTTGATGTTTTGTATAAAACTGTACACAGTTGTATTCACTCCTGCCAATCCACAGCTGATGTAACGGAACCTCAAGATCCAGTAGATCAACACTGGGTCAGAACTGATCATGTCTGATCAGTGAAAGATAGGGGGTCTGACTAGCAAAGGCTGCACTCCAACATGTGTGGACACGTCTTGTTGAAAAGACAGCAACAGGTTACTGTCTATGTTACGGGTAGACATGTGGACGCAGGATATCACTGACAGTTCTTTGCCACACTTGAATCACAACCAGAGGTAACCTGTGGTCTCCCCACAACACAATGACAGAAGTAACACCAGTGTGTCTCCCCAACAGTGGCAGGGTTGGTTGTCTCCACTCCACACCGCCATCAACACATACAATGGTCAGCTCTGGTGATGCATGACTAAGATTTAACACTATGCATGATACAACACCACTTGTCAATCAGTCCATGCCTCCAAGTTATGGCACCAGTCCAAGCCCAGCCAGTTCTGCTGCACTGTTAACATCCTAAGGATAGGATGGTCGAACTGCAGTCTGGCTGGTGTAAGTCATCAGGACACAGTGCGTGATGGCATGCTGTGTTGGAAAGACTCCAATACCTGAGGCTGAATGGTAGACACAGATGTCATGAGGTTTTGTAATGCTTGGTGTGCAATAGGACAAGCTTGCCTTAATAAAGTAAAGTGCTATGTGTTGTCATCATTGTGTGTTCCCATACAGTGGTGAAATTGGTTCTCTGCATTTAACCCATCACACCTGGGATACACCCAGGTGGAGCAGTGGGTAGCTATGTAAGTGCCCAGGGAGCAATTGGGGATTAGGTGTCTTGCTCAGAGACACAACGACATGTGGCAATGGCTGGGGATTGAACCTGGGACTTTCCAGTCAAATTCAGCTGCCCTACCTCTACCCAATATGTTGTCTTTCTTGCAGGACCAAAACCTTTAAGATGTGTGTAAATGGTCTCATGAATCCATTGGTTCCAACACTGAAGCAGTGTGACATCTGTATATCCCACATGCTGGATAATTAGACTATATGACCAAACCATGCCCATGCAAACTCCATCAATGCCAGTAATCCTGTCCAACGTGTGTATGAAGCATCCTCTGTGTCTGCTGAACTTCACTCAGCTTTGTCTGACTGTCAGGCACTATGGTAACTGCTTGATAATCCCATCCCTGCATGTTTGATGCCATTACTCTGGTGCATGTTGTAGACATAGTGCTACTTGCAAATTTTAATGTGTATATGGGCTTGTAAAGTGTACCCAAAATTTACTGATTAAAGCATTATCAATTCATAAACACAAATACAATCAGTACAATTAACACTGAACTAGAAACATACATGTTCCATGGGAATCATTTACTGCCAATAAGTTTGAAACCACCTTGAACAAAGTGTACTTAAGAGTTATTGAGTGCTTGTACAGCTTACCTATTAATATTGATGATGTGGCCGTCATCCACATTCCTCTCCTTCATTGATCTGTAGGCCTCGCGGGTGCAGATAGACAAGGCTAAGATATTCACCTGCAGAAGAAGAAAACTGCTGTCAGCTGCTTATGCATTAATCTTAAAAAGGAATGACCAGTCACAAAGTTAGTGGTCAAATTTTTTACAAGTTTGATTTAAAAAAAAAAAAAAAAAACGTTTTTCAGGTGATTAGCTAGTGTCTGTTTAAATGACTGATATTCACTCTGTTGGCATGATAAACCACATGAACCTGTTGTTCCTGTCCAGCTTGTGGCCTCTAAGCTTCTCTTAGTGACACTGACAAATAGCAGGTTAATGCTGAGCGTGGTAGGAAGATAGAGGGAGGTGACCGAATAAGGTCAGCATACAGATTAAACACAAGCTAAAAATACATCACTGTACATGTACAAGAGGGCTGCCATGACAACAGATGGGCGAGCGTCACAAATGCTGGACCCTGGAGACAAAGCCTGAGGAGAGTGGGGGGGGGGTCTTCGGTGGTCAAGAGCTCAATGAATCAAAATGTTAAGTCTCAACAAGATAAATGGCGCTGGCTTTATTCAGTTTGCCTCTGCTGTGCCAGAGCTTCTTGTTGGAGCCAATGAAGCTACTTGTGTGTGAGGAGAAAAGCAGTGTGTGCGTGTTTGTGCGCACAGAAGCATCTATCTACATTCAACTTTTTTTTCTTGAGTAAAAGAAGCTGAACAAACAAGACTTCCAATCACATCTCACTTTTCTGTTTGAGAAGAGCAGCCAGAAATTGAAAAGCTCTAACCTTCCTTTTAACAATGTAACACTTATCATTTCCAGAATGTTTAGACTTCCGTCAGTTATACCCATGTGTCCACATTCACTCACATCGATCATGTTCCTCCAGCCCTCGGTCTTCCCGCTGAGCAAAGGTTCACTGTGAGCCAGCCCAGCATTGTTGATGCACACGTCCACTCCTTTGTGCAGCGTCTTGATAGCTGAGAACATGGACATGATCTCCTCTTCGTTGGACAGGTCACATTTGTAAGGAATCAGTGTGCCACTGTAGCCTGCACTCTGACATTCTGCTGCCAGCTTCTGAAAAACACAAAACCCAACAAGCTGGAATTCATACATTCTGTTATAAACACCAAACATTAAACAGCAAAAGCAAATCTGTATGTCACAGCCAGGGCAATGCAAAAACTAGCAGTGACCAATTTATATACAGGTAGCACCATAATAAGCACACCCTAAACCAGCCACTAGGGAGCACAAGCCAGTGTATCTCTTGCGCCGGTCCCAAGTCCAGGTAAATGATGATAGTTGTGTCAGGAACAGCATCCGATGTAAAACACTTTAGCCAAAACTAATATGAGAGTTCTTCTATGCAACATCATACTGGATTGGTCAAGGCCTGGGTTAACAACGACCGCCACCAGTGCTGTTGACAAACATGGTGACGGAGGAACTTGTGCTACTGTTATGTCAAAGACTAAGGAGGGAGACTGAGGGAGAAGAGGAAAGTCAAGAATTTAAGTCTGAGGGTGGCAAATCTACTCTAAATGTGGGGACAATGACAGGCAAAGATAAAGAGCTGGCTGACATGATGCAGAGAAGAAAGGGAGATGTTTTATGTGTCCAAGAGACTAAGTGGAAGCACAGCAATGCTCACAGCACTGGAGCAGGGTTTAAACTGTTTTACTTTGGTGTGGATAGAAAGAGAAATGTAGTAGGGGTGGTCCTGAAAATGGAGTTAGTAAAGAATGTAGTAGAGGTGAAAAGTGTGTAAGATAGCGTAATGTGTCTGAAAGTGGAAGTAGGTCTGATGTGGTGTAGAAGAGAAAGAGAAATGTTGGAAGGATCTAGATGACGTTATAGAAAGTATTCTCAGGGAGAAGGGAGTGGTGATCAAAGCAGACCTGAATGGAAATGGTGATGGAAGAAACAGAGAGGATGAGGAAGTGATTAGTAGGTTTGGTAGGAAAGACACCAGGAAAGACAGATGTAGTGGATTTAGCTAAGAGAATGGACAGGGCTGTAGTCAGCACCTATTTCCAAAAGAGGGAGGAACATGAGTGACCTGTAGGAGAGAAGGAAGGAGTATAAGGAAACCTGGTGGTGGAATAGTGACGTGCAGGACACCGTTCAAAGAAAGAGGCTAGCAAAGAAGAAATTTGACAGTGAGAGGAATGAAGAAAGAAGACAAGAATATAAGGAGATATGACGTAGAGCAAAGAGGGAGGTAGCAAAGGCAAAACAGAAAGTACATGATAAGTTGTATGGAAGACTGGGCACTAAAGAGGGCGAGAAGAACTTGTACTGATTGGCGAGACCGAGGGATCAGGCTGGAAAGGATGTGCATCAGGTTTGGCTTATTAAAGATAGGAATGGTAAGGTTTTTAAAAAATGAAGAGAATGTGACAGGAAGATGGAAGAAAATTTTTGAGGAGCTAAAGAATGAAGAAAGTGAAAAAGAAAGAAGGGTAGATGTCATAAAAACTGTGGACCAGGAAGTGGGAAAGATTAGTGAGGGTGAAGTCCGTAATGCTCTGAAAAGAATGAAGAAGGGGAAGGCAGTAGGACCTGATGACATACCAGTGGAGGTTTGGAAATGTCTTGGAGAGATGGCAGTGAGGTTTTTGACCCAAATATTTAAATGCATATGTGATGGTGAGAAAATGCCTGAGGAATGGAGAAGTGTGCTGTTGCCCATTTTTAAGAATAAGGGTGATGTACAAAGTTGCAACAATTACAGAGGAATTAAGTTGATGAGCCACACAATGAAGATCTGGGAATGGCTTGTCAAAGCCAGACTTAGAAGAGAGGTGACTGTGAGCAGCACAATGGTTTGATGCCAAGCAAGAGCACTACAAATGGCACCTTTGCTTTGAGAATGCTGATGAAGAAGTACAGAGAAAGTCAGAAAGAACTCCATTGTGTCTTTGTGGATTTAGAAAAAACATATGACAGGGTGCCAAGGGAGGATGTGTGGTATTGCTTGAGAAATCTGGCGAGGCAGAGAAGTATATTAGACTGGTACAGGACAGCAGGACAGTGGTGAAATGTGCTGTAAGATTGACAGATAGCTTCAACTTGGAGGTGGGATTGCATCAAGGTTTGGCTCTGAGCCCCTTCTTGTTTGCTTTGGTGATGGGCCAACTAACAGATGAGGTCAGGAAGGAATCCCTGTGGGCTGTCATATTTGCTGATTACATGGTGATCTGTTGCAAGAACAGGGAACAGGTGGAAGAGAATTTAGAAAGGTGAAGGTATGCACTTGAAAGAAGAGGAATGAAAGTCAGCCAAAATGAAACAGTGTACATGTGTGTGAATGAGAAGGAGGCAGGAGGAACAGTGAGGCTACAAGGAGCAGAGGTCACAAAGGTGCAGGACTTCAACTACTTGGGGTTCACTGTCCTGAAAAATGAGGAATGTGGTAAAGAGGTGGAAAAAAAAGAGAGCCCAGGCAGAATGGAGTGGCTGCGACATAAGAGTGGCTTTCCACAACTGTCTGCTCCCTTCTTGGGAAATTCATGAACACCAGCTGTTAGGAGTTTTAACTGCAAGGAGAGGTTGTCTCAGCAAAAACTGCCTCACAGAACTGGGCCAAACAAGGAAAGTGACCATTGATGAGTGACTAAGTCCTAATTAGGGTTGGGCATCGAGGACCGAGAATCTTTTGGAACCGGGACTAACTGTCCGGTTTTCCCGGAATCGTTCGGAATATTTTTTTTCGATTCCTATTTTCAATGCCTAGTCCGCCAACCCGGAAGCTGAAGCCGCCCGCCAAACACCAATGAAGAAGAAGCTGCCCGCTGAAAACCAACAAAGAATCCACCGGAAGTGTTCCCAAACATGGAAAGTGAGCAGCTGCGGTCTAAAGCGTGGCTTAACTTTAATAAAATGACCAGACAGCTCAGTGCAGCACTTGCAACAATGTTATATCATGCAAAGGAGGGTGGAGAAGTAAAAAAGTGGCCCGTCTTTGACGCGCTCCGCCAGATTATTTTTGCTTCCTCGTCCGACCCTCAGAAGTAACAGAGTGGTGCTCCGCTGGACTGTTTTCGCTACCTCATTCTCCAGCTCCATCAGGTAAATACAGTGGCGGTTCCTTTTATGGGCGACAATGGGCGGCCGCCCAGGGCAGTCTCCAGCAGGGGGCGGCATAACATTGCGCAGTTTAGGAAAAAGAAAAAAGAAGAAAAGGAGAAACAATCAAAAGATAAAGGTAAGAAGAAGAGCTGTGTGTCACCAGGCCCGGAGTGGCTAATCGGGACGACCTGGAGATTTCCCAGTGGGCCGGTGTGATTTGTGGGCTGTAGGGCCGCCGCTCCTTGTTTTTTTTTTTTTGTTGTTTTTTTTAATCTTTTACAACTTTTTTTAAACAACATATAAGACAGAACACCACTACCACGCTGCTCCTGGGCCGCCCCGCCCCTCATTTATTCACAGGTCATCATCAGTTTATCACCGCAGCAGCTGCGGGGGCTGCACCTCCTCAACCCAGGGCCACCCCGCCTCCACTTTTAGT
>JARVGQ010000390.1:22684834-22695104 GCA_031762355.1 Hypsolebias martinsi | reverse complement strand
TACAACACACATAGTTTTCATATGATTCTTGTGAAATTCATTTTATTATATTGTATGAAATAATGTTTTTTCTATTTCTTTTCCATATGGGTTGATTGATTCTGGTTTTGTTGATTTACTGTTTTTCTCTCATTTTCCAACAAAAATTATGAACTGGACTGAGATCAGGGCTGATTGTAGGCCATGCCACTGACATCATATGTCTTTCTTGAAGGAAAGTTGTCAAGTCCTTTGATGATGAACACGTCTTTTTTAAATTTTAAATAAGGCATCTTGTGGTAGGCAAACAACCTTTCATACGATGGGATAAGAAAAGTGTCCAAAAGTAAATGTAGACTTTGACATTTAATGTAATGACTCCCGTCTCCCCTGTATGTTTACCTGACTTGCAGGTCCAAATTATCAGTGATGGTGGAAAATTATGTGTTTTCTTCAGGCAGTCATCTCCATAAAGTTTGGTGTTAATGAGGGAATTTGTTCAACTTTTCTGTATGAAGCATGTCTGTTTCAAGGATGTCTTCTTTGGTTCACCAGTCAGCTTCATTTTTACAACCTTCCCATTTTGTTTGGGAACAACAAACATCTTTTGCAACGTTTTGTCAAGTTAACCTTCTTGAAAATTTTATAATCCTCTCCTTTATTTGACCCGACGTCTCCCATGTTGGAGTCAAGATTCATGTCTGTCTGCTTTGTGCAACAGCTCTCCAAGGTGTGAGCAGTCTTTTTTTAAAACTGAAGACCAATTTAAATCAGTTTGTTAATTGATTCTGGTGTTTGTTTTAGAACCTGCAAATTACAGTGATTCATATCGTTTTCCTCTACTTGCTCTTACTTCACCAATTATATTTCTTCCTCTTTTTAATTTTTTTTTTTTCAGGCCAAAAGTTTGAAAATTAAAAATTTTGTGGCTTATTTGTGATATATTTTTTATAAAAAAAAATTAAACAATTAAAAACATCCTTCAAGAGTGGGTGATTACATAATTTTTTGTCAGGGATTTTATGTAGAGGACTTTAACTTAGTATTTATTTATAGATATATATATATATTTATTTATTTTTTTTTTACTATTTCCATTATGTAATTGTGCATGCTCTCCAGTCTCCACTGCACACGATGTGCAGTGGAGAGCATCCTGTGCTCCAGCATCAACGTGTGGCATGAAGGCTGCACAGAAGTCTGTTGGAGTCAGTCTCCCCACCATCACAGTCATTTACACCTCTAGGTGCAGGAAGAGGACCACCTGCATCATGAAGGACCCCACTCACCCAGCACACACACTTTTGCCCTGGTCCCCTCAGGAAGGAGGTTGAGGAGCATTAAGTGTAGAACCACTAGACTGAGGAACAGCTTCTACCGCAAAGCTGTTACACTCATGAATCCCTAACCACAAAAATCAATGTAATGCCACTTGGTTGTTGATATGTGCTGCTGACTATCCATGCTGATGATTTATTTCATGTTGCCGTTTTCATTCATGCTCATCTGCTCACACAGACTCATGTTCGTGCTGCTGTTCAACGTATTGTTTTTATGCTACTAGTGCTGCTTAGTGTATTTTTAGTTGATGTTTTTCTTAGTTCATATCTTAGATCTTACCGTTTTTATTTTACATTTTATACTTTTACTGGATGTAACTGGGACTCTGTGTATATAATTTTGTTGCACCACATATACAGTACCACATGTGGTGCGTATGACAAATAAAGAAACGCTGACTCTGATTATTTATACCAGTTTCACAAAGTAATTCTATTTTTTTATCATTTACCATTGAAAATGCTTTATGATGATTGCCATGGTTATTCATCACCTGAACTGTTTAAGGAATTTGTAAAATTGTATTTCCTTAAACAATTCAGTATATTTTAAATTGTCTTTTTTGTCGGGTTCTATTGCCAATAGCTGCACCTACAAAACCATTTTTTATTTTCATAATTTTTAGCTGAAATTTACTTGAGTAATTTCTTCTGCCATTTATCCATCCATCCACCTGCTAATCTGCAACTGAGTCGCAGGAGCAGAAGGCAGTAACACTCTCCAGCTCCTTCTGGGGGCTCCCAAACTGGGAGAGACACATAATCCCTCTTGAGTTCTGTCTGGTTCTTCCCTGGGGTCTCATACCAGTGGGATGTGCCTGGAAAACCTCTAGAGGGAGGCGCTCAGCAAGCATAGAATCAGATGCCTGTGGAGGAGCTTTACTCCAAGCTCCCACCAGATACAGCAGTCCTTAGAGGAGCTGCCTCTCATCCCAGCTGCTTCACACTTGCTTCCAACTTTAAAATGGGAAAAAAGTAGCAAAGCACAAGCAGAAATATATGCAGTATATGAAAAAAATCATGTTTTAAGAATATTAAAGATAATCATATAGGCAATACTATTAGCAGATGATAAAGTACAAAGTCTATTTCATTATTAACCATGGAAGGCATCAGCACACCTTTTTGAAGAAGTACTTAACCTTTATTATAGACATGTTGTGCATTCTGTACAGACTGAATGCTACTGTCAGTCCAGTGTTGGCAACACTTCATCCTGCGAGTAAGCACAGAAATGGTTCACAGGATCTTAATGTTTAGAACAGTATGTGGTTAGGACATGAAATGAGAACAGCTGTGACAGAAAGTTGATTTTCACATGTAGAGTTTTGTTCTTTCTTGATACCACAACACAAGACAAGACCCACAGTACCTTTGGGAGCCACTGCATTCACTACAGCTTGAAAATCTTAGTAACATATTGATACACTAAAATATAGTTATAGTATTAATATGAAAATATACTCATGAAGCTTGTGTTATCATAAATAAGAGATTCACACAGTTACAATGCATCTTGCATGTGCAGGTTTTGCTGGTGTTCCTCCAAGATGTTTAAGTCGGCTTGTTACAGAGAAATCATCATCTGAACAAAGTATCAAAAGACTCCAGCAGTGAATCCACTTCAGCTAAAACCACAACAATCCCTACTGCTCATGTAGACCACTTCCTTGCCTAAGTCCATTAAGTGTTATGTGAGGTTGACATCACCGGTCTGGTCAGCTCCAATGTCCTCAAAAGTTTATGAAACTCAATTAGACCAAAGCTCTTTAAGTCAAACTTCACACTTCAGTCTCTGGTGGGACAAGCGCTCAGGCAGGTCTGCACAAGCAGGCAACCGGATGAGACGTGCATGTTTCACTGAGAGAGGGGCAAGGTTTTTATTGGAGAGGAAGAATTAGCTGGCTGATGAGAGGAGAGCAAACAGGTGGTATAATTTATGTCCAGCTACAGGAGGTGTGTGTGTGTGTGTGTGTTGGCACCAGCTACTTCTGGTGTGGTTTCAACCCTCACACTGGCCACACCTACAACAGCAACAATAAAATCTGCCCAGATAAGAATGTAAAATCATACAATAAATAAATAAGCAGCAATGGTCACAAATGCTTAAATCGTTCATTAAAAATGCAAGTAAAGTGCAAGCTTTTGTCTTTGACTTGCTTCAAAACAACACTGAAAGATGGATTTCAAACATGATGTATTAATATCATGTCTCCTTGATACAGTAATGAGTATACTGTACATACATACGTTCACATAATCACACTTGAGGCCTGTAATTCTCTGCAGGGCGTCTGACAAAAGAGAAATCACTGTCCAATACTGTAATCATTAAATTTCATCCACCAACGTAGGAAATGGTCAAAATAATTGTTACATTATTGTTGTCTTGTTGTTTAAAGTGCTCTATAAATAAAGCTGGTCTGGTCTGTAAACTTTATATGTTATGTCTAAAACAGGTCTCTCTTGAAAATGAGCCCTCGTGACTCAGTGAGACTACCGGTAACCTGTATAAATAAAGGTTGAATGAAATAAAATCATTCACCTAAGAAGCAGAGGGGGATAAAAATAAATAAAAAAAAATGCCAAAGTGCTAAAGGCAGCGAGCTCTAAGTGATGAGACAGATCCATCGTATAGAAGGCAGCATGCGAGAGCAGAAAAAGCAGAGAAATTAGATTTGTGTTACGTTTTGTTCATTCAAACAAAAGAGGGATTGTGTTATCGGACGCTGCACTGCCTCTTGTTCTCAGAAAGAAGAATACAGTATATATATATAAATATATATATAAAGAAACAAGAATATAATTTAAAAAATGGAATGCAATGCACAGTATTTCATCCTGCCTTTACTCAATCTCTTAAGCACCTGACACACTAAACAATTAAGCTGTCATACGTTCAAACCCATGGCTGAAACTGTGGTGAAGTTATCATGAAAAGTGTGCAGAGGGAAAACAAAAAGGAGGAATTTGGTGTTCAGAAAGTGAAACACAAGGAGAGTGGAAAACTAAAACAAAAACCATATTAAGACATTTGGCTTTCATGTTTTTTACTATACAAAAAGAGAAGGACATCAGTTTCTCTCATTCACCATCCCATCTTAAAAAAAAAAAAAAAAAAAAAGTCACCATAAAAAAAGGTCCCTTTCAGGTTTTACCTAAAGAGATGCAGACAATGGGGTCAAAGGTGATGGCAAGCTGTATAACAGGATTTCAGCAAGTAGAAAGGAAGGTTGTGCCATTATCTCTTGTTCAAAGGGAAACAATAAACTAAAAGGTCTAAAGGCTGAACGGAGCGGTTTTACAACACACCTTTAAGACAGTCTAATCAAAGAAGATAACTTGAAGTAATTACACATAAAAAAAGCAGAGTGTGTGAATCTGGCTCAGATAAAAAGGTTTTGTAAGGCAGATAGTGCAAGAAGCCAAGTGTTGTGTAACACAACACAACAAATAAAGGTCTTTGTTCTAAACAAAATAGTCCCAACATTATACTTTGATCAGGCAATGCTAAACTTTCTGCAAAAAGTAGCTTTTGTTCACATGTGCATAGTGCATTCATGGTTTCTGTTGTTGTTTATAGTTAAAACAGTCTCAAAGAGAAATTCACAGTTTCTTCATAAAAGGACCTGAGTTTAGTCACATGAAGCCAGAGAGAGAGAGAGAGAAACAATGTAGACTTTTATGTGTTGATGTGAAGTAGTCCAAGTTGGAAACCTTTTAACGTGTGCCAACCAGAGGCTACGATGTATTCAACTCTGACCTTTCTGTTGACTAAAAATGCTAAAAAAAAAATTTTTTTAATTCAGACCGACGCCACAACTAACAGATCCAAACTGCTCCTGCTGAAGCAGAAGAGGAATTAATTCTGATTCATTCTTTTGTTTCCAGAAATAGTCAACTTGATGAACTCCTCGTTTTTGTAGTCGTGTTTTCGACTTAGCCCCCTCACCTCCACCCCCACACACAGCTGGTTATATGTACACTGCTGTACATATTTGTTCAGTTATAAGTGCTGATTTGCTGCTACATCAACACACATGATCATACTTTATGCTAAATAAACTATGCAGGCTCACTAATGTACATGCTTGCAGAGGCGAACCATCTAAAACCTCAACAACAACAATGTGGGACAGGACAGGAAGCCCTGCTGCATTTTTCATCCATTACTGCAGGAGGCCCTCAGAGGGAACGTCAGTGTCGATAAATGTGATAAGAAGAGAAAGGACAGCAGCACAGTGGAGGTGCAGGTGGAAAGACATACGGTTCACTGAGCCGTCAAGCTACATCAGACTTCTCAAACACCGTTAAAACACTTGCAGTAAGTCTGTTTCTTTTTCATCAGCATCATTAAGACATTATATATTATACGTCTCTTCAAATAAACCTAACAGCTGCTCAGTTAAGATACACATTTGAAAGAACTACTTTTTTTTTGATGCACTGGTGCAAATGTGACTTCTCTTGGGGGTTGAATCCATGGAAACAATGGATTAATAGTCGAGTATATGTTGTTGTCAACTCACAACTCAAGCGGAAAATGTGCAGTCAGTGGAAAAGCTTCCTGCATGGGTGAGATTTATGAGCTGAAGAAACCTTAAGGTAACCTGATAACCTAAAAAACATCTACACTACAACAATCACCCAGAATTACCAAACACAGCTCAGAATTTTTTTTTAAATATTAAACCTTTATTTAACCAGATACAAACGGCATTGAAATCAAGACCTCTTTCACAAGGGTGACCTGGCCAAGAACAGGCAGCAGCGCATGTCATAAAAACAAAACAACAAGATTAGAATAAGACTTCAGAGATGTATAAAAAATATATATATAAAACATACAGTATAACAGTAAATGGCAATAGCTGTTATAAATAATAATTTAAAACATTGGCAATTTAAACTCTAAAACACAGGCACGGTTGACAAGATATATTTTGTTGTTTTTATAAAGTTTGCAAAAAGCACTCAAAGTAACAAGTTCTGTCAGTTTTAATTCAGCTTGCAAGGCATTCCAAGCTGAGGGGGCAGATAAGCTAAAAGCTTTCTTGCCCTTTTCTGTTTGCACACGAGGAACATAAAGATGTAAACTGTCCTTAAAGCGTAAGGCATAACTACTGTCCATTCTTCAAATCAAAGTACATAAATAATGCGGAAGCAACCAAAGTCATCCAATGCACATGTCGCCTGTTAACCAGGGAGGACATACTGGTTTTAAGATAATCACAGTGATGAGTAAGATAGCTGCAACCAGTAATAAATCTTAATGCACGGGGATGGGCAGAAGAATAAATCAAAATACCAGTTCTGTTTCTCCCTGTGACAGAAAAATAATTACTTAATGTTGTTAAAAAATGCAAAAACAAAAAGGTCCACTGACTTGCATGGAACTGACATGGAATTAGTGAAGCAGGTAGTTGAAGGGATTTCACTACCCTTAGCTTACATCAGTGACTTGTCTTTCAACAGCAATTTTTTTTTCCAGATACCGTAAATGGCTGAAGTGCTCCCATTATACAAAACTGGGAACAAACACTTTACCAATTACAGACCAGTTTCTTTGCTGGCACCATTTTCAAAAATATTAGAGAAATTGTTTAATAAGTGGCTGGAATCATTCATGGAAAAGTATAAACTGATCAGTGAAAGTCAATACGGATTCAGATCCTATAGAAGAAATTACATCTGCAATTGATAATAAGAAGCTTTGTGCAGGACTATTTCTAGATTTAAAAAGGCATTTGATACAATAAATCATAATTTTATTAATAAATAAACTGGAAAGATATGGGATTAGAGGGACTGTATTAAATTGGGTCAAAAGTTACTTGAAAAACAGAAAACAATATGTACAGATGGAAAATGTTTTTGATTGGACATTGCTTGTGGGGTTCCTCAGGGTTCAGTGTTGGGGCCTAAATTATTCATTATTTATATAAATGACCTATACTAGATAACTAACTCAAAATATTAAAATTGTTTTATTTGCAGATGACACAAATGTCTTTTTTGTTAGAGATGATATGGAGCAGTTGGTTGATGATGTAACTAAAACTATGAACAAACTGAAATTATAGTTTGACGAGAAAAGGTTGTCCTTAAATCAGACCAAAACAAAAATGACGCTATTTGGGAATAGTAGTATAAATAAAGAAATCAAAATAAAAATATATGGTGTAAACATTGAAAGAGTGAATGATTATACATTTCTTGGGGTCATTATTGATGATAAAATAACATGGAAACCTCATATTAGATATAAACAAAATAAACTGTCAAAAAGTCTATTTATTTTAAATAAAGCCAAACATGTCCTGGAGGAAACAGCTCTCCACATTTTTTACTGTTCCATAATCCTACCTCATTTGAGTTATTGTGCAGAGTTATGGGGCAACACCTACAGAACTTCACTACAGTCATTAATAATATAGCAAAAATGAGAAATAAGAGTAATCAATAAGGTTGGTTATTTGGATCATACAAATGTACCATTCATAAAATCTAAGCTGCTAAAATTAGTTGACATAGTGGGATTACAAACAGCTATTATCTTGTTTAGAGCAAACATTCAAAAGCTTTTATCAAAACAAGAAGGACTTTATAATTTAAGGGAAAAAGGTGAATTTAAAACTTTAAAATTCAGAACCACAAGAAGAAGCTTTTGAATATCAGTATGTGGGGTGAAGCTGTGGAATGGTTTAAGTATGGAAATTAAGCAATCACCAAACATAAAATGGTTTAAAACATCATTTAAGAAGATGGTCCTCACTGTATAGCAATATGGGAAATAATGACTGTTATTACTGCTATTATCAATAATGAATTTAGCGATCATTACTGCATTAGGATATTGACAATTTTTTTAACATGTAAAAAAAAATTATTGATGCATTATACCAGTTATAGATATGGATATATAAAATACTAAAAAAAAGAATATTATAACAAGTTACCATGAATAGTAAATTATTGGATGATGCTATGAGAGGTGGGTGTAACAATAAGTTTATACTTCTACCAACTCCTTTGAATGTGTAAACATACTTTAGTACTATTGTTTTTATTCCTGCTTGCTTTTGTTTTAAATTTATTATCTTTTTGCATAATTGTTTATTATTTTATTATACTACATTCAATAAAGTTAAAATCTAACTCAAACAATATTTACTCTTAGAGCTGATACTGCTGACACAGCAAAAACTGTCAAGTACAATGGCTGGACAATGAAAGGATACTGTTTCTGATAAGTTATAAATGGTAAATGGACTGTACTTATATATCACCTTTCTATCTTATCAAGACACTCAAACACTTTACACTACAATCTGTCATCATTTACCCATTCATACAGCACTCTACTAGATCTGTACAAAGATTAATCAGTGCTTTATCACATTCATACACTGATAGGACACACATCGGAGGCACTGACGGGTTCAGTGTCTTGTCCATGGACACTTCAGCATGTGACTGCTGGTGGAATCAAACCCCAAACTCTTGCAATGGAGGATGACTGCTAATAACTCGGCCACAGCTGCCCCCAAAAATGAGAAATTAAGCTGTCAAATGTGCTTTTCCATTTTAAAATCTGGAGCTAAATTTTATGCCATCTTGAATTCTTATGGGGTTGGTGAAGTTTCTCAGTTTCCTAGTCAGACTTTTCTGACTGGTAAGTCAGAAAGCAAAACTGGAACACAGGGAACTCAAGTTGTCTTATGATAAGACGTTACAGCCGTTTTGGTCAATCCATGTAAATGACCAGTGATGTGAATATTAATTCATGCATGTGCACATGCATGACGCTGCATTGGCAGAGCAGGTGTGTACAGATGCAGTTTAGATGCATGACTTTATTAAGCCTTTGCACCAGTCAAATCTGATGGGGCGACTGTGGCTGAGTGGCTAGAGCAGTTGTCCTCCAATGCAAGAGTTGGGGGTTAAATTCCACCAGCAGTCACAGACAGTAAACTTTTAGTCTCTGGGATTAACCTCTCTAAATAAAGGTTGAATAAAAAAAATTGACATGGGACCAGTCCTTTGTTGTTTTATCTTGTACTGAATCTTAACGAGTTGAAAATGAGTTAATACTGAATTGCACAGTAATGTGATAATATGCTAAATTATATTGTAGTTAGGAGATTAATTAGATCATCCTTCCATTCATCCAACCATCCATCTTCTACCACTTATCCGTAGTCGGGTCGCAGAAGGCAACAGCTCCAAGAAGAAACCAAGACATCCCTGTCCCCAGATAAACTTTCCAGCTGGTTCTGGGGGATCTCGAGGTGTTCCCAGACCAGAGAAAATACACAATCTCTCCAGCAATTTCTGGGTCTTGGGACGTGCCTGGAAAACCTCTAAAGGGAGGTGTCCAGGAGGTATCCTCATCAGATGCCCGAACCACCTCAACTGACTCACATAGAGGAGCAGCAGCTCTGCTAGATGATGGAGCTCCTGACCCTGTCTCTAAGGCTGAACCTGGCCACTCAAAGGAAGTGGAAGGAAGTGCCAAAAGGAAGACCATTTTGACCATATCTGGGATCTCACTCTTTTGGATCTTATTATTTCAGTCAAACCTCATGACTAGGCAAGGATTGTGATGTAGACAGACCAGAAAATCTAGAGCTTTGCCTTTCGTCTCAGCTCTTTACCACATCTGACTGAAGCAACGCCCTCATTATGGAGGATGAGGCCCCTGCTGCGCTGCCCATGACTTTTTAATGGATTGTTTACAGTGTACCAAAATATGTATCCTATTGGCCACAGACTAGAGAAGCACAACCCTATAAATAATTGTATGCACAAACTCATGCCATAAGAAGTCTCCTGCGATGTGTAGGAGCTCATAGAGTGTGTCAGTTACTACCACACAGTGGTGGAGAAAGTACTCAAACACTGTACTTAAGTAAAAGTACAAATAAACAGACAAAAATGTACTCTAGTAA
>JARVGQ010000390.1:22063543-22076955 GCA_031762355.1 Hypsolebias martinsi | reverse complement strand
AAAAGTTAGCTAGCTGTTAGCTAAGATGCTACTCACTCACTGAACTGGATTTCCTGAATGTGACGTGAGGCGGGTCTGGGTTCATGAGACACGCCTCTAGATCAGATCTGCCCCCACCCTACTACCGTTGCATTGTGGGGAATGTAGTGTTGGTTCGTGCAAAACACCAGCGGGCGGCTGTGGACTGCGGGCCGTTTCAAATAATAATGAAATACCATCCAGGGGGCCAGAGATAATTAATTTGCGGGCCAGATCCGGCCCGCGAGCCGGTACTTTGACATATGTGTTGTACAACATCATGAAAACTTAACAAAGAGACTGAATATGTTTGTCTCCTCATGTGTGTCCCTCTTCCAGGCATTTGGGCCCAAACAAAGGTAATCAGTCTAAGTGCTAACGAGGGTCAGAAGGTGGTGCTGAAGGCCTCCTACAACCCAGACCCAGCCAGTGACCTGAGCACAAACACAGTCATCTGGAACTACGTCACAAACATCAGCACCCAGCAGGTGAGAAGACAAATACATCAAGTTGATGACGTCTGTCCAGCTGGCAAACCTTTTGGGAGGGAGGGAGGGATGGATGGATGGATGGATGGATGGATGGATGGATGGATGGATGGATGGATGGGTACATTCAAGACGGTCAGTAGCATTTCTGATACAGCTTTTTGAGAAACGGCTGTTTTAACTTTTCCACATAAAAGATTGTTTCAATTGAAACTGTCTGACTCTTCACACACAAATCATCACACTGACGTGGACGTGAGGAACATGGGCTGTGCTTGGTTCTGTGCAGCAAAGTGAATCATCCAGATGTTTCTGTTGGCGTTCTGTCTCACTGTTCAGATCATCAGCTACACCAAAGGATCTGTGAACCTGGGCTCCTCCCAGTTCAGCGGCCGTGCTGGTTTTGTTGCCAGCATGCCGTCACAGGACGTGTCTCTGTACATCAACAACACCCAGGAGTCGGACTCAGGACGGTACCTGTGTCAGGTCATCGTTCCATCGGTGTCTCCTGTGGAGTTTGATCTGGATGTGAGAGGTAAGAAAAATGTTTAGTGTGAACTGCTGGATTCAAACACCATGCTGTAAACCAGTCTGTTTGTCTTCCAGTCCCTCCGTCTGTTCCTAAGTGCTCTTTGTCAGAGAAGCCCGTCCTGAAAGGAAACGTGACTTTAACGTGCTCGTCCGGTACCGGGAAGCCCATCCCACTGTACAAGTGGAAGAAAACCAGCCCCACCTCGGAAGTCTTCTTTTCACCAATGCTCAGTGAGTGGACGTCGCTCTGAAACAAACCAAGTGATTTGATGCAAAGATGAACTTGCATACGATGCATGTGCACACTTTCATTTCAAACATTCCCTAATTTGTTTACTTGTTGGAGAAAAACAAGGTTACTTGAACATTTGAAATACAAAACATTTTATCTTCCAAATATTATTTTACTGGAATAAACTGTTGAAAGTTTTCTCTGGATGGCTTAATGACATTCATAGATTCAACCTTTATTTCTACAGGTTAGTCTCATTGAGCCTCGAGGACTCATTTACAAGAGAGACCTGTTCTAGACAAAGAACACAGATGAGGTCCAGACAACAATAGACAATCTTATAAAAGCTTATAAAATGACAAGTAAATAGAAGAAATGAAATAAAAACTAAACAAAAACCGCTCCATTATAAAGTGATGTAAGATACTAAAAACAGGGACATGTCTGTGTTGGTGTTTCTCATGAACTTAGCAGATGTTTAAAATCCTTTAAAGAGGTCAGGGTCGAGAGCTTCAGATCTTTTTGCAAGGTGTTCCAGAATACAGGAGTGAGGAGGAGAAGACCCTTTTGCCTAGTTTGCTGTTTTATTTTCAGGTTTAATCACTGGCGTCAGAAGCCTTTGTAATGTGGGCGGGGGTGGGGGTGGGGGGTCTGGGGGGTCCTCCCCCAGAAAAGTTTGAATAAAGTAGATGCCATTTCCTGTATTCTGGTATATTTTAATGGGTTATTAAACATCTATGTTTACCTACATGAGTAAACACTTGATTCAGCAACTATTTTAGAGAGCGTGGCACAATGCTAACGTAGCGCTAAGCTAGCGGCACACAATGCAGACACGATAGCTAAGATGCAAAAAAGGTTAAATCAGGTCATCTGGACAGTTTCTTTTTCTTTTGCAACAGACATAGTGCCCCTCTTTTCTCATTCATCCTAACACTCCCCCCCACCCCCCACCCCAGTCAACACAGAGGTGTCTTCCCCTCCTCCCCTCGCCCCATCAAGTGACTTCAGAGAAACACTGCATGCTGAGGAGTGTTGTTGTAGGTAACCAGGAAAACCCGGAGCGGACTTCAGTGGTTTGAGTATTCTCCTATTGATCAAGTGGAATGGATTCATTCATGAAGAAATCGAAACAGCGCTGGTTGAACCAATATTTCATTGTAAATGGCGGGAGTGGGGATTGAATATTTTTTAATGTGAGCGGGCCATGTCCCCTTCACATATAATTCATGTGATGCCTATGGGATCAATCAATAGAAAAGGCATTACTTTTGGACTTTTAAGTAAAATTGTAGCATTTCTGTCGTGTTTCGGACATTTGTGTAAACGACAAGAACATTTGTTTTCTGATGCTTTCTGAATGCAGGTATTAGAGTGGAGGTTTTGGAAATGCAGGACATCAGTGTGGAACTGTTTATGCATACCACAGATGGCTGCAGTCAGCAGTTTTTCTATCCTCAGTAACATTGGCTGGTAGCGAAGTATTGTTTGACCTACTCGTACTTTTACATGTGTAGGAGCAACTCAGTTTCATTCTTGGTCCAAACGATTTTTTTAATTCACCATCTTGTATGTGATTGGTTTCATGCTTGAGAATAAAGCGTTACATGCATGTTGTTTAATGGCAGTCCCAGTCCAGCAAGTGGCCTGGCATGGAAACTACAATATGTTCAAAGAACAACTTTACCGTGTACGTGTAGGACATTTTTTACAGTCAACATTGAAAAATCATCTGCTTTTCCAGAGATTGATTACAAGAAAACAGGGTAAAAATGGTCGTAATTTGAAGTGTCACCCTGTTAGAGACAGCATGTTTATAATGTTAGACTGTTCCCATCTTCTTTCAGGATTGAAGCCAACAGGACTCAAAAGCTGTCATGTTTCTGGAACCAGTAGGGATGTAGGGATTTGTGTCCTGCCTACTTCCTGTCACAATTATGGTTTTATATTAAGCATTACATAAATGACTGCAGCGAAGCATTTTAGAAAAATGTATATATGAACATACAACAGCAAGGCTAGAACTATTACGACTCAACAAAAAATCAACATTTGAACAAAAAATTATCACCTGAGGTGTATTTTTCATTTTATCAAGTGTAATGTCCCAGTGTTGACATGGAGGGGGCGGGACTTAAAACCAGCACTGGAGCCTTCCTGTGGGGAACTGGATTCACTTTCAGGGAACTCAAGAAAGATAGAGCTCAAAATCTGTTAGAACCAAATCTTAGGAGGTTTTTGTAGTTATTAGGGTGAGTTGGCTGTGGCAGCCATCTTGAATTGGGTTGTCTCCAAAAGTTATTTCATCTGTAGACATATATGTAATTTGCAAATGCAATATGCAAAAAATAAAGTAATTAATTTTTTTCTTCTTTCTGCTCCCTTTCATTTTATATTTTGTTTTCATACTATATATATGTTATTGTTTTTTATTTGTATTTTGTTGCTTTTGTTGCCACATCAACCTTTTGTTTTCTTTACTGAAGTAAAACTCATTATCATTTGAGCTCCTTGAGTTGTGTCTGCACTTCTAATGTCTACAAAGTGCAACATCTTTAAATGTATTTTAATCTTTAAAACAAATCAACCTATCCAGCTTTGGGTGATTCTGCTCTGGAAGTAGAGCTCTGGGAGTCTCAGCCTGCTTCAACAAGTGCAGAGTCAGTGCCCAAACAGGGCAAGCTAAAGCGATATGACAGAGTGACAATCCAGTGCAGTCGGAAATTCAAACTGAGGCAAACTGAAGAGACGGCCTGTGCTGCGAGTCGTGAGAAGGTGACGGTTATCATCTTATCAACAAGGATCAGTCTCCAGAATACTTCCTTCTTTAAGGAGGCTTCAGTGTATGAGGGTCAAAACATCTTTATCATTATTCAACCATTTGTTATTTTTTGGTCAAAATGTTTTTGTTTGAATCTCCTGCAGCTTAAAAAACACAATAAATGCATCAAAGCATTTAGTTTGATCTGAATGATTGAGCTGTGACGTTTGGTAACAGCACATCATTTGGTGGGAATGAAATCTGCAAAAGCTGCAAAAGAAATTTGCACACGCACAATAAATGGAATTGGGTGCACCCAGTGATATGGGCACCAGTGACTCCAAAAGGAAACAATATGGACATCAAGTTCAAGGAAAAATGAACTGAGCCAGTAGACAAAATAAAAACGTTTAGTGACTTGAAGCACTCAACTTTTGCACCATTAATGCCCCGTCCAAAGGACTTCATCAGTCCGAGGATCCACAACAAACTCAGTCCCATCAAAATGTCAAAGTTCATGCTCAATAATCCAGGTAAATAATCCAACAATGGTCAGTCATATCATCTGGACGGTTTCTTTTTATTTTGGTGCAACGTTTCCTCCTTCATCCAAAGGATTTCATCAGTACGAGGAGCCACAGTAAACTCAATCCCATAAGTGGCTTACTCACATTTGGCTACTTTGAACCAGTTTGGTTATGGCTGCCTCAGAGGAGTCGACAGGGGAGAGGGCGGACTTCAGAAACCATTTTATCACCATCAAATTGGTTGGCTCACTATGTGAGTGGGCTACTTATGGGACTGAGTTTGTTGTGACTCCTTGGACTGATGAAGTCCTTTGGATGAAACACTGAAAAAAAAAAATAAAACCATCCAGAGGACCTGACAACGTTGTTGGATTTTTTTTACCTGGATTATTGAGCATGAACTTTGATCATAATCCCTATAGTTTTTGTTTTTTAAGTCTTTAATGTCAGTCCAACTCACATGGCAGGGTGAAGCGACATTAGACAAACAAAAGCAAAAAAGGATTTTTTAAAATTCAAATAAACTAAAAAAAAAAAAAGGCCAAGTCAAATGAAATCAGACTGACGTTGCCATTCATGCTGTTTTTAAAGCTCCCCTTCCACACACCCATACACAAGCATGCAAAGCACAAAACAAATGAGCCACGTCTAACCTCGTGGGTATCGGCTCAATAGACGATCTCTGGTGATGCGAGGATGCAGGGATGGGCGGTTGATATGTATCAAAGCCGTCATTTTTAATAAAACGTGTTGCCTATAGGCAAACATTAATGAGTCCTGTTTTCTTCTTGTGGTCAAGGTGAAGAAGCAGAGACAGCAGATTTAACGGTAAAGAATGCAATCACAGCATTTAGAGTGGGATAAAACCGACACAGCTCATTTCTCTGGCCCAACAAGTGAAGCTTTCATCCTCGACTGCAGGTCTGGGAGACTAATTTAATTTGAGTGCAACGCAAAGAGAACAGAAAATTTAGTTTTTGTCATCAGCTGTGAATACAAACTAAACACAAACCTGGTTGGGGAAACTAATCCCAGTGTGTTTTACCAACATAAACTACTAGATGGTGCTGTTCAGTTGCTACTGACTTTGTAGAAGTTGTGTTTAACATCACTAATATTAATTTATTAATACAATTTATGTGGTTCTTGTTTGGCGTCAGCTGTAGTGCTGAACTGTTTCAGTCGTCTCCGTCTGTGCAGGAAGGTGTCGTGCTGCCTAATGCTTACTGGTTTATGGCCTGACCCAGTGATTCACCACCCACTGAATTCAATCCAAGTGGCTTTTTGTGTCTAATTCGCTGCGCATACAAGAAAAAAAAAAAAAGCATGCCTCGCAATACCTAAAAATGCCTTCTTTGTTATGTCTTTACGTGCCCACATTTAAGCAACATGCTTTGATTCTTCTCCAGCTGTGGGTAAACAATCATCTGGCCACCTTGTGGGATGCTTCCTACAAAAGCTGCAGAGAATGAGCTCTCTCTCGTCACGAGGCGATACAAATGAGATGCAAATGAAACAACCGTTGGAAAAGCGAGCATCTTTTGTTGACGGACTGATAAATGAGAATGAAAAAGTTGCGTAAAAGTAAAACCAGACATCACCGTCCTGCATCGTCCTCATCTTGCTGATGTGACCAAATCCCTCTGAACGTGTTGTGTCTTGTTCGTAAGGTCACAGCCAGTCTATTTCAGATGTTCTCCATCTCCTCACATGTTTGTTTGTGTTGCTTTTGCAACGTCGAAATCCTGTTTTCATACCTCTGAGCTCCAGCAGAATGAGTGTCATCGAGTATCAGAGCTGGCATAAACTCGAGGTGTTGCATGCGTTTGTAGGAAATCAGAGAAGCGTAAGAGGAAGAGGGAAAGCAATCGACAGAAAGCTGATGGTCAGATTCTCAGAAAGCTCATGTGAGTCTGCAGCCACGGTGCCAAAGAGAGGGGCTCTATTTTTAGGGAAGGAATGTCCACGGGCCTCGTGGAAAGAGGCCGCAACAACAAACGGTGTGCATCGAGCTGCCTACAAAGAGACGAGCGCACACGCTCACACGGCATCAACACAAGGAGGAAAGGGAACAGAGTTCAGCAAAATGGCAGCGCTGTACATTTTCTACTGAGACGCTGAAACACGTGCCAAAGAAACTTCAGGAAGAAGAGGATAAAAAAAGGTAAGAGTTGTTTATGATCTGCTTTTAATAATGTCTGCAGAATCCAAATGGAGTCAGAACTGAAGAACTGTATGTTTTTTACAATCTCATTTAAGTGTAGAATGACACGTTTGTGCACGTGCATACATGCATGAAATGAAAAAGCTTCATTCGCTCCACACAACCAAACACAGCCACACGTTCTCCCATGAGAACGACGAGGCTGAAGTTTCTACAGCCACTACAATCAGACAGACACATACTTTATATAACATATTTGATGTTCAGGTAACTGTGTATATGTTTGATATTTGGGATGTTTATTTTTAATATTACCACCAAAATTTAAATTTAATTCCACTTTCTGGGCTGCGTGAACTGGTACAGTCAAAATGTACCTTTAAGATATGCTGAAATGAAATTCATTGCACTGAGAGGTTTTACTTTTATCTTTCTTTAAAGCCATTTTCCAAAATGTGCAGCACTTAATTAACTTATTCATGGTTTGGTTGAATTAAATTAAATGCTGATAAAAGTACCGGTATCTTATTTCAAGCCGTACAAGCTTCACACGGTGAGCATTCATGCCTTAAGACTAATTGCCTTGAAAACATGTCGGCCTGTTCTCAGGATGGCTCCATCTGCAGCTGAGGTCCAGCTCCACAAAGATGAAGATCATTCCTGCTCTCTGCTTCTGCAGCTCAACAGACTGAGACAGGAGAGCATCCTGACGGACGTGGTGCTGTGTTCAGGGACCTCACAGCTCCCCTGCCATCGTAACGTCCTGGTGTCCAGCAGCCCTTACTTCAGTGCCATGTTCTGCAACAACTTTGTAGAGAGCCATCAGACCAGGATTGATCTGAAGGGAGTCCCGTCAGGCATTCTGAGCATCATCATCAACTACGTTTACACTGGACTCGTTAGCATCAGCATGGACGTCGTGCTCCCTCTGATGCAGGCAGCGTCCATGTTGCAGTATGGACGCCTGTTTGAGGCCTGCTCTAGTTTCCTTCAGGAGCAACTGAGTCCGAACAACTGCTTGAGCATGATAAGACTTTCTGACATAATGAACTGCAATAGTTTAAGAGACAAAGCTAAAGAGATGGCCATGGAGAGCTTCTCTGATGTGTCGGCCTCTGAGGACCTGCATGAGCTCACCCTACAGGAGCTGATGGGGTACCTGGACGAAGACGATCTTTGTGCAGAGGAGGAGCAGGTCTTTGAGACGCTTGTTGCTTGGATACATCATGATCCCATGTCCAGGTGCGGGGCGATCAGCGACCTCTTCAGGAAGGTTCGCCTTCGTCACATCCACCCCACCTACCTCTTCCAGTTCATTGCAAATGACCCTCTAATCCAGTCATCCACCCTCTGCACTGAGCTCATCGAGTCCGTGAGACGCCTCATGTTCTCTGTCGGCACCAAGATCAACGGAGACCCTTCGGTGGATTCTGTTTGGGGTGCCCCACGGCGCCACACCTACAATGAGATGTTGATGGTAGTTGGAGGGAGGAAGAACAACGAGCTGACGTCAAGGGAAGCGTTAGCCTTTGATGAGAAGAGCCAGAAATGGCAGCGGCTTGCCAAGCTTCCAGTTCGTCTTTACAAAGCGTCCTACGTGGCTCTTCACAGTGTACTGTACGTTCTTGGAGGCTGGACCACGAATACAAAGGACAGTCAAGTCAGCAGGACTGTCTACACCTTGTCTCTCAAGACCAATCAGTGGCGGACTGCAGAGCCCATGCTTCAGCCTCACTTTGCCCACCACAGTGTCTCCTACCTGCACTTCATCTTCGTCTTGGGTGGCCTTGGGCCTGACAGACAACTAACAGACAGCGTGGAGAGGTAAGAAACTCAGTCAGCTCCTTCTGTTGCTGAGAAAGGTAAGCTGCAAAACACCAACGAGCAACCTCTCAATGCTGTGATGGAAGGTACAACAGTATGTTCAACCAGTGGGAGTCGATGGCGCCGATGCCTGAGGCGGTGCTCCACCCTGCAGTCGCCACCACCAACCAGAGGATCTATGTGTTTGGAGGAGAGGATGCCATGCAGAACCCGGTCAGAGTCATACAGGTGAGACCACGTGCCGTCACATGCTTCTTTCCAGTTTTACCTACCGTAATCATCCACTCAGTTTATTTTTCTTTACGTGTCGCAGGTTTACCACATCGGCAGGAACATGTGGTCTAAGATGGAGAATAGAACAGTGAAGAATGTCTCTGCTCCGGCTGTTGCTCTGGCAGAAAAAATCTATATTGTTGGAGGTACATATGGTGTTAGAGCTGTAACACAAGCAGAACACCAACATCTGAGAGACTTGAATAGTGAATGCAGTTTTCACAATGAGTGATTATTTTTTTCACTGTAGTTGAACAGGAAATGCAAGTAAACCTTAATGTTTACGGTGCAAGATATTCACATGGGTAGGAGTTACACTGTGTAGTAAAGAAATAGTATATACCGTACTGTATATTTTTTTGTCCAAGGCAGAGCAGAGTGGTGGACCCTAGAGAACAATTTTATCAACCAGCAGGTGCAATGGTGGAGCCAGGCAGTGGCCAATGGTGGCCTTGCTACCATTGATTAACCCAGACCACCACTGACCACTGCCTGGCTCCAAAAATTCAAATTTTAAACCATATATAAAAATTAGAAAGTATTGTTTCCTCAAATGATAGAGGTGGTCAGTTTAAATATATGACAGCAGCCAACTTGGATTTTGACATATCAACCCAATTTTGAATGGAAACTCTCTTACACCTAGATGCAGCCACACGCCAAAATAGAGGTGAGTACCTCAGTTATTTTTCCAAGTTAGCATCACAACATACATGGATGAACAAAGGGAATATCTCATTCCCCTTGTTTGCTTCACGACGAAGGACAAAGACAAAATTCACACCAGTGCTTCAGAAAATACGACAGCAGAGAACGAGATGTGTTTCAGAAAACACAACATGTCAGACAACACAACAGCACAACAAAGAGAAGAGACGAAAAAGCAGGAGGATATTCTTCAGAACATTTATTTACCCAAAATAAAGACATTTTGGTCAACAATGTTACAGAAATCAAAATTTCAAAAAGAATGCCAAAGTTCTGTGAAATTAGAGCGGGGTGAAAAAAAAAAAGTAAAATATTTTGTTTGTTTTGCAAAACAACAACAAAATTACCATAAATCCAATGAACTTGCTTTCACTGTTGCATTCACAATTTTGGGACATTTTGAAATGACCTTTTTAAGCATATTTATGGGCAACTATAATACCTTTTTTTGATTGTTCTTCAAATAACATGATTTTTTCCCTAGTTGTTTCAGCGTTGTCTCCATTTTGAAAGAATTCTTAAATCTTTATGACAATTTATGCAAATGCTATTTTATACCATTTTACATTATTTTAAGTCTGCATTGCAAATTTTTTTAAGACAGAGGTTCTAAAACTGGGGTCTGAAGAGATCCCAGGGGATCTGTTGCTCGGGGAGGTCTGCAAAATAAATTAACGTATAATAAAGAATGTCATATTATTTAAATATGTGCATCAATACATAATCAATACATGTGGGAAGCAATGCCCCTTGTGTTCTTTCCTGTAAGGGGTCCACAGTCACAAAAGTTTTGAGAACCCTTTGCTTAGAGTTATTTTCAAGAGTAAATAGCAGCAGCAGTTAGCTGTAGCACTTCCAGGACAGCCTGGGAGCACTTCCTGCAGCATTATTATAATTACAGTAGATAATGATGTAAGAATTATAATAAAGTGTTCAAATAAAGTGCAGCAGCTCCTGACTCCTGCTAAATTATGAATACATTTATGAATGGTAGCTCATATTTTTGGTAAATCTGAGCCCCAGGTGCCGCCTCTGTCTTATGAATGTGTCCGCTGTCGCAGGATACACCCGCAGAATGATGGCGTACGACACCAAGGCCAACAGGTTTATCAAGTGTGCCAATCTGAAGGAGAGGAGGATGCACCATTCTGCCACCGTGCTCAACCACAGAGTCTACGTCACAGGCGGGCGCTGCCTCAACGGACACGGCGCAATTCAAGACTTGGACACTTTTGAGTGCTACGACCCAAAAACAGACACTTGGACATGTAAAGGAAGTCTGCCGTGTCGGTTATTTGACCACGGCTTCCTGACGCTGACGTGCGTGGCACACAATTTTAAAAATATTGTGTGATGTACGTTTTCAAACTAGGGGTTTGTGTATTAAAGGTTTGATTTATTTTTTAGTAAAATTTAACATTACAAAAAAAAAAAATTTTTTTTTAAAACTGACCAACTCTTTGTCAAACATTTATGTTTTTAATGACATTTTGAGATTTGTATACAACACCCAAACATGTTAAAAAAAATCATGTTGAAGCTGTTATGATAGGATTGTTCATAATTTACTACTAGTTTGCAGAAATCTTCACATCTTTATATTTTCTTTCCAAGGAGGATGATTTTTCTTGTCATCTTTCAAAATGATTTTGATCAAGAGGTTTCACATTTAAATGTTTTACTTTGTTTGGACCCGATCCATTTCTGTATCTGATCGTGGCAGCTTATCGAGCCTAAAATGTGTGGAAAGTGGAGGACAACACAAATTGTCAGACAACGTGAAAAATATCTGAGAGTCATGTCTTTAATGAGACAGGAACTAATCTGACAAAGCCCTGACAGGTCACTTGGCAGACATTACTTCAGCTGATACTAAATACTATTTTATGTGTTAAGCTGAGTTAAATTACTTAAAAGAACTTTTCATAGAGTCAGTAAAAAAAAAAAATCAGACCTAAATATGTTGTTCTTACAAGCTGCTTCTAACACTG
Organism: Hypsolebias martinsi; assembly: GCA_031762355.1. Classification (NCBI taxonomy): domain Eukaryota; kingdom Metazoa; phylum Chordata; class Actinopteri; order Cyprinodontiformes; family Rivulidae; genus Hypsolebias; species Hypsolebias martinsi. The sequence continues at coordinate 22,065,438 of JARVGQ010000390.1, read as the reverse complement.
ACAAAATTAGCTAATTTCTATGGCTTTTCTTGTGTTATTTGTTGATGCAAAAACAAGTTCATGTTGAGTTTAGGAGATTTTATTTTTGAATAATTCATAAGTCTGGATTAGTGTCTGTGACGTATATCATACAGATACAAAATGTGGAAGAAAACAAATCATATTTTTGAAATTTGACACAATATACATGATTTTACTCATTTTGTCACAGAACTGGTATACTGTATTTTCTTTTAACTTGGCACAGCCAAAGTGAAACAGGAAGTGACATCAAAGGGGTACTCTTAAAAAGGAGAACTTCCTGGTCTTTGTTCATATGAACCTGACTCTTCTTCATGTCTCTGACAATGACTCAAAATAATCAGAAGACACATCATACTGTCTGTGGCAGTCTTTGTAGCAATGCTGTTCACACGCAGGAGTTCCACTTTTACATTACCTCCTGTTGCTAGCATCACTTCCTGTTGTTTGACATCACTTCCTGTTGCTGCACATTAAACTATATTAACTGTTCATCTCAGCTGCATTATTTATTTATTTATTTTTTTTTTTACAAAGCATTACTAATGTTCTTTCCAAATGTGCATTTGCATAAATCACAAACATTTGATGTTGGTTGCAGGCACTTTAAACAAACAAACATTCCTCAAAGCAGCTAAAGATAAAAAGCACATCTTAAATTCATTTGTAAAGATTATAAGAATATCTGGTTTCTTGAAAGCAAAATAAAGTATTTGATTTTTTTAGTATCTTGTTTAATTAACCTAAAAAAGTTAATTTGTTTTTTCATTCATTTTTTTAAATTTAACCTTTATTTATCCAGGTAGTCTCATTGAGCCACGAGAACTCATTTTCAAGAGACAAATGTTAGGGAGCAGATGGTGGGGGTTAAAGGCCTTGCTCAGGGGCCCAGGGTGGGGTAAATGAGGGTGGAGGCAGGTGTGGGTGTTTCAACTTTTCCACTCACATTTTTTGATGTTGTTGGTGCCGGGGCTTGAACTGGCGATTTTCCAATCATAGGCCCACCGTCTCTAACCACTGTGCCACCACTTCCCTTCATTCATTCACATCATCTGGACGGTTTCTTTTTTTTTTGTTGAGATGTTTCGTCCTTTATCCAAAGGACTTCATAAGGTTGAGGAGCCACAACAAACTTGGTCCTACAAGCAGCACACTCAAGTGGACCAACGAGTTTGTTGGTGATAAGATGGTTTCTGAGGCCCGCCTTCTCCCCCGTCGACTCCTCTGAGGCAGCCACAACCAAAGTGGCTCAAAACACCAAAGTTCATGCTGATTGTTGTTCATGCAGGTTTTTTCTTCAAAAAAAAAAAAAAAAAAAAAAAAGTCCAGATGACCTGACTGAACTTTATTGGATTTTTTTTTTACCTGGATTATTGAGCATGAACTTTGTTTAATTAAGTTTTATACAGTTATAAAGTTGTTTCTAATTGTAATAATTTCCCTTTTTCTTATGTAAAATATAACCTTTCACTTCATTCTTGTGACCTCTCCATTTCTCATCAGCTGACAGTGACTCTCAGCACAAGATGTCTCAGCCTCATACCTTTGATCCTCACTGACATTCTGTTCATACACAACGTCTGCATGTCTGGATTTGTTCCTGACATCCCCCCCCCCCCCCACACACACACACACACGCACAAAGACAAAGGCAGATATGTTTTTCTTTAAAATGATTTAAGAACAGCTGAGATGCTCATGTAATCATATTTACTGATGACTTCCAGAACCCAAAGTCAGCCCCTCATGAAGACATAAACATCATGTACCACAGAAATCCACAAGCGTCATCATGGAATTGGAGGTCTTTGGGTCAAAGGTTTCAGACTTCTACTTCCATCAAAGTGTGTGCGTGTGTGTGTGTGTGTGGGGGG
>JARVGQ010000390.1:21949724-21960069 GCA_031762355.1 Hypsolebias martinsi | reverse complement strand
GGACAGTGGGTATATTGGTAGAAGGATGTTAGAAATGCAGCTGCCAGGAAAAAGACAAAGAGGGAGGCCAAAGAGGAAATATATGGATGCAGTTAGTTAAAGAGGACATGGAAGTAGCTGGAGTGAGGACAGAGGATGCAGAGGACAGAATGAGGTGGAGGAGGATGACTCGCTGTGGTGACCCCTGAAGAGGGAAAAGCTGAAAGAAGACAATGATTTATTGTAGCTTTCTGTCTTTTAATATTTTAACATCATGTGATTTTATCTTAAAAGACAATTCATAAATAAAATGTACTTAAATTTTTTGTCAGCAGGCTTAAACAAAATTTGTTTGTAAAATTATTACCTGATCTTCAGAATTTTGTAATTTTTAAACATTTGAATATTTAAATATTTTAAAATTATAGTGCAGGTGATTTCAAATCATCCCCTCCACCTGCATCTAGGTGAATTCTCCTTGTTGGAGGAAACAAGTAATTTAGAAGTCAGTCTGTTTTGTTGTTTTTTGTTTTTCTGATAGAGGCTCCACAGCCTCACTGTCTGCACAAACTCCACGTAAGCTTATAAAAAAATGTTTCACTAATTTAGTTTTAGTGTCAGTACCACGCATTGTCTGTGCACAGGTGCTTATTCCACAAATGCAACATGGCAGCTTTGGTAGTTTTCCTGCTGGCTTCAGTTCATAATGAGAGAAAGCTGAAATATTTGGTGCATTAGTACTGTATGTCTATGATTCAATCACTTTATTTTTAAGGCCCAGTCATACTTTCATATTCTTATATGTAGTTGTGTAGGATCCTCCTGAGTGTCAGATTATGTCAGTTCATAAACTCTTGTTCTAAAAGACCCTAGCAGTTCAACACTGCTAAGCAGTTGGGACTAAAACTCAGCAAGAGGCATCATGAAGACTAAGAGCGCTCCACACAGGTCAGTGACAAAGTTGTGGAGTACAAATCAGAGATATTCTGTAAGAACAATCCCCTGAATATCCCACAAAGCTCCAATAAAATCAATTTTTAGAAAATTGTCTCTTATTTGTCTCTGTCTGGTCCTGTGATGGACGGGTAATCTGTTCAGGATGGTCCCTGCCAAATCAGCTAGAAGAGAGAGCGTTGTTCACAAAAACGCATGGAGGGGTTAAGGAGGCCATGAATCAGAGGAATGTCCAGGAGGCTGAAACTAACCCTTATGAAGCTGGAAGATGGGAGAATTTGTCCACAGGACCACTAGAAGCTGCACAGAGCTGGGCTCCATGGAAGAGGGGCAAGGGAAAAAAGAGAGAATGGAAATTGGAGATAATTCCAAAAAGGATTAATACTTTTGCAAAGCACTGTAGAACCATGCATGAACATAATTAGTTAAAACAGCCTCTTTCTATCTTTCTTTCTCAGTTCTAAATGGATGTTATGGGTGTGAGGATGTACAGAAAAGTCCTGGATCCTGTCTTCAGTGGGTGAAAACTCCTGAATCCTGTTTTCATTGGATGAAAATGAAATTTGTACAGGACAGACCTACCTCAGCTCAGTTTGTCTTGCACTCGCTGCATATTTCTGTTTATTTACTTCAAGTCTTGTCAATTCAGTGATTCTCTGTCTGTCAATTTCTGATTAGTGTCTGTTTTTTGCCCGTGGGTTGATGAGTTGTAACTTTCCCTTCTGGTGTCTCTTCTACTCCAGAAACTCATATTAATGATTAATGCCTGATAACAGTTGGTGTCTCACTGCTAACCCGCTTCATGTTCTTGTCATATATCAGTCTGTGCCTTTCAGGCCCTCTGACCCAAACAGCATCATTCATTAGTTCCTTTTCCTCTCTGTATTTGGTGCAGCTCTTGAATCTCACATCAACAGCAGCGTAAAAATGAGGTCGTCTCCATGGTAACAGGCTGAGCTGCCCATGGTTGGCATGTGGTTGGAGTCATAGCAGGAGTGCTCACTTCGATAAGGCAACAGAAGAACAACCATCTCAGCAGGCAGTTGAATATTGATCTGAGTCTTTGAATTCTACATATCTGCTTATCTTTCTGCAATATTTGATAGATGAGGAGCCATGCACTGGGCTGCTGTGTATTATGGATGTGTCTGTTGGATCGAAGCGATGACAGCAGACATTACCTTCCTGTAAACTGATATGCTGAGGCACAATTGCATTGAAGGGAATAGATTAGATTCTGCAGAGAAATGTGCAAAAGTTGTGGAATCACTTATCCCTGCAGTACAATTATGAAATGGTTGCAGAGTGTTTCATGTTAGATTATACAGGGTCCAATTCTTACACTTCTTGGATCTTTTGTCCCCCTCTCAGATCAAATTGGGATAGTTTGAGATACCCTCCACTCATTCGTGTTGTGAGCATGATAACTTGAATTAAAGCTGCAAGCAGCATTAAAGGCTCTTGCAGCTCAGTGCAACGCCAGCCTCGTAGCGATCGCGGGAGCACCAGCCGAGCTCAAGTGGCAAGTCTTAAACGTTCAGCCGAAATCTGACCTTCCAGTCAGGAGTTATTGTCACTTCCTGTTTTGCGGCGAATGCTTGGCGAGGACTTCCTGTAGGCTTTTCAGTATGTCGTGTGGTTATCAACAGTTAATGAATATGGTTTCAATCTTATACACAGGGAGAAGTTTCTTCTCTGAGTGGGCAAGGCTTAATTAATGTCATGAAACAACTATACCAATGTGTCTAGAAGCGCTCACTGATGATGCACAAAAAAATCTGGTGATTGGATGATGTATCATGGAGCTATAGCTGATGGAATAGTCTAGGGGGCGCAATGGAGTCAAATGTTGATACAATCCTATTGGCTTCCTTAGAGGTTAACAAAGGTCATTATATCCACTTTGGAACAAATCGGATGATGAATGTGTGATTTACAGCCAACCGTATATAAATGGCAGGGCATTAGAATTCACCTTTCAGCCATGCCCACAAACTCCAGCCACAGACAGTGTTGGGAGAATGATGCAGCATCATGTGGTTGAATGTCATCAGACACAGGTTTAATTCCGTATGAATCATAGAGTAAAAGGAACACAACCAACAGGAAAGCAGGTGACTTCTTTTTCAAAGGGGGCGGGGCTAAGGTTATGTCAACAATTGACCATGTGAATGTGATGAGTGTTGGTCTGTTATTACACACAGAAAGTCTCATGCAGGTGGGATATTGTGTGTGTAAGTTATTTCACCATGATGTTTTATTGCGAATGGTCAGATTTTGAGGCTAGGACACGTCCACATGCTTTAATGTAGGACAAATATTTCAATAACTTTTGCTTCTTAATACCTCAAGACTGTGCAGAGTGATTCTCAAGTCTGTATGTCAAAAGCTGTATGAGAGGTTCGCTCAGATACAACGTGTGTAAAAGAGACAAAATGGCAGCTTTGGTCCAAAATGGTAGACTTCCTGTTGGGTTTTGATCGTGCCTCCAATAGACATTTCTTTGAGGTCCTGGCAAGACACACATGGGTACCGGATTTCATGATTGTCGGTCAAAGCACGGCTTTGGGCTGATTTTTTCCCCCCAAAATTTCTAGGGGGCGCTGCGGAGGCATTAGGCCATGCCTACCAAATATTGGACTGCATTCCTGTTGGGGGTGGATACTGATCGAACGTATTGAGTTTGGTGTAGCTCGGCTGAAATTATGGAATTTAGAGGCAAATGTATGGCAACAGCGTTATGTCTGACTTTGTCGCACCGCCACTGCCACACCCTCAAGCGAAAACTATTTGTGATTTGAAGCAAGTCAGACCAACTTGTTATCTGTCTTCTGACCCAGGATCATTCTGATTAGGTCAAGGGGGTCAGAGATGGAACTTTCCAAGTAAAAAAAGGTGACTTCCTGTTCTGAGGGGGCGGGGCTGTTATTACATCAGAATATGACCACATAGGATTGTTGGGCATCTGACAGGGATGACTTCTGCCAAGCTTGGTGCAATTTGGTCTTTCAGTGTGAAAGTTATAGGGTTTGAAATGTATGGTGTGAAGGTCAGTTTTGAGCCCTGGCCACACCCTTTTAGCATATCCGAAAACTCAAGATTTTGATAACTTTTACTCCGCAATGTCTTAAGGGCATATTGACCAAGTTTGAAGCCAATATCTCAAAATCCTTAGGAGGAGTTTGTTGAAGTTCAACATGTATGAAAATTGATAAACGTCCAAAAATTACCCTTTGACCCAAATTGGCCGACTTCCTTTTGGGTTTGGATCAGGGCTCCAAGCGACTTTTTCGTAGGTCCTGAGAAGATACAGATGTAAACTGAGTTTCAGAATTATCTGTCAAAAAATAGCTTGGAGCTCATGTTTTAAAATATTCTAGGGGGCGCTGTGGAGGCTATTGACCACTTATTGTAGATTCTTGTTCCAGAAGTAGATAAGGATTGATCATAGCGATTGTGGTGCACCTCGGCTCAAATCTGTGGAATTTAGAGCCAAACGTATGGCAATGGCATTACGTCCAACTTCGCCACGCCATCACGCCCACATCCTCCACTGAAAACTGTCAATGTTGGAATCCAGGTTGCACTAACATATCTTCGGTCACTGGACACACTATCATGTTGCTTAGGTCACAGGGGTCAGATAAGGACTGTTCATCGTAAAACTTTACACTTCTGGTTCTCAGTGGGCTTAGCATAAGTAATGTCATGATTCGACCATTCAGTCTTGCAGGGGACATGATGTGGATCAATCACTGAAGGTTTGGTGTCTCAGTCAGTTTTCTTGTAGGAGCTATTAGCGTTTAATTTTTCATGGCAAGATGTCAAATTTCGAGGTCTGGCCACGCCCCTTCAGCATGCTCGAAAACTCACTATTTTGATTTCCCCATATCTTATGAACAACCTGGCCAAGTTTGAAATCAACTGAGCAATATCCCTAGGAGGAGTTTGATTAAATGTGGAGGCAGTAAACAGCCAAAAAGGTGTAAAATTTGGAATTTCAATACAAAATGGCTGACTCCCTGTTTAGTGTACAGCATTTTTGCCAGAGGGTTTTCTGTGCATTTTGGGGAGTTGGACAAGTCTACCAAATTTCATGCTTCCACGATAAAGTAAAGTTAATGCGGAGGGTATTTTGAAAATTTCCAGATAGCACTGTTGAGCCGTTTCTGTTTCGATTTTTGCGATGCACTTAAAATACGTAATTTTCACATAGTCCTGATGTGTCCGCCAAATTTAGTGAATTTACACATATGTTAAAGCCCCCAAAAGACTAATTAATTTGATGGAAAAACTGCTGCTCGGGCCTATAGAGTGGAGCGATTACAATGGGCCTTTACGGCACGTTGTGCAGCGCTTTGTGCAGCGCTTTGCTATTCGGGCCAAAAAATCAGTGAGGTACTGACTTCCATTTTGTTGTGTGGCTGCATCTAGGCTTAAGAAAGTTTCCTATCAAAAATTAGGTTGCCACATCAAAATCCAAGATGGCTGCTGCCATATAAACCTTACCCACCTTATTCCTGGGGGCTGTACTGTATAAATGATTGTTACAACTTCCTGTCAGACACAAAGTAGCAGTAAGCATTGGTTAACCATGGTAGCAGAGCATGGACTGTGGTTTATTTGAAAGTAATTTACATTCAGTTTAGCAGATTAAACTCTGTTTTTGTGTTGTTTACATTTATTTAACAACCATAAAGTTTACTAAAGTAGCCGTGACGAGTTCAGGTACCTATTGTGTTCACAGATGCAGGAACAACCAGACCAAACTAGATCAGTGGCTACAACAACAGAGTTTTTAACATGGACCCAAAACAAAAAGAATGTTCCTGTGAAAAGAGGTTTAGTTTCTATCTCCTACCTACAGATGAGGAACTAAGAAGAATCTGAAAAATGTGAACTTGCAGAGACCAGCCAAAACACTGTATGTGAGCTCATTTCACTTTGTTGACAAACGGCTGACGGAGGAAAACCTGAATCCTACTTTGTGTCTGGACAACAATGAACCACCAGAGAAGAGACGCTGGATTAAACACACAGATTGTGTTGTAAAGAGCTTTAAGTGTCTTGATCAGATAAAAAGGTACCACATGATCCTGGTCTGCGGCCCATTGGTTGGGGACTCCTGATTTATAGTGCTCAGAGAGCAGCTGGAGGATTAGGGGACAATGTGGGTGCTTCACTTTTACCATCCAATTATTTTGTGCCTATTTTGGGATTTGAGTCTACAACCTGCTCAGTGGCTCACCCTCTTCACCACCACTCCCCCAAATATATAGAATAAAAATTTAGTATGGTAGAACTACTCTGATCATTACTGAATCTTGACATGACAGCTAAAATATTAGAGCTGTCGCCTCACAGTTAGGTCACCTGTTCACCTCCCAGCCTTTCTGTTGAGGTTACACGTTCTCCCCCAGCAGTTTTCTCACACAAACCAAAAACATGCACATCAGGTAACTGTCATTCAAGTTGTCCCGAGATGAGAGAGTGAATGGTTGTTTGTCTCTTTGTGTCCCTGTGATGGACTAGAGACCTGTGACCCAGAAAGTGAGAGGCGTGTTCAGATGATGTTTGAAGAAAAGCTGAAGACACAGGCACAGATGAAGATCATATGGAAGTCTCTTTCTCGTGGTTTTAAAAGCAGCTGAAGCATCTTCTCGGTGCATTCGGTTCTGAAACATGTTTTCTCTTCACAACACAGAAATGTAAAATTATTCCTTTACTACATGAATAATCTGTTAATATATGATGAGCACAACCTGTGAACATGCGTGTTAAAACAGTCCAGTCATTGTGCTTCCTTGAGCTAAATGTCTTCAAGTTCAAGTTGTGTTTATTTGTCGGATGCAGGTTAACAGTACAATGAAATGTTCAGCATTAGAAGAACCCATTTGACTCACTAAAAACAATAAAACAAACAAGAAACTACTAAAGCATGCAGTAAGTGTACAAAATAAAGTACCAAAAAGTTAAAAGATTAAAATTTACAAAGTCCAAAAGAGAAATATAGTAAACAACAACATGGTAGAATATAATGGTGCAAGTAGAATTAATTTATATGAACAGGTATTTCACAGCTAGTAATATTAGCTTAAATGTACATAACATAAACTACACAGGTTGTGTGACAGACAAGTTATTGCACACGTAGTGAGAAACATTGAGATGAATTATGATAATAAGGTAGTGACATACATGATACAGCCACATAGTGCAGCTGCAATAAACATATTAGCTGTCGCAGCTAATATTAGTCATATCAGGAGGTAGATTGTTTTAGATGGATATTTGTTTATTTTAGGGATGCACAATATCGGATTTTTGGCCAGTATCCGCTATGCTGATATGTTAAAACTAATTTTGCAGATACCAATATCAATATTTTTCCCCCAAGACCTACTTACTTTCTGCAAAGTTTCTCTGCTGTGAAATTAAAATATGACATTATTCTGCATGGTCTTGGTCAGTTTGGCCTGCTACCAAATGCAGATGCCAAAAAGAGGCTGAAAATGACGTAACACTTCCACTTGGATTATGTTTAATGTCAAATTTATTCATGACATTCACTCTCTAACTGTTAGTGTTGTCATTGTATTAGAGTCTAACACAATGACAACACTCGGAACAGTGCAAATTTGTACATTTTTACAGATCTAGACTCAAGCTGTTCACAAGCGACAAGTGAAAAGTGTATAAGTAGTAGTGCTTTAATAGATAGACTTGACAGGAATGGTGGTTCTTGAGATGGTCCACTAGGTTTGAAGTGTTTTAAGACTTCGCTTTCGCTCCTCGTGTCACTGACGCTGAGCAGTCATTGCAAATAGCAGTTCTGATATTAGTTCCCGACAGTTTTATAAAGTTCCACACTGCCAACATTTTCACTTTTTCCTCTCCCGCCGTAATCAGATCAGGTAGGCGCGTGTGACATCATCACGTTGTGCTGGCGCTGCAGGCATCCTTGTTACTGGGTTGTCTTACAAAAACAGTGCCTTATACAGTATATTATATATATTCAGCTGGTGATGTATATACTGTTTATGTTTATACATAAACAGCACATTTTATATCGTTTAGTTATTTTGATGGAATGGTCGAAGTCCGATACTTATTGCCAATATTGGCCAATACGATACCATACCAATAATATTGTGCATCCCTAGTTTTACGTCTGAATGTTGCTCCTGCAGCTGACCAGAGCCTCCTGGTGCTCCTCACTCTCACTGAGTGGTTCACGCGTGTTACAGTTGTCGTAAATAATGTATTTAATGGTGCTTGGAAACATTTCAGACTTGTGCCAGAGATTAATTTACTGTTGAAAAAGAGAGTTTTAATGTTGGGGACTTGCATCCTGATTTAACAAGGAACGTCAAGATGTTCATCAGAAATGTTTGTGTTTTTGTTTTTTAAAGGCAAGAAGTGCAGAAATCCCTGAGCTGAGGACGGAAACCCTCATGCGCTCGAGCAGCAGCAGTACAGCCAGTATGAAGGTCAAGAATGTCAAGAAGTAAATATACATACACACTTGCATCTCTGTTGTGTTAGCGTCTTGTTAACCATCACATTCTGGCCTCTGTTTCCTGTCCAGATGTATTTAGTTCCCTGAGTCTCCTGCTGTGCTCTCCTCTACCTTTCTGTCCCTTGTTTCCTGTACTCCTACACATACCGATGTGTTAGCGTGGGCAGACAAAGTGCTAAACACGTTGTGTTATTGTGTTGCAGACTTTCCTTCATGAAGGGTCACTTCCCAAAACTGGCCGAGTGCGCACACTTCCACTATGAGAACGTGGATTTTGGTTCAGTTCAGGTACAGTCCTGAGCCCTTTACAGTAACATTGTGTTTAGTGATGTGTACCCAGAGAGGAACACTTTTAGTGGGGGCTAACTGATTTTAATTCTTATGGATGTCAGTCATGGTCTTTAGGGACTTGAAGCATTTCAGTAAACAGGCCTACTTGGGGACCTGTTAAATTTTGACTGGTAACATATTCTCCTAACTGATGACGTGAACACCACTTGGAACTATGTTCATAACAGTTTTATCCATTTTGCAAATAAACATGCCAGTTCAGAATAAAAGGACGAGACAGCCCCTGGTTTACTCCTGAGCTAGCTGACCTCCTGCACAGGTGAGATCAGTTTTGGCTACAGCAGGAGTCAGACATTCTGGCTCAGACACTGACTGGTTGCATTTGAGACAGCTGCGGAATAAATGTACAACTTCCATCAAGTCACAAAATGTAAATGCTTCCTATCTCAAACCTCCAAAGATCTAAATGACCCTAAAATATTCTGGAAAACCATCAAAACTCTCTCCGGCTTCTCTCATTCATCTGACCTGCCGTCACAACTTCTTGTTAACTCTGTTCTTGTGTCAAATAAGCACAAGATCCTGAACTGTTTCAACAAACATTTTGTTGCTTCAACTTCATCTGCCACAATTACTAATGGAAAACCAGTTATTTCTGCTTTAAGCTAATCATCTACAAATCAAATCCCTCCTACAAGTTGATCTTCGGTAAACCACACTTTTTCATTTTCACCATTTTCTTTTAGTGAGGTTAACAAACGGTTAAAAGGCCTGGACCCTAGAAAATCTACAGGCCCTGATGACCTTCCTCGTTATTTCCTAAGGCCGGTCCCACACACATCCTCACAGAACTGGTGTCTTACGTCTTTAATCTGTCCATAAGCCAAAAAACCTTTCCAAACTCTTGGAAAACAGCTTTTGTTCTACCTTTATTGAAGGGAGGAGACCCCACCTCACTGAACAACTATCAACCAATCTCAACTCTGTATTCAAGGTTCAGGGTTCTTTATTGTCATTTGCATCATGTTTGGTACATGAGGTGGAACGAAATTGTGTACTCAATGTCACAGTTACACCCAAAAATAGCAAAATTATAAAGTGTAAAAAGAAACCGTATACAAGGATCTACGAACGCTACATGATACATGATACATTGAGCATGCATCAGGGCTACATGATACTCTTAAAACATCTAAGATATGTGCTGAACACTAATAATTATTGCTAAGGTTTAAGAAAAATTGATAAATTCTTAATTCAAGAAGCATTTGGATTATTTTAACATCTTACCTCTTCATCAATCTGGTTTCAGGAAACAACACAGCACAACGACTGTTTCACTGAAGGTTCTTAATGACGATGTTGAAGCATTGGATGCTAAAGATTATTGTGATGGACTTTTCTTAGACCTGTCTAAAGCTTTTGACACTGGATTATAACATCTTGTATCATAAGCTCTCAGAAATCGGTTTCTCAGATCACACCATTGGTTGGTTTTGTAGGAGAACAAAGGCAGATGAGTGCGCCTTATTCGACCTTACACTTTTCAATAATTACATACCAGATTCATTCGAATCTCAGGGTAATAATTATTGATTTAAA
>JARVGQ010000390.1:21739079-21751536 GCA_031762355.1 Hypsolebias martinsi | reverse complement strand
CTAACACAAAACATGTTTTTTATTCCTTGCTTTAAAGTGGATATTAGTGGCTGGCTGAGCCTCATATACCTGAACGGCATCGGATCGGGAAAGTATCGGTATCGGCCGATACCCATATTTAAGTATCGTATTGGATCTGAAGTAAGAAATGTGGATCGGTGCATCCCTACATTTAACATTAGTCTTTCTTTTTTGATAAATCCTATAGTTAGGGTTGGCTTGGGTTTCCTAAGCTACTCCAAAGTTATGCTGCTATAGGCTTAGACTGCTGGAGGACAAACTGACCACATCTCTTCACTCTGCTGATGTCTTTACTCACTCTACACTCCATGTTTGTATTTGTACATGTTGTGTGTGCCAGTGTTTTTCCTGTAAAAAAGGACCGGTCCTACTGTTTGTGTCCCTCTACTGTCCTCTCTAACCCCAGTCGGTCAAAGCAGATGACAGTTCATTTGGAGAATGGTTCTGCTGGAAGTTTCTTCCTGTTAAAAGGGAGTCTGTCAATGTGCTGCTCAGCATGAGAGATTGTACCGAAGTGAAGATTTGACACAATCTACTGGCTTGTATCACATCAGGCTGTGACTGCTGCAGCATATTCCAAATGGTATTTGCAAAGGAGTCTTCAAAATATCCTGATGCATGCTCAATAATCTAGGTAGAAAAATCTATCCTCTCCGATAGTCACAGAGTGTTGGTGGAGATCTGTAAGACAACTTTGTGAGAAGTTGGCAGCAAAAAATGTTGGAGACAACGATGAGAACCAGACAGGACAGGCCCCACAGAACTGCAGAGGTGAGAAGACCGTGCAGCCGTTAGCAGGTCAGCAAAACCTTCATTCAGGTTGGTGTCCTGATCCAACAGCTTCTGCGCTTCTCTAAAAGGTCTGCATTAAACGGCACCTGATGACAAAATGTCTGCTGGACAGGAGAGACCCTGTACGTATTTATATTGTAGCAGACTGCAACAGTCACGTCCAGATTATCAAGTTCTGCTACAAACAGACTGAAATTTGTTGTAAGTTAAACTACACAGAGGAATGTCAAGACTATTCATCTGTCTGGTGTATTTGTACAGGACCGCAGGGAGCTGGTGTTTATTTCCAGTGGTCACCGGGCCAGAGGTGGTGTACAACCTTGATCAGGTCTCCAGTCCATCACAGAGACACAACCAGACAAACAACCTTTAAAACTCACACCTAGAGACAGTTTAGAGTTAATACCTAAGATAAATGTTTTGGTCTGTGGGAGGAAACTAGTACCAGTGAAAACCCACACACGCAAATTCCAGAGAAAAAGGTTGAGACGGGAACTGTTCTGTAGTGAGGCAACAGCTGCATCCACTGCTCCACTACGCTGCCTTTAGATGATAAAACTGTACGTCTATCACTTGTAGTAAATAGTAATCTTTGTTTTTTAAGGAATATGAGTTTGTTTTTTCCTTGAACACAAAAAACTATGTTCAGTCTTTTCCACTCATGCATTGTATGAAACGTTTAGAAAGAGTAAACATTTCTAATGTTATAATGTAAAATGAATCCCTTCCGGCCCTCAGCCCAGATGGTGGTCAACAGAGACGGGAGACTTAGTTTTAGAGAAGAACCTGTACTTTCAGCAGTTTACTGCTCTGCTGTCACATCATGCTGACAGGAAGGCTCTTAGTCGTGCTGGGAAGTAAGCAAAGATTGAGGAATGTGCAAACCAGGGCAGCAGATTCCTTTTGTGGCTCAAGCTCGAGACCCCCAACCATGTCCCCAAAATATCTGCCCCCACCCCTGGGCATCAGGCCACTGTCCCCACTGCCCCGCCCTGGCCACTCGTGTGTCCTTGCCCAAACACATGTGCATTCCAACTGACCAGAGCTCCTGTGTCTGCATTGAGCGTGTATGAGGAGTTGAAGAATTTCAGGCTGGTCTTTGGGTCATCTGGGATCTCCTCCTTGTTCTTGAACCACTGGTACTGAGACTTCGGGAAGCCCTCCTCCTCTACGCAGCTCAGCTCAGCTGACTTCCCAAAAGGCACAGACTTGGGAACACGGCATTTTGGTACCACGGGTTTTACTGTGGTGACAAAGATCATATGATGAGAGTCAGTACTGTTAGTGTTCCTGCAACAAACTGACACTTCCTGCAGGATGCTGCTGGGCTTGTCGCTACAGTGTCTCTGAGAAGCCTCAAAGACCACTGGACTGACCCCAATGACAAAACAGGGTTTTTGGAACTGCCAGAAAATGCCACCAAAATACACAGCCCTTGCTTTCTTTAGCACTGCAATTCAGAACAGATGCAGTTTCAGATGTTTCCCCTTATAGCCTGGAACATGCCTATGCAGCTGGGAAGTTCTGGTCAGAACACATCTTCACATTTATGCCAAAGGGTCAGAGCGACCCGCAACCTGGTGTCAGCTTACAGCATCCATAGCGGGCTTCACTAAGCAAAGTTAGCCTTTTAAGAGAAACAAACAGCCTTTCGACGTACAGATTTAGATATATTTCATACAATTTTCCCCAAAGGTACTGCATTTGTAGTACCAGTAGTTCAGAAGTAAATCAGAGTACCTCTTACAACAAGGTCAATCACAATCTCGTCAAATGACTTTTGGTCTTCAGGAGCAGTGACCTCACAGCGATACTTGGCTGTGTCCGATCTCGTTGCGTTCGTAATGAGTAACGAGGCAGGCTCTCTGATCACAGCTCTGTCTTCCAAGTCACCTGCCACAAAATAAAACCAAATAAATAAAACTACAAACAACAAAACACCTGAACTGTAAGCAGTGAGAGTCTGCATTCATTAACTGTGTGAATGTTTAGGAAGCATTCACACTGTTGTGGTCCTCTTTTCTTCCGTCTATTCTGCCAGCATTGCTCTCATGCCACAGTTTTTGTGCTATTTCAACAAACCACAAATCAAAATGTTCAGCTCTTTCAGGACAATCCTGCTATGACGTTTGGTATTGGTGCAACTTTAGCTTTTTGAAATATTTAGCCTTTTCTGCCATTTTTTCCTCTTAGAAAATGAATTGAGCTCATTTTACATCCTTCATATCTTTACATCTGTTTACAACCTTTCACTGCTCCTTTCACATATTGTTCTGGTTCAGCTTCTTTCAGCTTCCGTGTGCAATTTTTTTTTTCATCTTTGTACTTTCAGCTGTTTCTTCTGCTGTTTTTTCAGCTGCTTTGTGCTCCTGTCAGTTTTTTTTCTAATGACAACATTTTGTGCTTCTTCTAACCTCTTGGTGCTAATTTCAGCTTGTTATGTCCCTTTTAGCTTATTTCTGCAAGTTTCAGCTTTTTCTGCTATTTCAGCTACTATTTAGCTGTTTTTTGTTGCTAATTTCAGTTTTTTTCAGATAATTTCCACCTTTTTGTGCTCATTTCTGCTTCTTTCAGTCTAATTGAGCAAATGTGTACTTTCTGCTTTCTTCTGCTAATTTAAGCTTGTTCTAGCCTTTCAGTTACCTTTTTAGCATTTTTAGCTAATTTCAGCTGTTTTCAGATAAACTGAAGTTTTTTGTGGTAAGATCTGCTACTTTCAGCCTACCTGTAATTAACTTCTTTATGCTAATTATTATGCTCCTTTCAGCTTTTTTCAGCTAGTTTAAGCTTTTTCTACTATCTCAGCTACTGTTTGGCTATTTTCTGCTAAAATTAGCTTTTTTCAGATAATTCCACATTTTTTAGCTCATTTCAGCTCCTTCCACGTCCTTCTGGTAGCTTAAGCTTCTTTCTGCCTTTTCAGTTACTGTATTTTTCAGACTATAAGGTGCACCAGATTATAAGGCTCACTGTTGATTTTTAAGAAAATTAAAGGATTTTAAGTGTGCCTTATAGTCCAAAAAATACGGTACGTTTCAGCTTTTTTGTTGTTGCTAATTTCAGCTTTTTAAAGTTAATTTCCTATTATTTGTGATCATTTCTGCTTATTTAAAGCAAATGTCCTTTCTGCTTTCTTCTGCTAATTTAGGCTTGTTCTTTCATTTCAGCTACATTTGAGTATGTTTTTAAATAATGTCAGCTGCTTTTAGCAAGTTCTTCAACAATAAGCATTCACACTGCATTTTTGCAGGAAATGCATTTCCTCTAGTTTTTTTAGGCATTCCAAGTCCCCCAACGCATTTTCAGCCCAACTTTGTACCCCAAAGCCCAGAGCACCTGCCGACCCACAGGCTGTGGGCTGATGAGTCACAATCGTGATGCCTATTTGTGTCTCCACGATCCTAATAGAGTTTGAAGGTTAGTTTTCCACAGAGGTGTATTTGTGTCCCAAAGATCTCAAATTATGCCACATCATTCTCTCCAAGTTTTGAAGCGCTCAAAATATCTGTTCATCAGATCTGGTTGTTGCGTTTTTACAGCCCCTCATGACCAAACTTTGATGAGTTTTGTGCAGGGCGTTTAGCTTACAGACTGATGAACTGAAAAACTTCTAAGCTAATGGGACTCATTGCAGAGGGAAGGCCAGAAAAAATAAACGGCTTAAAACAACTGTCAGTGTTAGTAAAATAAAATAAAAAAATCAGATGTTTGTTAAAAATCTGAAAAATACAGTATAAACGAAACAAAAGAAATCAGATCACAGATGGTAGAAGCCTAATGTTTCTATGCTGTGTAGACATTTTTAAAGTATAAGAGTAAAAAGAGTGCATGTGCAGCATCAGCCTACACAAATTACGCACAAATAATTTTAAAGAACCAAGAAGAAACAGAAAGCCTCTACAAACATGCTCTGAAGATGACACCTGCTGACTATAATTTATCAAACTTTGAAAAACTATAGTTAAATGATTCAAAATAGAAAGTATAATCTAATGTTTATATGGAATAATGTGCTGTACATGAAATGTTGTGTTGTATTCACCTTGTTGAACAGAAAGCTGCTGTGAGTTAGTTACTGTTCACAAGTTCAAATCTGATCATGTTGCTGCTTTACTGCTCATATCACATCTGTTGGCTACACAGGACCATCAGAACATCTTCTTTCAGATGTTCCCTCTTCAGGGGTCACCACAGCGAGTCATCTTCCTCCATCTCACATTGTCCTCTCCTTCCTCTGTCCTCAGTCCAGCTACCTCCATGTCCTCTCTAACTGCTCCATAAATCTCCTCTTTGTCTTCTTCCTGGCAGCTGCATTTCTAACATCCTTCTACCAATATATCCACTGTCCCTCCTCTGGACATGTCCAAACCACTGTCCCTCCTCTGGACATGTCCAAACCATCCCAGTCTGGTCTCTCTAACTTTACCTCCCAGTTGTTCAACATGTGCTGTACCTCTGATGATCTCATTCCTGAGCTTATCAATCCTTGTCACTCCTAAGGAGAACCTCAGCATCTTCATTTCTGCTACTTCCAGTTCTGTCTGATGTCTTTTTGTCCATGTCTCTGCCCTAAGAACATACAACACAGCTGGTCTCACCACTGTCTTGTAACCTTTGACCTTTGCTGACACCTTTTTGACTCAAATCACTCCTGAAACTTTTCTCCATACACTCCATCCTGCCTGGACTCTCTTCTTCACCTCTTTACCACACTCCCCATTTTCCTGGACAGTTGATCCCAAGTACTTGAAGTCCTGCACCTTTGTGACACCAAAAATATGTGAGAAAGATGTGTAGTGTAACGTTGGCTGTTAAAATAAAGTGCTGCTGCTGGGAGAACAACCTTCAGTTGCCATCATGTCTCTCAGCTCTTTGGTCAACAGCTCAAATCTTCTTTCCAGATCTTGTTCTTCCAGCCTGTCAACAACAAAAACACGCATCACACGAGACAAAGCTTACCAACGAGGGTGTCCTGCATTTTCCAGTATCACTATTCACCACAGCTTACTCAAATCTACAAGGTCAAAGGTGAAAAGCAAGATGTCACTGCTGATAACTACATTAATGCACTGCAGAGCTGCTTTCTTGGACAGGAGTTTCCACCACAGATGATCACAAGCATTAGAAGAAAAGTACATACAACTGCTGAACTTTTGGAGTCATTATAGATCAAGATGGCTGCCAAAGCTGCTCCACATTAGCCAACACGTGTGACATGTTTGGTAACACAAGGAGTAACAGCTTTTACATTTGTACTCATTTCTCAACACAAGATTATCTTAGTGTAAAATGCATTTTTCAAGAAATGCTAGGACGTTGTTGTGAAATGGGCTGGACAAACTGAACTGAGTCGACTCTTTTGGGACAGAATGGAGATAAAAACCAGCTCCACGTGACCCTGAACAAATAAATGGATCTTCCCAGTGACTACCATAAGTGTTTTCACGTAAGAGTTAAACTGACATGAAACTGTAAATTAATACATTTTAATTATTTTTCTGAACATCCATTGCAAAGTGACTTACATGAGCTGTAAGCGGTCCTGCCTCCGGATTAAAGCATTCTTCTTGTTGACGAGCGTGAACCATTCCTGAATCAGTCTCTCCTCTTCCACTTTGTCGCTGCCTGCAGAAACAAAGTGCATTCCCATCACCTGTCTGTTCTTTTCATACCTAGTAGAGAAATGTCATCTCCAGCCTCCTCTCTGGAAAGAACAACTGAACCCCACCTTGTCCTAGATCCGCACATTCATTCAACCTTTATTTATACAGGCTAGCCTCGTTGAGCCGCGGGGACCCATTGACAAGAGGGACCTGTTGCACTCACACCTAGGGTCAATTTAGAGTTACCAATCAGCCTAACACATCAATTCTGACTGCTGATAAAATGGAATAAAACCCATAGTAACTTAATAATTTTTGTTCACGGGGTGCTTCAATGAATTGGTCATGGTATTCCAGAGTCCTTTGAAAATAGAACCATGAGTATTTTTTTGGTTCTTGAAGAATTTAGTTTTTAATTTAAAAAGCTTCTTCAGTTCTGACAAGCTGGTGGGAGTTTAAAGATTACAGACTGCAGTAGTACTACGACAAACTGAGAGTATTTGAAGTTCCATGCGTTTTACTAACACAACTGGTCCATCACAGTCAAGTGTGGTTTGATCGGAGTCATGTAAAAATAAGAATCCACCAATGTGAGTCTTAAGTTCATACTGTGTTAGCTTTACGAGTTAGCTGGATGACCTCGGTACAATCAGCTGGGTGGGTTTAAGACGTCAAATTAGTAAAATTTACTGTGGCTCTATCACTAACATTACAAGAAATACCAGAATTGCAAACCTTGCAAGCAGCTACTCAACTGCACTCATTTTACGTTTTAGAATACTTCTGTACTACAAACATATTGGTACCAGGGGCAGAGCCAGGAGAGTGGCTAGGGTGGCACTTGCCACGCCTGGAACCTAATTGGCCCCCCAGGTGCCACCCAAGTTGATTGACAGGTCACTGCATGTGGCTTAGAAAGACGCACATTTTCATTCATAGATCTCCTGTATGCTTGAGTGAAAGTATTTCCAATTTGTAGGTCGCACTGTTCTAGTATGAGATATTATTTGATGATGACTACAATAATAAAATTTTTGTTTGTGTGTGTGTGTGTGTGTGTGTGTGTGTGTGTGTGTGTGTGTGTGTGAGTGAGAGAGAGAGCGAGAAAGAGACTGCGATAACTTGTTAAATAGAGAAATGCATTTGATATAGAGCATTGTCAACAATAGTACCACATACAGCACATTATACACCCACTGATAAACTATTATCAGCAGCACAGTAATATATAGCAATGGCCTGGCCAAGCAATGACCTTGTTTTCCACCCTGAACACACCCGAGTTCCTCTGATCTCAGAAGCTAAGAAGGCCCAGGCCTGGTTAGTACTTGGATGGGAGACTGCTTGGAAATACCAGGTGCCATAAGCTTTACTAGGGGCCGAGATGGTGTAGAGGTAGAGCAGCCGACTTTCAAATCTCTGCCATGCCCACATGTCGTGGTGTTGTTGAGCAAGACACCTAATCCCTAACTGCTCCCCGAGGGCTTACACAGCTGCCCGCTGCTCCACCGTGGTATATCTCACACATGACGGGTTGAACGTAGAGAAATAATTTTGTCATTGTATAGAAACATACGATGAAAACACATAGCATTTTCACTTGTATAACATTTGACCTTGCTTGTGACCTTGATCAAGAAACTAGGGTGATAAAAGGGTGTATGCAACACTTTGTCTAGTGATGATGCATATGTGAATCAAGTTTTGTAAAATTATATTGAGCGGATCAGAAGTTACGGTGGGACAGGAAATATTTACTTATCTACCGTACGGAAGTACAGACAGAGACTGTACCGTAATACATCCCGCCTTCGATGGGCTTATAAAAAGGTGTTTATTAGGTCCCAGGTTTGAGAAACAGAATAGTTTTTTTTTATTTGTATATGCCCCGTTGAAAAACCTTGGCCATCTTTGTGAAAGCCCTTGCATAAAAGTCTAGCTCCACCGATGATTGTCACGGTATATCACAACACTGTGAAGCAGCTGTATTAAGGTGCAGTTGCTACAAACACAGTTTTTCCAACAACAGAAATCAGGAGTAGAATGTGGCAAATACTTTCCAAATAATAAAAAAAAATCTCATAAACATATCATATCAGATAAACTCTAGTCAGATACTCATGATCAGTTGAAGACACCCCCCGTTTCAATTCCCATTCAAGAAATTTAGGTATTGTTTTTAACCCGGATATTTCAACTAAACATGATGCACCATGTGCAAAATGTCATGGTTGTGGGGATATTGTGTAATGGTTTCTGGGCTGTTGTATTTTTTTTTAATTTGTTAGTGTTTTCTGTTACTTTTGTAGGGAAGTCCATCTTTGTTACTCTCTATTTCTCAGCCATTGTTTTCCTTAGTCATTCTTGTATTTTAGCCCTCCACTCAAACCTGCTTTACATTTGTTAACCAGTTCAGTTGCTCCCACTTGGTAATCACTTTCTTAAACATGTCTCCTTCTTATTCTCTTAACCACATTGTTAGACCCTCTCCTTACCTTATGTCATAACTAAACATGTTTTCATCAGGTTTGGTTTCTGAATCACAAAGAATCCAAACAGGAAGTAAAGGTATGTAAAACTGATTTTATTTTGAAATGAATGGAGGAAGGGAAACTGAGTTAGTGTTTCCAGTGAGACTGTGTCCAACAGGTGAGTAAAATGTTTCAGGTGAATCTTTCTGTGCATTTCATTCTCTTTCAGGAGAAGGTACAGGAGTTCCTGATGTCCCAAAATGTAAGAGGTATTTATCGGTTTGTGTCGGGTACGAGAGAGGCAGGCAGGGAGGAGGATACATTGCTGAGCTGGCATCTGAGTTTCACGTGTTCCTCAAGGAGACGTTAATGCAGAAAGCACAGTGTGATATCCAGTGAGGAACGAGGAGCAATGGCAGCATCCAACTAGGAAGTAATGGACGTACAGGGAAGTATTGGGTTTAGTGCTTTCTCTGTTGCTCACCTACAGAGGGTCCAAAATGCTGCCACGTCTTTGACTGGCACAAAAAAAACAACAACAAAAAAAAACCCACAAGTACATTCAGCCTATTTTGGCCTCACTGCACTAGCTGGTTGTAGATTTTAGGATTCATTTGATAATTATTTTAGTCTTTAAAGCCTTAGAAGGGAAAGATCTCTGCTGCTGCTCCTAAAATGTGGAACGACCGGCCTATGACCACCAGACAGACCTCCTCCATGTCAGGTTTTTAAAACCTGTCCCTTCCCACTGGCTTTTGACACCATCTGAAATCTTAATTTTTTAATTTATTTTAATTGTTTTTGTCCTTTTATATAACGGGCTGATTTTACTTTGTTTTATTATATGTTGTGACTGTTACTGTATATTTTATTTATTGTGCCATACAGTAGTCATACAGTGGTTTTGTCATTGAAACCTCAGTTTAGTACTTCAGACATCTGTCAGAACCCTGAACCTGCCTACTTGTCTGCAATAAGGTCCTTTCAGCCACCACTTCATGATGGAATGATCCAACCATTATGAACCCAACTGGAAAACCCCTGTCCATTTTAGAGGAGCTGGTAAGCAGCCAAAACTGGGCACTGTTTTAATGATGGTACATAGGTTCTACACGTCATTTCTGTAATTTGATTTGATTTGAGAGATGACTCTTGTTGTGAACTGGTGTTGCAAAAATAAACCAAATTGAATTTAGATGAATTATACCATAGCAAAACAATTTATAGAGCTTAAAGTGCAACATCAATGTAAACCATGAAAATGTTTCCCAATACAGTACAGTACAATGCTACGTTGTGTTTCTTACTTGGAGTTGGCAACCAAAGTACCTCACCTGTTTCCATTAACTGTCTGAGTTTCCTCTCCACCACGTTTGCAGTACTATCGATGTAATCTTGTTCTGCTTCCAGAGCTTCGATCTGATGCAACACGTACTGACTTGGATCCTATAAACATGGATATAACACAGGCCAGGTCATGTGTTTTCAATCAATAGACCAAGACTGGCCGAAACCAATGAGACAAACACTACAAAGAAATCTTTTTTGTGTGAAAATGATGAATCAGCGTTTACACAACACCTTTGTTTGAAATGTTTCGCTCCAACAAAAGCTTCATTGTTTCAGTCTGTTAAATCAAAAGGGTTGGTCACTCACCTGGCCCTCCGGTCTTTCTTCATCCACTTCAACCCCTGCTCTCTCTATCAAGGAAACACAGAAATTAATAAACAAGAAATCAACAATGTTTAAAAGTCCTCATAAAAGCGTCAGACATCTAAATATAAAATTAATTTTTATTTTGAAACCTATAAAAAACAACTAACCAGTGTCTGATTTTTCTCGATCTTGTCCTGTGCCAGCCTAACCCAAACAAAGAAAAGTGGATGACAAAAAGAAGAAGAAGAAGAAAAAAAAACTAAACAGAACAAATGAAAATGCAGTAAGGCATCATACCACTGATATGTCTGCGTCCTCCATTGAACCACTCCTTCGCTGGGACCTACGCTTCTTGACCAAATCAGCATCTCTGACATGAGAAAAGCCCGACTTGGACAGAAAATGAGTCCTTGGTGGTGGCACTGGGTGCTTGCCCACCCCTGGCCCTGGAGCTTGAAACCGTTTGCATCTCGGCGGTGGCACCACCTCCTTACTGCTTTTACCATCTGTCTCTGCTGGGCTTGCACTTCCAATCATCTCAAGACTTATACCCTCCTCCTGGAGTCTCTGGGTGCAGTAGCGAACTGTTGCCTCTGGGTCCTCTTGCTCATCCCTGTTCCCTGCTACTGCGTAGCTCGATTCACTGCTGGTCTTTTCTATGTGAAGCACACTTAGCTCCTGGCCCGTGAAATGTGTCCGGATCTGGCTGAGGTAGGTCATGACAATGAGACGGTCAGGCACGGCGAGCAGGGTCATGTCTGAAGGCTCTATCAACTGAGAAATGCCAAGTTCAGCAAAACCATCAAAGGCCTGAAAAATGTAGAAAGATTGATGGATACCCATCCAACAATTATTAGGATTTATCAAACAATAATTATAAAAATATTGAGTAAAAATGTGTTCATAACCTTCTTGTTGTTGAGTTTGATGTCATACGGGTCCAACATTTCAAAATTTCTAGAAAATGACAAGAGACATCAAGAGTCACAATATATTGCGTACAGAAATAGACATAATGTACTTTTTTATTATTTTTATTTTACATTTTCTTAGGGTGGAAGTGGTGTAAAATAGCACAGAATGCCAGGCCATTCCTCCAGGAAGTACTGAAGTTGTTGATTTTCACTCCCTTGTGACCCTGTGTGACCTCCTGACACCACTCCAGCAGAGACTGACTGGATGTCACTAAGGTGGGACTCTAGAACAAACACAAGAACAGCAGAACGTACATGTAAGACACCACTGTATAAAACAGAAACATCTGTACAATCAAGCAACGACTGAATGGACGCACAGTCATACTCAGTATGGTTGTGACGTGCATGTATACGTGCATGTATTTGTCCCGTGGTGGTGTGGTGCAGTTGTTTTGGACAGGAACAGTAAACTGACAATGAATACATTGGTCAGAGTGGGTGCATGTTTTACTGAACTGCATTTTGCTAAAAGAAACGAAGAAAAGTAATACGTATTTAATCACTTTGCACCAAACAAAGCATGTTGGCTCAGAATGACATGCAGAGTCAAACTGTTTTATTTCATTTACAGGTAATTCATTTATTGTTTTGAGGAGACAGTGCACATCAATCAGTGCTTCTGTGTTAAACAGCAGCATGCTGGACTCAGCTCAGGTGCAACATTTCATCTATTGTCCTGAAGCAGGTACAACTTTAATGGGGGCGCAGGGGCAAAGAGGTTAGAGAAGCGAGCCTGTGATGGAGAGGTTGCCAGTTCGAATCCCCCCGCTGACCATAACATCAAAATGTGGGTGGAAAAGGCCAAGAACAACATCTACCTCCACACTCTTTTGCCCCACTTAAGAACAACCCTTAACCACCCCCATCCACATGCCCAGGGCTCTGCCCTGCTCTTGTGGACTGTGTGGTTGTATCAGGAAGGGTATCCGTCATAAAA
>JARVGQ010000390.1:21479999-21492330 GCA_031762355.1 Hypsolebias martinsi | reverse complement strand
CTCCCAAACCTTCCACCCCCCCCCCCCCCCGCCACAACCTTAATAACTAAACCCATCCCTTAATTAACTGCTGTCCCAAACCCTTCATCTATTCTGCCTTCAGCTCCAAACTGTTTACCATGCATCATCTATAGCCACAAACCCTTTAATCTGACCGGTCTTCTGTGCTAAACCCTTGATGCCACACCACTTTTTTTCTCATATCCTTTTAAATAGCATGCAGTCCCAAACCCCTAAGCTCACACCTTTAGTCCAAAACCCTTCAGCTTACACCAAAATCAGACCCAACCCTTCAGTCTGAATTATCTTCAGTCCCAAATAATTTATTATGAACAGCCTGCAGTCCCTAACCCTTTACCCCACACTAGCTTCAGTCACAAACCTTCACCCCACACCACCTCCAGTCCAGAACCATTTATTCTAAACAGTCGTCAGCTCCCAACCTAAACCCCAACCCTTCATCCCACATCGCCTTCAGTTCCAACCCTTCCCCCACACTGTGTTTAGTCCCAAACCATTCATTAAACTTGCAGTCCCAATCTTTTGAGCCCATACAAACCCTTTATACCCCCAGCAGCTTCAGTACCAAACTTTTGATTCAAAACACCCTTCAGTCTCCAACCCTTTGCCCCACATCACCTCTAAAACCATTCATTCTTAATAACCTTCAGTCCAAAACCCTTAACCCTTCACTGCCTTCAGTCCTAAAGCATTTAACCTGTACTACCAGTCCCAACTCTTTATTTTGTACCCACTTCAATTCCAAACACTTTCCACCACACCGTCTTCAGTCTCACACCTTCATCCCACACAACATTCCGTCCACACCCTTCATACCACACACACCTTCAGTCCCTAACTCATCACAATCAGTCCTAAACCATTCACCTTATTATGCCTGGACATCCCAAGCACATGTTCTGTCTTAAGACCCAACTCCGTTTGCCCTCCCAAGCTTTCAGTTCCAACTCCTCACTGCATTGCCTTCTGTCACACACCACATACTATCTTTAGTCCCAGTCATTTACCTCACACAGCCTTTATTACCACCTTTTCACCCCACTCTTAACCCTTCACCTCACACTGTCTACAGTCCCAAACCCTTCGCCCAGTACAGCTAGCCACAATTCTCACCCCGTACTGTCTTCAGTCCCAAACAGATGGAAAAACAAGAAACTGTTAAAAATTTAGAAAACTGTAGAGATCATTTCAAATGACCTCTACAGCCTTCTGGCTGTGGTTCTCAAACTGACTTTGCTTCATTTCAAGGGTTCACACTTATTTCACTATTATTTTAATGTATTGACCTTAAATTGCAAACAAAACTAATGTTGAAATGTTTCCTCTCCAACATGTTTTTGTGACACAGGACTACATGCCAGGCAGTCAGGCAGAAAAACTGATGTGTGGAGAAGGAACAGTCAGTTGTTATGGATCTCAGCTGGACATTCAGTGTTACACCAGTTCTGTGACAATAATGTGCTTCTATTTCTATTCTAATTCTAATTATATTCTATTTGTTAGGGTTCTCTCCACAGGTTGCACTTTATGCTTACAGTTCTGAAAAAGTGATCAGACATCAGAAGCTGATGGAGCAGTAAGTTTTTATTTTTATTTTAGCAAAGGGCAGTATTTATTTATTGACACTGTTGGAGAAAATAACCCAAATAGTATTGAAGAGAGAAAATGTCACATATTAGGTCACATATTTGACATGACTGAAAGCAAATTTGAAAGAATGATAAAAACAGAATTTTTTATATTTTGTACTTTTCCAATTGCAGTTAGGCTTGATTCACTTTCACGTTGTGTTAGTTTTGTTGTGTCAAGTGGGTCCTTGAATATCATTTCTCCAAAGGGGTGAGTGGCACAAAAAGTTTGAGAACAACTGTAAATAAACAGCTGCATTGTTTTTGTTTTATTCCTTAATCCATGCCTTTCCATCAATAGCTTTGAGACAGAAGGAAATAAATCAAACATTACAGCAACAAGGAAGAATCAAAGCAACAACAAAAAGAGCTGTGGGAAGCCAACACACTTTGCTTCTCAGCTTCATTTCACACCCAGTACGAGCTACTAATCATTAAAGTGCATTTATGCAACACCAAACAAACAAGAAAATGTTGCCAGCAAATCGGAAGTTGTGTCTGACGTGTCTGATTCATGACTGCGGCCGTGCAAGGCCTACCTGACTGGAGCTGAAGGATTGTATTGACACAAGTATTAACTTTACACATAATTGACATTCCTGCCCTGAATTTACATTAAAGAGAAATAAACAGAACCTAAAAGAGAGGAAATGAATACATTCATAGATTAGATCTGCCACATAAAAATATCAGAAAACATTCGGAGAAGTTGTACAACAGAGAAATGTGCTGTCCTGAAAACACAAGCTGAGGAACATTTTCACGTTTGTTTGTTTCACATTTTTAAAACTCCTCACTGGATCGAAATACTAAAAATCTTTGACCATGGTGAGAAATGAACTTCACAAAAGGGAAACTTGATCTTGGATCCTTGTATTAGTGTCTTTGTGTGTGTGTGTGTGTGTGTTTGAGGGGGGAGTTCCCTCCCAACTCCCGACATAAAGAACATTTTGAAATGAGGTGAAACAACTGAAGAGCTTTACACTTGACTGCATGCAGTGTTGTGTTTTTGAATGTTGCGAGGCGAGTCGCAGATTTTTATTATTTTTTTCCTCCATAATTTTACTTTGATACCATGCAATAAGAAGACGTGCAAAAAGATAACACCTAACTTCACAAACACATTTTGGACTGTTAATGGCTATGTTATGGATGCTGCTAACATGTCCATGCTGGCCTATAGAGACATTTGTGAGGAAACAGCAGTACTGAAGCCACGGGTCAAACGAACACACAAGGGATGCATGAAGTGGAAAACAACGGAAAATCACAAGTTTTAACTTTTACTCTATGTACCTATGGGATAAAACAAGGAACAGAAAGTTATTTTTTTTGTTTCTAAACGCATGTATTTCATTATTTTTTTCAACGTAAAAGACAGAGTTTGATTGGCACTTGATCTGCACTTCTAAACAAGTTATTGATACCTAACATTTGATCGCACATCTACATTTTGAGAAGCTGCGGAGGTTCTAGTTTGGCACAGTTCATACTATGGAGTCTATTATTACTGTTACTACCTTATCAATACGGTATATTCTTCTATACACCTTCTTACGCTCCACTTTGCATGAACACGCCTCTAATCAACAGAACAGACTTAAATTTTTTGTATAGTTTACTTATCAAATAGCAGCATTTTCATAACTTACAAAAAGTACATGTAAACCTACTCATTCAAAATCTTAGTAATTTCAAAGGTTCATACAATAGACAGGAAACACAAAACAGGACAACATGCTACTATATTGCTTCCAATATTCTGAACATTTTCTTACGGTCGAACTAAATAATCAGTGACAGAAATATGAACACCGGCGCTCAATGATGAGTCTTTATAATGCACAAACAAATGGCGAAGCTAATCTTAGTCAGGCTTAGTTGGCACTCTTCATCATCCACACAAATAGAACACAGTTTCACATTTTATCGACAACGCTGGACTGCATTTGGACTACAAACTAGAATAGCTACAGTAAAGTACATTTAGATCATATGACATGAAATATTGTATTCCACAGAAATGAGTTCTAGTCATTTTCAGATAGCAGGATATGTATAAAGGATGTCATCGTTTCGGCTTTAGCTTACGAACACGCTGCTCTCTAACACCGCCTATATTTTGCCTGAACAGTTTGAGCTGAGCCATCAGTTTTAGATTTAATCAACCTTCTTTTGGAACAATCAACAAGACCTTCTTTTAAATTACCAAACTGGTCTGAATCGTGCTTGTTTTTCTTGGAAAGTGAATTGGGACACTTTGAGCTAATGTTGCTGGTTGGTTTCAGTGGGGGTGGGTCACAGTTTTGAAGGCAGGTGTTTTCTGTGCATTCTTAGCCTCGTGAACTTTGCAGCCCAGGAAAACAATTTCACAATCCTATGACCTGTAGTGCATAACTCCCCACTCATGGCAAGACATCACCCGTGAGACAACAAGAGGAAGGAGAAAGAGGGGGAGAGCACAGTGTAGGACAAAGGACAGACAGGGAATCAAATGTTGAGAGAAAGAGAAAAGTCAATGAGGGGCAGAGAGCAACATGTGGAGCTCTGACGTCAAACCAGGTACGTGGAACAACCACCCCGCCCCTCTGCTTTTGTGCTTGTATCTTATTATGAGTTCAGATCTTGGGCAGTAAAGGGTTTTCTTACATAATGGTTTCACTGGTGGCCAGATTGGATTCAAATGGATGACAGAGAAGAGATTTTAGCTGGAAGAAAAGGCTCATTGTTGCAATAATGCTCAAAGTGAAACAGAGAATTTCCACAAATAAAAAGGTTGAGGATTAATTCACTAAATTGCAAGCATCTGGGATTTTCTTTGACACTTCTCAGCACCATCCCTCACAGCTTTGCAACAACAAAGCTGATCATAGAGCTTGGGTTGATGGGGACAGTTGAAAATGTCTCCTCAGCACAGGAATGTGGACAGAGGAGGACAGGAGAACCCAGAATGGGGACATGAAAATCAGTTGGTAAACTAGGAAAAAGTTCACTAATTCATGTGCAGCGAGTTAGTAAACAGGAACGTCCCCTCTGTCGGTGTGTGTAACATAGATGAGCAGAATAAAATGGGCCAACGCTCTTCACGTCGTGTTGTGAATGTGTCACAGTGCAGTCCTCCTCAGGACTCAGGATGAACACGATGGATAGCAGCACAGAGGGGACGCTGACCTTTGAACACTCGAGACATTTAGGCAGCCACCGTTAGACAAACTTTTAGGAATAAAAGATGTGATTTGATGTTTTATTGTATGTTCCACTGTTCTGGGGAACGTGAGTGTCTTGCCTGAACAAACAGCAGAATTTGTTTTTTCTTTTTTTTCATGCAAATTGGGAAGGATGGCTCGCAGACTCTGAACCTACGTTTCAAGTGTCACTCTATTCCTCTTTTATCAGAGTACGCCTCCTGACTATTTGGTACCCTTAATGTAAAGGCAATAGTTTATTTGTTCACAGATATTGGTTCTTACAGCTGTTCATACCAAAATGCTTTCATAGTGCTTCGATGGTTTTGTGAACTGAAGAAGTTAGACACTGCTTTTAGATAAATGAGAATTAAACACGTCTGTGTAAGGCAAAAACCATGTCAGGTAAAGTCTATTTAAAGATATCCAGCTTTTGTGAATTTAAAAGAAGTGGGTTTCTTTTTAAAATACTGAAATCAGTTACAGTATTTGTCATTAGGTGGGAGTTTGGGTCAGATCTGGTGGGCTACCGATGTCCAGATGATGCTTCAGCTACTTTAAAGCAAACTGTGGAATTGTTACAGAGATCTGAATGAACCTAATCCTATAGCACCAGAAAGGGTTCAAAAACAGCAGATCTTCTGTTTGTCGCAGTAACTCAAATTACAAACATGTTTAGTGTTTGTGCATTAGTGGGAGCTTTACTGAGGAGAGTGTGTAAAACATATGTATACATTCCTGTGTGTCTCCTCTATCCTCTCACATTGATTATTTGAACCCTGAACTCTGACCCAGTTCAGACCAGGTCTGAGTTATACATTTCTGTCACTGCAACACAATTTTTTTTAATTGCTGTAAATAAAAAATAGACGTGGGCTAATATTGTTTTACATTCACATCAACCTACACTTGCAGGTTTAAAAAATCTGTTAGAATGAGACCGTGTCAAGAAATTAAAGGATGAAATTATAAAATACCCAAATTTAGAAACTTCAATTATAATATGAATTAAAATTCAACTTAAATGTATTCTTAGTTTGAGCTCAGGTGCTTGTCATAAACCCTCTCCCGTTTTCAACGAGTGAGGTTTGTAGAGCTGATCGTTGGCTGACGAGCTCAGCTCACCGGGAGCTGAGGTTTCAAACTGAAACTTAAACAAAAATAAAATCAAAACACAAGAAAAATAACGAATATTAATAATAATGAGGTTTTGGAGGAGGTTAAGACTCTGCGGCCTCATCATTAAATCTGCATCTTGGCAGTGGACCAGTTCAGCTTCCTCTGATTGCTATCGTCAAAAAGACTTGACACAAACTTTTTAAAAACAGGACATCAGTCCTACAAACACTCATAAATCACACACACTTATCTTTTTCATCTCCCACACCTCCTCCTTTGCAATTCTTTCTTTTGATACCTAAATATTGAACATATATTTGGACATTTTTTTTTCTATTTTTCTTGACGTTCAGTTTCTTTCTTTTTCCGTCTTCATCTTTGTCTTCATTTCTCTTCATTTTTACTTTAGCCCACTTTTTGTGGGTTGGTGGCACGCACCCCCTGCTCGTACGTGATCCGCTGGCTGATCAGATACTGTGCAGCTTGTGTAGCGGCTGGTGACCCTGTTATGGTAACTTTACGGTTCCGAGTACCAGGAATGAACTCTCCCTTTTTAGAGATCTGGATGCGGGCTCCTGTTAGCTCTTGGTACTCTACCAGCGTTTTCCCTCCTTTTCCCAAAATGGCACCCACCAGGTTTTCGGGCACAGCAATTTCAACCACATCCTTGGCCCCGTCTGCCAGCTTCTCTGTTGCCAACAGGGATGAGGCCATCAGTGGAGATGAAGCATTAAGGTAACCATTGGAAGCCCCAGTAGCAGCTGCTAGTGAACCCAGGGAGAAGCCACTGAGGCCTGTAGCGGGGTGGCCGGCACTGCTGGATGCATCATTAGCGTAGGAGGCTAACAGGTTTGCTGCAGCTGCAGCAGCAGGGTTAGCACTAGCTGCAACTGCTGCCAGAACTCCTGAGGCAGCTGCAGGATTGAGACCCAGGCCTAGGGTGTTGGTGTTGTAGCCATAGCTGGCCAGCGTATTCAGGGCTGAGGTGATGGCCAAGAGATCATTGCCAGAGAAACTAGACATGGTGGCAGGGAAGGCACCCATTCCTGTGAGTCCGGCCTGACCCAAAAGGCTGGAGGCAGTGGCAGCCGCTGCAGCTGCATTGGGCAGCACCTCGGCTGTGTTAGCGTAAGGGGAGCCTGTGGGGTTGGAGTTAGCTACTGGACCAGAGATGTTGGAATAGCTGATGTTGAGGCAGCTACTGCTCTGAGGATCCTCCTGGATTTTCTGCACAATGATTTCCACAGCCTTACGATTCTGTTCGGGTTCCCCACTAATGGTTACCACTCGCTCCTGCAGGTTGATGCCCTCTGGCTTCTGTGAGAGCTGTACCCAAGCTCCCGATTGCTCCATCACTGCTTTCACCGTGGCTCCACCTTTACCAATGATCAGCCCAGCTGTACTATTGGGCACAATCAGTTTGGCCTGCAGAGAAACAGGAAAAACAGTGGTGGTAAAAATCATAAAGCTTGAGAGAAATTGAACGGTGTAAATGGTAAACAGACAGACAGATATCCTCCACTGAGTGACAGGACTACACCAGCTCTCACTTTACTTAGCAGCTTTTTAATCCCTGGGGTTCAGGGTGCAGCTCCATATGACACATGGCTGTGTCTAACAATGAAAGACTGACACATGTTCCTGACCCTACCACAATGTACTGTGGGCCATGGACAACATAACAGGGAAGAGCTGGAATTAACTGACTAAAGTAAGTCAGTCTAATGAGCAGGTGTTGTTTCCTTAA
Organism: Hypsolebias martinsi; assembly: GCA_031762355.1. Taxonomy (NCBI): domain Eukaryota; kingdom Metazoa; phylum Chordata; class Actinopteri; order Cyprinodontiformes; family Rivulidae; genus Hypsolebias; species Hypsolebias martinsi. The sequence goes on along the minus strand of JARVGQ010000390.1, from coordinate 21,484,630 downwards.
TACTCCGGTTCTGCAAAACTTTACTTGGTCCTTGTCCACACGGTAACATTCTTTTTCAAAACCATTTATTTTATTAGTTGCTTTTAATCTCATTCTCAGTATTCTCATAAACATAGCATTGTTTCTACAAATGTTTTGTTTTATCTACAAGGGAACACAGAAAACAACCCAAAATATTATAGTAACCATATCAGGCCTGTATGCGATGCTGTAACGGTGATGATAGATTCCAGCTTTTCAATGTAAATAATTAATCTTTTTCTTACACCAAGGTTACTCATGGATTTCTTCAGGGTTCAGTATTTGGACCAATACTCTTTACCTTATATATGCGTCCATTAGGTTATGTTATTAAACAGCATGGGATATATTTTCATTGTTATGCTGATGATATTCAGTTAAATTTGTCCATTAAACCCAATGGATCCAATCATTTACTTAGACTACAAGCATGTCTTAAAGACATAAAAACCTGGATGACCTGATTTTGAACACAAACAAGACTGAGGTTTTGATTTTTGGACCTGAGCATTTTAGGAATGAATTTTTCAGTCTTATGTCCTCCTTAGATGGCACCAATCATCTAAAGTTAAAAATCTTGGTGTTATTTTTGATCAGGACATGCCTTTTATCCCCCACATTAACAATATTACTAGAACTGCCTTCTTCCAGCTGTGTAATATCACTAAAATTAGAAACATCTTATTTAAAAATGATTCAGAAAAACTGGTTCATGCATTTGTCACATCTGGACTGGACTATTGCAATGGTTTATTATCTGGGTGTCCAAATACTATCCATCCATCCCTCCATCATCAATTCATCCATCTTTACATCCATTAATCATCCATCCATTTATATATTATCTGTCCATCAAGCATCCATCCATCCACCCATCTATCCAGCAGCCATCCATCATGCATCTATCCATCATCCATCCATCCATCCATCCATATATCCATCATTCATCCAACTACACATCCATCCATCCATCTATCATCAATTCATCCATCATCCATCTATGCATCATCAATCCATCCATTTATACATTATCTGTCCATCATGCATCCATCCATCCACTCATCTATCCAGCAGCCATCTATCATGCATCTATCCATCATCCATCCATCCATATATCCATCAACCATCCAACTACACATCCATCCATCCATCTATCATCCATTCATCCATCATCCATCTATGCATCATCCATCCATCCATTCAACTGTTTGTCCATCATCCATCCATCTATCCAGCATCCATCCATCATGCATCTATCCATCCATCCATCATTCCATCCATCCATCTATTAATTTATCATCCCTCCATCCATCATCCATCTATCTATTACCCATCCATCATCATGCATCGATCCATCCATCATCATTCCATCCATCTATCTATTAATTTATCATCCCTCCATCCATCATCCATCTATCTATTACCCATCAATCCATCCATCCATCCATCCATTACCCATCAATCCATCCATCCATCCATCCATCTATCATCCAAATGTCTGTCTGTCTGTCATCCATCCTTCCATCCATCATCCATCCATCTATCCATCATCCACCCAACCATCCATCCCTCTATCCATCCATCATCAATCCATCCATATTTCCATCATCCATCCAACTTTCCATCCATCCGTCCATCCATCTATCCCACCATCATCAATCCATCCATCCATCCATCCATCTGTACATTATCTTTTTTTCCCCCCAGAAGCCCGCATGTAGCCAGCAGAGGTCATTGCCCAGAACCACCAACACCACCTCCCCAGTTGGGTGCCACTGAAAGACGAAAAGTTTCTACTTTTTTGTTTTGTTTTGTTTTTTGAATGTCCAGAGGACCAGACTTAGCTTTTTTAGATTTTTCTACCTGGATTATTGAGCATGCATCGGGGTATGTCCTCAATATGACTGTGAATATATTTTCAAGGTTCTTTATTCTCTGCTCTCTTCAGGTTGAGGGTGAGGTTTTGTCTCAAGTGAAGGAGTTCAAGTATCTCAGGGTTTTGTTCATGAGTGGGGGAAGAATGGAGCGTGAGATTGGCAGACGGATTGGTGCAGTGTCTGCAGTATTGAGAGCTCTGTACCGGTCCATTGAGTTGAAGAGGCAGCGGAGCAGTAAAGCAAGGCTCTCTGTTTACCGGTCAGTCTATGTTCCTACCCTCACCTTTGGTCTTGAGCTCTGGGTAGTGACCAAAAGAATGAGATCGCAGATACAGGAGGTTGAAATGAATTTTATCCCCAGGGTAGCTGGACTCTCCCTTAGAGACAGGGTGGGAAGTTCAGTTATCAGGAGAGATTCGGAGTAGAACCGCTGCTCCTCCACAACGAGAGGAGCCAGTTGAGGTGTTTCGGGCATCTGGTAAGGATGCTCCCTGGGCACCTCCCTAGGGAGGTGCTTCGGGCATGTCCGACTGGGAGGAGACCCCGGGGAAGACCCAGGACATGCTGGACTGAATATGTATCTTGGTCGGCCTGGGAACACCTTGGTGTCCCCCCAAAAGAGCTAGAAGAGGTAGCTGTGGACAGAGATGTCTGGGCCTCCCTGCTCAAGCTGCTGCCCCTGTGACCTGACTTCTGAACAAGCTTTAGATAATGGATGGATGGATGGATGGATGGATGGATGGTTCTTTATTTGTTTTTCAAGGGAGAAATGTTACTTGATTAAAAAGGACACTGCTGCACAGAAACATTCATGTTTATTCATTGATTTAGCCACCAGTCAGAACTGATCAGATCAAACAATCTTCACCTATCATGACAAATCTTGTTATTTGATAAATGTGTGAATAAAATGTGATTAAGCAATATTAAAAGGCCTGTAATTAACTTGATTAATTTCTTTCATTATGTCCAAGACTGAATTTTCAACTAACAAAAACTTTGCAACCACCAGTGTTGGATCCCAAGTGGTCCCATGTCTAAAGAACATAGCTAGGATGTTGGAAATCTTGTTGGAATCCAGTGGCTCTTTCAGGTAAAATGACACCATTGACTGGACAAATTCTAACCTGTTTGACCCGATCTGGGTTAACTGTAGTCTGCGGTTGCAGTATGCTGACTGGTTCTGGTTTCTGGGCGCTCTGGGGCATCTCACGGACTTTCTCTGCGATAAAGTTGTGGACACTGTTGAGAGCTTCAACGGTACCTTGTATGAGACACACTCGTTCTGTTGTTCCTGTGATGAGAGAGAAAGAAGAGGACACAGCACTGATGAATCACGTTGAGTGGATTCACATCTGAGCAGTTTGTTTGAGGCTAGTTATCTACAACGCAATCACAACTGGTCATCACATCAGGAGGTACAACTGGAAGACTGAACACTGCTAAGTCATGGAAGATGGGTGGGGGATTCCTTCTCAGTGATGTAACACCATCCTGTGTGGCCAAGTCTGTCCTTGTCTTGCAGTGTTAATAGCCTAAACACACATTTGTTCTTTCTTCAAGCTTCTTTCTACACCCACACTGACAATCCAACTGGCATCCAGTTGCCATGGTGAATAGTCCGAATGGTGACAACAAGGTGATGCAACAGTGAGTGTTATTACACACACTTTTTTACTGCACTCCATGTTTTGTTTCCTGTCATGTTGTTGGTAGCATCTGACTTTCCTTTGTAGGATTTCAAATGTTTATGATGGTATTTGTCAATCAAAATCTGAGAACCACCCAAAATAAAAGTTTCATTTCTCCTTCTGACCAACTCAGATGTGTAAATGTAAGAGACCACCTGAAGAAAAACATTTAATGCTCCTGTTCAACACTGTCTACTATCCAGACAGGTGCAGGTCCCTCTTGCAAATGAGTCCCTGTGGCTCAGTGAGGCTAGCCTGGATTAACAGAGGTTGAATGAAAAATAAATAACACACCAGCACCCAGGAATAGATATGAGTTCAGTGAAACTCAAACCTTGTTAGACATGATTATCGCCTAAGTTTATGTTGAAAAATTAATTTAGACAGTCTTTTGATCAGTTCAAGCACATCAGGAAATTATCAAAAGGAAGAGAAGAAAATATTGTTTGTTTACAAGAACTCTTAAGACTGAACCTGACTTGGATTTATGAATTTGACTGGTTTTTCTTTTGCATAGTATGTTGTGATTACTTTATAGTGATTTGGTGCTTCATATATAAACTGAACTCAAGTGAAAAATCACTTCCAACATCATACGCAACAAGCGATATGCCAATCTCCCCCATGGCTGAAGGATATAAATGGTAAATTATAGTTTTTGAGTTGAGTGTTTATCTAGAATGGAACTGTGCCAGGAATGCAAGTAAACCTTAATGTTTTGGTACAATAAATTCAAGTGGATAATAGTTGTACTGCATCTAAGAAGAGAGGTAGGTTGTTTTTTGCTTCTTTGAAACAGCACAGAGTGACGAATCCTGGCGACAGGAGGGGGCAATTCTATCCACCACCTGGTGCAATGGTGACGCCAGGGGGTGGCCATAGGTGGCCTTGACCACCATACATTAATTTTTTGTCACTGCAATCATTTGCAGAAGCAAATACTAATGAAAGCCACTAATGGGCAGCCGTGGTACAGTGGTAGTGGCAGCCGACCCCCGATCGGAAGGTTGGAGGTTCGAATCCCGAGTTCCCACACCATGTG
>JARVGQ010000390.1:21267287-21283965 GCA_031762355.1 Hypsolebias martinsi | reverse complement strand
TTTCTTCTTACATTTTACAATAATTACTACTTGTAATTATTGTGAAATTTCAAACAATATTATCGTTTATCGCAATACCTTCTGAGACAATTAATCGCCCAGCTAAATTTGTTATCGTGACAGGCCTAGTAAATACATGCGTGATGCTGCGTTGCTGTCCTGAGGGAGGTCTGGGTCGGGTTCGGTTTCAGAACTGGGGCTCTTCACAGGGATAAGGCCTGAAGGTGACTTCTGTGTTTTCTTGGAGAAGAACGTCGTATCGACACAGAGCCCTGAAGAGACAAAACGCAGCTGTGAACAAAGAAACGAGCAGATGCGTACCGCCTCAGACGCCTTGTCGTTTCTTGTTGCGTACTTCTTGTACTCCAGGTGCGTGAGGCGAACTCTGAGGATCCGAAGGGTCCGTTTGGGCTGCAACACCTGCCCGGTGGAGAACACGATGGAGACCTTCTTCACAGACTGAACGTCTCTGTCAAACTGAGCCAGCAGTCCGGTCTCTGTGAACCTCCTGAACTCTGAGGCTTTACTGGGATAAACACAAACGTGTGGAAGGTTATGGTTAGCTATGGAACAAACTCACGGTCATAGAAACAGAACTTACTGATCAATTGTTGCCACGGCTTCTTTCTCGCCATCGTAGAGTTTAACGGTGATGTACCCCCAGCGCTCAGACTTGTTCCAGATCATCACATCAACCTTGTAGTTTGTCCCTGAGAGAGCACAAAACCTGTTACACAACATTACACTGCATCAAATGTAAACTGTGTCTGCCCTTTACTGAAACATTGTTATATAGTACTATACAACAAACATCTGGTAAAACAGCTGGTGTGGCTGTCAGATTTGGAAAATTCTTAATTTTATCTCCATTTTGTTTCTGCCTACTAGATTTCACAAAAAAATCTAATGTCTAAAAATCTAAATAAATTAATTTGAACAAAATATGTTCTAAGATTTGTTCTGACAGAACGAAACATAAGGACAGACTTTAAAAGAGACTACGGTAAACGTTCTGCATTATAATTGTTTTTGTATGAACAAAATAATCAAACTGGTAATTTATTTATGGGCGCTTCTTCAGACATTAACTTTTTGATGCTGTCGATTTCAAACAGTGATTCTCAAGTGCAGGGTTAAGACCTGAAAAAGGGCCGTATGGGCTTTACCTGGATGACAAAACAATAATGTTCTGATCATTACATCAATCTTGTAGATAATACAGTATTTGAGTTTTTTATTTTTTCCATTCAACCTTTATTTATACAGGTTAGTTCGCATTAAGCCTTGAGGACTCATTTACAAGAGTAATAATACACTTAATAATAGTAACTGAATACTGTACACTTAATAAGTTAAAGCTACACATTTTTAGTATTTTCAAAATTACTTTTCAAATCATCAAACTTCATGCTCAATCATCCAGGTACAAAATCCAATAAGGGTCAATTAGGTCATCTGGTCTTTTCAAATGTTTTAACTATTATTTTATGCTTGAACTTGTAAGCACTGTTGAATTAATCCAAATAAAAAAGGCAGTAAAATGATGTCCCTTGTCAATGAGGGACTTAAATCGTAAATGTTTGTATTTCTGGAGTTGAGTGTTTTTTCTGGACTGGGACTGAACAGAGAATAAAAGTAAATTTTTATGTTTTTGGTGCAAGATATTCATGTGGGCAGGAGTTGCACTGAAAAAGAACAGATTTGTTTAATCTTGTGCTTGTTGGAGGCAGCGCAGAGTGACAGATGCAGTGGAGGGGAGTGGTGGGCTTGACACCCCCCCCCCCCCTAAATTAATCTTCAGCCACCCCATTCATTTGAGGAAACTATACTTTTAAGCAATATAAAAACAAAACTGGAAAGAATAGTTTTGTCAAATGACTAGGGTGGCAGTTTATGACAACCCATTTTTCAAAAGAAACTTTCTTACGCCTTTGTAGCCACATATCAAAATGGAGGTCGGTACCTCACTTAGTTTTCAAGTTATCATGCTCACATCATGCATGGACAGACTGATGGAGGGATGAAAAGGACATTTCCAATTCACCTTTTTCGTTTTGAGACGGAGGACAAAAAAAAAAGACTGAAGTTATTGGAGCAAAGACTTCAATAAGGTCATGTTATGAAGTTGCCACTTTATGATGTGTTGCTTCTCATTTTTACCTGATAATTTTAACTATAACAGTTACTTACTGCAAAACGGCGATTGTTTATTTGTAGTGACGTAGTATTTAGCTTGGTTCGTTTTCAGCAGGACTTCTTTCCACAGTATTACATCATAGCCTGAGAAGAGTAAAGAGATGAGATAGAACTTCATTGATCCCACACGATATGATCCGGATCTTGACAACGGTTAGTTGTGTCTGACCAAGAGCCAGTTGCCATTTGAATTGCTTCATTTAGTCAGAGAAAAGTCTTTGAAAGAAGACAGCACTGATAGAGTCAGTCAAACCACATTTATCCAGGTGGAGTCCCAAAATCTTTTCCCATCGTTTATTACCAAAGCGTTTGCCTGTGAGCTTTGCTCCTTCAGTTCCATGTCCTGTGATTCACTGTGGAAATACATCTCCAAAGGCTTTCACTTGGAACTCAAACCTTCGTCATTACTATCTGTCCTGTCACAAACTGACAATTGAGCAAATTTTAAACTTGGATGTGCAGTGCAAGAAAGCTAAAACAGTTGCAACCCCTATTTGAATGAATTTTGAACTGTCGTGTCAGTAAAAAAGTCTAAAGCTTCTCATTCATCCAGAAATAAAGAGGTACCTCTGTATTCTCTCCCAACTAATACAGTCATAAATAACCTCCAGGTTAGGGCCACTGCTCAGTCATTCATCTCATGCACACCACAGGAAAAAAAAAAAAAAGTTTTGTCACCAACCAAAGAAAGGACATCCAGCTTCCCCAAAGTGGTCACAGTTTAGACATTTTCCATCCAGGAAGTCTTTATAGGATGAACAGGGGAAGGCCCTGGAGGAACATGTTCTGTCTATGGTGTCGAGAAAAAGCATCACTGATCTCTGGTGGTCACATTTAAAATAGGATCCCCCTGTTCAGCAGGTGAGAAGGTGGATTATTGCAACATGAAACTATTCCAGTTATTTCTGCAGTAACACGTTTTTAAATAATAACCTCACCAGAAAAGATGGTCTTAGGGCAGCCAGGCTGGTCTGAACCTCCATTAGCATAGAAATCGATGTGACCAAGAGGATTCCTGTATCCCAGAGCTGAAAACACACAAGATGGCTCCTGAGAACAACTCCAGTAAATACACACTCTGTAAAAATACAGACAGACCTCTGAGAGCTGAAACTGAGCTGTTCAACTACAAGACATACAGTAGCTTGAAAGAGCAAGACACTAAGTAAAACTTAAAGGAAGATACAAGCTAAAGTAGCAAAAGTTTAGTTAAAAGACAAAAGTAGCAGAACAGTAGCTAGAAGCTAATAGTAACAAAATTATGATTAAAAGTTAGAAAAAGAAAAGGCTTGCCTGAAGTATTAAAAGGCTAATTAGACAATAAAAGTATCAAATTTATAAAATAACAGAAGCAAAAGGCCATAAAAGATAAAAGTAGCAAAATGCTAGCTAAAATTAATGCTAGAATAATAACTAGAAGCTGTTAAAAGCAAAATGGTTGATAAAAGCTAAAAGAAGGCTTGCTACAAATATCAAAAGGCTATAGCTAAAAGCTAAAAGTAGCAAAATGCTGGCTAATAATTAGTGGTAGAAATATTAATACTAGCAAAACAGTAGCCAAAAGCTAGAAAAAGCAAAAAAACATTGTTAAAAGTGTCAAAGAGCTTCCTAAAAGCTAATCGTAGATAAATGGTAACTGAAAACTGAAAAATGCAAAAAGGCTAAAAGAGAAATGTAGCAAAAATATTGTTCAAGTAGAAAACAAAAAGCGAAAAGCTAAAAGTCACAAAACACTAAGCCAAAATAGCAAAAGACAAGTTAAAAGCAGAACCGTAAATAAAACCAATGGTCCTAGTCATGTCAAACATTTTGAACAATATCAAAGTTACAAAAACACAAGTTAAGCATCCATTTCCTGAATGAGCCGATTTCTATGAATAGACCCCCCACCCCACACACACACACACACACACACACACACTGTTGACACCATTGTATAGTGAAATCATGAGGAATTCGATAGTTAAACTGACCATCTATGTCTGTGTGCACCACATCTACAAACTGAGCGTCTGTCGGGTCCAGTCGATGTTCTGGAGGCTGGTCATTGAAGCTTGGCCCAGCAGCATCCAGAGCTGCAAACACAACCATGTTAGTAATAAAACATGCCTGCATCGTCACAGTAGGACTACTTCTCCCTGCCCACATGCATGTGTTACATAACATCTCCTCAGGAATTTCAACAAAACTGCTGCTTTTGTCAGTGGGCTTGCCCACACTAGAAGGTTTGGGAAAATTTTAGATGTCACTGCCTTCACAGTTTATCTTCTCAAAAAAAAATAAAAAAAAAATAAAAAAAAAACCTCAAGTAGTTTTTAAAAGTACAGTACGTATTTTAAACTTAATGGCAGGAAAGTCACCATTTTATTACACTGCAATTAATTCTGGGCAAATGACAGACAGTTTTCTCCAGTGCAAGCTCCTTCAACTTGAATGCTAATTTTAGACATTAACTGACGTTCAGCCTTTTAATTTTAACTGGAGAATGTTGACAGAGAGGAGAATGGAGAAATGAAAATGCATTTGTGTTAGCTTCAGACAGACAGACAGACAGACAGACAGACAGACAGACAGACAGACACACACAGACACACACACACACACACACACACACACACACACACACACACACACACACACACACACCTGGAGTAAAAGTCACATCAGTCAAGAAAAATATAATGAAGAGGAAAAAACATATAAGGCACTTTGGTGTATGAGTGGCATTTATTATCCATTCATTTAATGGTCAAAACAGCATCATTTTGCCTGGGTGGCACTGCACCATCCATCCATCCATCCATCCATCCATCGCAGCCAGAGCCACTACCTCTCTAGCATTCCTCCGCCTGTGCTAGCTGAGTGAAGTGAAGCGAGCGGGCACAGGAGGACTTGCTGTTGCAGTTCTTCAAAATTTAACAAGATTAACACTTAAAAACAATTGTTTGTTTGCTCAACATTATAGCAAAGGTGTGTCTCAGTTAACTTTTCCTTAATTAAGGCACTTTAATGGTTAAAACAGCTTAATTTCGCCTGGGTGGCACCATCCATCCATCAATCCATCCACCAACCCATTTCTCTCCCTCTGCCTATATACAGTATTATCATTATTCATAAAAAATAATATATATATATATACTGTATATAAATTATATATACTGTATAATATTTTATATTATATAAAAATAATATATATATTATATATATTATATATATAATATAATATTTATATATATACAGTAATATATATTATATTATATATAATATATAATATATATACAGTATATAATATATATTATATACTGTATATGTGTGTGTGTGTGTGTGTGTGTGTGTGTGTGTGTGTGTGTGTGGTTTTATTAACATTAGATGTGAAGTTTGGCAAAATTGGTTTCTTCATTCTTCAAACTCATTTTGTTCAGTCAAAAAAAGTTTCCTGACTTATTTGCATATAAGATTACCATAGAAACTAGTAACTGACAACTTGTCCTCTTTTTCTGTTGCTGTCTGTAACTGTGGTATGTACAGTATTATGATCAGCTCTGTGCTTTCTTTACGAGTATTATATTAATTTTAACATATGTTTTAGACAAATTTAAATTATATACAGGGTTTCATGTGGAATTTTGCTCTGTTTTGTATATGTTTTTTAACTGTTATCATAATTGTTGTGTATTTTAGCTGTATATTACAACTCTTAACTGCTGTTGTCAACTATTCATTGGGAGCCATTGCTCTGTAGTTTATTTACGGTTATTTATTGTATTTTATTTAATGTATAGGGGCAGAACCTGCGGGTCTGATGTTAACTACCAACTTAATTTTCTTTCACTAGAATAGCTAAATGCAGTGAACCTGAGTGTGTCTGTTGTGAAGACAACCTACTGGACCTGAGACGAACAAAGACAGTTATATGACATTTGCTTCAAAGCTGAAGTTATATATAACTTTAGCTCCAGAGCTAATAGCATTAGCTCCAGAGTTAAATACATGGTGTTAGCAACATGAGCTAATACATTAAAAATCACAAGTTGATCACATTTCATTGTTTTGACCCATATTTTGTGCATAAGGACTAATACAAAATATAACTTTATGGTCACATTTGACTTTTTATCTTGTGTTTTAGTGTCCTCAACCTATACGTCATCGCCCCAGAATGCATTGCGTCTGTAAGAAAACGGTGACGTCCTTAGGTGAAAAATGTAATAAACATACCGGTATATAATATTTAAATAAATTATGAGTTATCAGGGGTCACAAACAACCATTTTTATTGGAATAGAGAAAAAAATATCCATTTTATGGCCAATATGTGCAAGTAGTCTGAAATCCCTTTAAGATGCTGCATTTAGTACATTTTTGTCTCATTTTCATGCCCCATCACGTCAGATGCTTACCTGTGATTCTCCCAATTGATCCATTGAAGTTAGCTCCAACAAATCCAGCAATATGAGCTCCAAGGCTGACTCCAATCATGTGGATTGAGCTCAGAGAAGCACCGTGATCCTGAGAAGACAAAATATTATAAATGTTATACACAGAGCTGTCCATGATGCTCATTTTTAGGGGTTAAATGTCCCAAATACTGTACCTGCATCATTTGAACAAAGGCTGTGATGTTGTCCGACACTTTGTATGTGTTCCTCACAGTTCTTGCATAATCCAGATTAGCAGCTCCGTGGTTCCAGTCCACCAGTATAGCATTGATGTCCTCCCTGTCCAACAGCATCTTTGTGATGTTCAGCCAGATAGGAGGAGACCCGGTGGGCCGGTACCCATGGATGATGAAGGTGGTGGGTTTGGACATGTTGAACTGGGGGTGCTGCGTTAGGTCAGAGTGGGATAAGAGAGCGCCGCAGGTGTCGTTGTGTCTGGTGTACAACAACAACCGGACTCTGGGGTTGGTACCGATGAATGCATGCGCAAGGTTTAGATCTGTAAATTCATGACATTTCTGAGCTGGAAACAAGGAGAAGAGAGAAATATATTAGTTTTTTATGTTAAAAGTGGCAGAATCTGCAACGTCAGGTGACATTGTGTTTCTGTTATGGACTGTGTGACTACGCTCAAGGGGATTCACTGAAACCTTCTCCTGCTTGGTGCATCACCAGCAATTTGGCTGGAAAGCAGTTTAGCTTTACAGAATTTTATTAATGAATTTACTTTCTAATCATACAAATGGTATGCTGATGTCCACCGCCACTGAGGGATTTAACAAATCATCACCAATAACACTACTGATATTAGATGGAATGTTACAGTTAAAGCTTTACACATGCCGTCAACTGAGCTCTTGCACAATCACAGTTACATGTCATTATGTAATTTCCCATAAATATGCTGAAACCTTCCCAAACCTGCTGATCTTCTCAAGAAGTGTCAGTTCAATAGCTGTGGTTTTACTGTAGCAAGGCTACACTTGTGATGCACATTAGTGTGAGAAGCCACCATGTTTGTGGTTGTGGGTGTAATTATCACACATGCACGAGGAGTTGATGGATGTCTGCAGCCTACCTTTGCATGTGTGAGCAGTTATCAGCAGGATAAGTGTGAGATGTCGCCACAGGAACATGTTTGACAGCAGCAGACAGACTGTGGACAGAGCTGTTAGAGTTAAGATGAACAAGAAGTACACTCATGTCCCCCCATGATGAAGGATTCAAACAGTGAAAGTTTGTAGTTTTCAAGATGAGTGTTTTTCTGGCCTGTAATTGAACAGGGAATGCAAGTAAACCTTAATGTTTTTGGTGCAAGATATTCAAGTGGTTATGAGCTACACTGAACAAGAACAATAATACATTTAATAAATTTTTATCCACCATCAGATGCAACGGCGGAGCCAGGAGGTGGTCTGATTAGACACCACCCCCTCTTCCCCACTGGCTGAGGAAACTATATAGAAATATGAATATAAGAAAGCATAGTTTTCTCTCACATGATTAATGTGCCCAGTGTACATACTGTATATATGGTGAATGAGTTAACTCACAAGGCTTACTGCTGATCCTCGACTTATCTGTGCTGCTGATTATCCATGCTGCTGATCTGTTGCCTCTAAACTGCAGTATTCATACCCATCTGCTCACTACATACTCATGTTCGGGCTGCTGTTTAATATAACATATTCTTTTACATTATTAGTGTTTAGCGTGCATCCTAGATATGCCATTTGTTTTTATACTTTACATTGTTGCTATCTTTGGGTGTAACTGGGACCTTGAGTACACAATTTCATTCCACCTCATGTACCACATGTGATGCGAATGACAGTAAAGAACCTTGAACCTTACATAACGACAGCAGCCATCTTGGATTTTGAGGTGGCGACCAAATTTTTAATTGTAACCCTTTTTTTTTTTTTTTACACCTAGATGCAGCCATACGCCAAAATAGAATTTGGCACTTTGCTCGTTTTTCAAGTTATTCAGCTCACAATAGTAACAGATATACATGCATGGTGGCAGCCATCAAGGCTCTTTACGTGGCACCCCAATGCTTGGGTTGTTTCAGTTTGACAGCATTTGCTCAAGAGGGTTTCATACAGACACAACAAGCTGCAGCTTTATTTTTCGCTGACAATCACAGAGCCTGGTTACTCATCAACTTACTCCCTGGTTTGATAAAAGCAAAAGTTCCAAAAGATATCTACTTGTGGAGCAGGCCGAGGTTACCTACAGGCCAAGAGAATCAGCTGAACTGTCTGACTCCACCCTCTGAGGTTAATTACAGCCAATGACACCTATAGAAACCTGCAGCCTTTGCTCCTTGAACTCCATGGCCTATCTGTTTTCTCCCGCTATATAACACACGTCATATTTACCAGGTGTTCAGTCTCCTTTTTGAAGGCATTTCTAAAGATTGGCAGGAAGACAAAACAACAGTCTTACCTCTGCTGTGGCGTGATTTTCTGTGGCTCTGTGTCAAAGCTCCAGAGTGATACTTTGCTTGTGCCTCCACATATTTGGGAAGCGCTGACTTCAGGAAGTGAGAGAAGAAATGAAGGAGTAACACTCCCTCTCAGTGTGTGTGTAACCACACCCCTCCTCCCTGAGTCGTTACTGTGTTCACAGGTGAAAACCTCCCTGAGAAGTCAGGCCTGTTTTCTGGGAAATCAAAGTAGAAATGTAACCGTCTCCTTCTTTTAATTTAACATCTAGAAGCACAATCTCTTTGTTTATGTTCATGTAAAGGAGTTCAAATAGGGGGAAAAAAATGGCATTTCACCAAACATTTTCAGTAAATGTTCTCAAATACCACCGTACATAATTGAGGTTAAAGGGTATTTCAGTATTTTTGTCCCAGTTGATTATCTGAGCAAGTTCAGAACTATTTAAAGGTCTAATACATTATTAACACTTTTCTCACCAGAGTTTTAAAACAAAATGTTGAGAAATGACAGCGTGTGAGCTGTTTTAGCATGTATAGTATGTGTTGTGAAGAACTCTCAGCTACTACCACATCAAATTTTAGCTCAGTAGCTGTAAAACTGACTGAGTCAGAACTGTTTATATGTAGGCTAACGATGACTATCTGTGGTGGCCATCTTGAATAGGATTATTAACAAGTTGTTTTCATTCAACCTTTATTAATGCAAGTTAGTCTCACTGAGCCATGAGGACTCATTTACAAGAGAGATCTGTAGATGTTATTTTGGTAACAGACTGAGATTACTTCATTCATTCATTCAACCTTTAATTATACAGGTTAGTCTCATTGAGTCATGAGGACTCATTAGATCTGTTTTGGACAAGCAACATACTGTATAAAGTACAAACAACAATAAACCACAGTAAAATGCAATTAAAATAAAAGTAGTGTTGTACAACAATAAAGCAAGGTGCCATGTAAAACTACCGGTAGGTAAAATCCTAAAAACAAGAACATATTTGCTTTGATGTTTCTATTGACATTATCAAATGTTTAAAATCCCCAAAATAAATTAAACGGACAACTTCAGATCTTGTTGCAAGATGTTCCTGATTACAGGAGCAGAGTAGGAAAAGGCCCTTTTGCCAAGTTCAGTCCACACTGAGAGAACACTGCAGGTAATGAAGGCCTGGGAGCGCATGCTGTAACTGCACTGACGACGTGACATGTGGAAGGAGATATATAAGAAGGCAGCAGACCAAGGAGGGATCTATAGATGAAAGTGAACCAGTGTGAGAGCCTACATGTAGACATTGATGACAAACTGACCAGTGAGTACAGACTGCAGTGATGGTAGTTACAACTAGTTATGAATCTTAGTGCTCCATGGTAGACAGTATTCAACATCTGCAAGGGACGGGCAGGGGCATTCACGTAAATAATGTTACCATAATCAATGGCTGGTAGGACAGTAGCAGCTAGAAGGTGCTTCCTGGCATTCAGTTAAGAATGATCTATTTCTGAAAAAGAAACCCAATTTTAATTTCAGTTTCTTTATGAAGTTTTTGATATGTGTTTAAAAGAGAGATGTGTATCGACCAAAATTTCCAAGTATTTGTAGGACTCCACACGATGCATGGATGAGATAGGAGGAAGAACTGCTGGTAGCAACTTTCTGTTTAAAAACAACATCCCTTTGGTTTTATCAGCATTTAGCACCAGTTTGAGATGGAACAAGTCTGACTGAATGATGTCAAATGCAGACTGTAAAAGCTGGAAAACCTTGGTAATGGTGTTAGCTTGACAAAAAACAATTGTATCGTCAGCATAGAGATGCAAGTAGGTGTCAGGAACGCTGTGAACTACATTACTCGTTTGAATTGTAAAAAGAGTGTGTCCTAAAACTGAGCCTTGTGGTATACCGTTAGTGATTACTTCAAATATTACTGTACTATTACTTATATATATTTAGTACTATATACTATATATACTACTATATATAGTATTATATATAATACTACATATATTGCTTCAAAAATTACTGTAAGATTATTATTGTTTGAACAGATTGTTTGAAAAAAAAGGGGCAGATAAAATAAGATTTTTTTTCTTCTTTCTGCTACCTTTCATTTTTTATACTCTGTACGTTATTGTTCATGGGATTGTTTTGTATTGTATTGTTTAAAAAATGAACAAATAAACTAAACTAAACTAAACTAAATAGCATTCAAGTAATTCAAACAAAAATGTGCAATGTTTTAGTGATCAGAATGTGTTGGAGGACGGTCTCAGTTACTACCACACCAAATTTTAGTTCCATATCTTTAAAACCGACTGAAATGAAGCTGTTTTGATGTGTTTATGGAACAGATAGCTGTGGTAGCCATGTTGAATCAAGTCGGCTCCAATTGTTAAAAGTTGAAGATGTCAACTCAGTCTGATTTGGAAAGTTTTGAATTCACCCAGTGATTCATGATATTTGGGTGACAGACAGATACACAAAAACAAAAATCAACACAAAAGTCTTCATTTATGTACTTTGTAACATGTTTCATTAGAACGTTAAAATATGTACAATAAAGTTAAACCACATTCTATGTAAATCTTTTTTTTGCAGATCTTCCAAATTTCACATCCTCTTTCTGTAAATCAGGTTTTCTTACACTTTATTTCCACATCAATGACTGCATGTCAGCAGTGTTTTGTTCAAACATGTTACACACCTTTCAAGATGACAAGACTTTGGAATGTGGATTTCCTGGTTTTGACCTAATTAGTTTGTTGCACTTTGATTGAAACAACGCAGAGGTTATGCTGAGATTAAACAGTTCTGGCACTAACAGACTTCGTCGCTGTTTGGGTCTCGTGTAAAAAATAGAAAATGAGGGCGGCTGATTTGAGCATGTTTGTTTATATCTTACTGGACTGATGAGCCAACAGTCAGTTTGTCTGAACAATAAATGCCTTGCCTGTCTTGGATAATTCTTTGAACAACCTCAGTAGGAAAAAAAAATAGTTTGATTCCAACCAGAACAATAAAGCCAGGACCATACTGGATACTCTGCAGACAAGTACATAACCGTATCTGGAGGGGCACATCTGATTGGACGATAAGAAAAAAAGCATTATTGTCAGACTGTGTTAAACACAGGCAAATTATGTCTATGGTGTTAACCAGTTCAACATTAGCAGCGTCTCCGGTTCAGCATTGGCAGCGTCTCCATAACTTCTCTTTCTGCGGCTCTTAACACAGAACTTTCGGTTACATTTCAAAATAAGAGCAACATAAATGGGTAGTGGGGTGGGCTAAATGTTTTTTTTTTTTTTAATACCTAGCCATTACATTAAAAAACTAAATCTGTTTTGGTTGTTGAATAATGTGAAAATAGTTACAATCAATTCCTAAAGAAAACTAAAGCAAGTAAAATAATAATGATATTTCAACTGGCCTTGGGACAAAGGATGTTTCTTTAACTTCACATTTTCTTGTTCAACCTTTTAAATCAGTCACTGCAGATGAGTGAATGTCAGTTTCTGTAAGATTTCTGCAACTGGACCAGGTATTTCTGCTTACTGGTTAACTTCCTCAGCTCTCTCACATTTTAATGGTCAATCCTACTACATGTTTCAGCTCCTTTCTTAGATCAGATGTCATAGAAGAGCACTTCTAAAGAGCAAATGTTGTTTTTAGCTTTTGTTTTGGGTCATTGTCTCATTACAGGACTCATGATCTTTAATTGAGACCAGACTTTTTGACAAATGGAGCAGGTTTCGCTTCAGATGCTTCATATTTCATTGTACTCAGACCACATCAACCTGTGTCAGGTGCAGCCTACAACCCAAGAACAAAAGAGAATCTTCTTGTGTTTGACAGCAGATATAACGCTGCTTCTTACAAACCTTCAATTTAAAAAAAGACCTGACGTAACTTACCTAAAGCGCCAACAAATACAGTTAGACAATCAGTGTTTGTCATCTAGAAACACCTATTCTCCAGAAATGCCCAGTTTTGGTCTGCAGAGAACCTCTTCTCGATTGGATTGCTGCCATCTTACAACATCTGCAATCTGAACCATTTTATAGCAGCTGCCACAAAACACACATTATGAACCTTAACGCCACTTTAAATTTTACATCTCGTGGTTAGTTGTCACGATTTCAAGAAGTTTGAAACAAGGTTGCAGACAGGTCTCAAGAGCTTGAAGTAAACAATTTTTTTTTTTTTTTTTAAGTTGACTGCTGAGGGAGCAAAACAAAACTAACAACATATTTCTCAAGGAGCTCAAGGACAAACACGAAGAGGGAAACCACAAATGACTGGTAAACAGCACAATGCAGAATTAACAGGACATAAGACATAAAGGGACACTAATGAGCATCAATCATAAACACCTGGGGGAAAAGACAACTGAACAGGTGAGAGCAGACAAACAACTGAGAAGTGAATGCTGGCACACAGACGAAACTGAAAGAATGAAAACAAGGTGAGTGAATCAGACACAATCATCCAGTGGTGAACCGTGACTCTAATGTAACATGTTGCCATCCATCCAACCTGTAACCTCAGAGGAACACCAGACTTGTTGTCCAATAACATCACTTGATATTCAGTTTTGCAGTAACTGTCTCACCAACTGGACAGACTTATCCTAATTTTATTCATCAAATGCGACGTCTGACATGGTGCCATTTCTTTACAGTTACTAACAACATGAGCATGCATCAGGGTTACTAACAACAACTTGAACATAAACGCCAACCACTAAACAACAGGGTCAACCCATCTGAACACAGAACCTGGAAAAGTCTGCCCACTTCTGCCCAAAGATTACCCAGCAGTCCCTTTGTCTCACCCAGTCCCTTGTGTTCAAGTGCAACATGTAATTTCAATAATACACCCTGAAATATAACAGTAAGCAACAGATCTGACTGTTTCTGTAAACTTTTTATTATGTAATGAAACATTTATCAGCATTCTGCCTGGTTACTGGTAACAGTTCACCTCCCGCAGAGCATCTGACTGAGCTCAGCCTTCTCATCTGACTGTGAAGTCCAAATTAATGAGAAAACTCCTGTTTCTGCACGGACACAAAACTTTAAAATAATCTGATTGGATAACTGTATTTTCATGAATTAAACAAAAATCTGCCTAGTAGTTCACAGAAAATAAGAAATTAGGGGAAAATAATGAGTAAAACAACATTCAAAAGAAACTGTCCAGATGACCTGACTGAACATTGTTGGATTTTCACCTGGATTATTGAGCATGAACTTTGGTGTTTTGAACCACTTTGGCAAGACTGTCTCAGAGGAGTTGATGGGGGAGAGGGTGGGCCCTGGTGGCCATCTTAGCACCAGCAAACTGTTTTTTTTCCAACTCTGGGAGTGTGCTGTTTGTGGAACTCAGTTTGTTTGGTGGCTCCTCAGATTGAAGAAGTTCTTTGGATGAAGGATGAAACCTCTCAGCAAAAAAAAAAAAACAAAACTGTTCAGATGACCAGACTGAACATTGTTGGATTTTAACCTGTATTACTGAGCATGAATTCAAAATATTTATTTATATAAAGCAAATCTTAAAATAAAATTTTAAATGTTTCATATGTGCTACATTCATAGACCTTCTGTGGTAATCACAACCACAAACAAATCTTATCAAACACAAAAAGTCTATGAACAAGCCAACTAAAAGCACAGATCCTGACAGTTGTTTATTTACATCAAATTATATCACACAACACACAACTTTTATATAAACAGCTACAAGACTGGAGTTGTTCGACTGCAATCCACTTTACTCAAACGGAGCGTATCAGTCAAGTCAAAGTCAACTCAGTTTCTCCAGCTGAGATAGAATAATAGAGATATTATTGTTTCTGCAGAACAGCTGTGAAATCATGTTTAAATCTTCACCAACATAGTATTTCACATGACTGAAAATATACAAGGATTCTTGTCCCTTGTCACGGAACGAAGAGGGGAAATTAAAAAAATACCTTCAGTTCATTGGTGAATCCGTCCATGTTGTGAGCGTGATAACTTGAAGAACAAGTGAGGCACCAACTTCCATTTTGGTATGTGGGTGCATCTAGGCATACGAAAATATCCTTTCGAAAATTGCTTTGCCACATCAAAATCCAAGATGGCTCCATCCATCCATCCATCCATCCATCCATCCATCCATCCATCCATCCATCCATCCATCATCTTCACCTTGTTCAAGAGTTGGGTTGCAGGGGCAGCATCTTGAGCAGGGAGCTCCAGACATCTTTCTACAGCCACCTCTTCCAGCTTTTCTGGAAGGACTCCAAGCTGTTCCCAGACCAGTTGAGAGATATAATAATTCAATTCAAAATCAATTCAATTTATTTATATAGGACCAAATGACTACAAAGTTGTCTCAGGGCACTTTATAGGAACATTCACATGCATAGAAAAGCCAATTAGCAAAGTTCTCTATGTAAGGAAGCCAGCAGACTTGCTGAATCTGCACTTCGTCGCAATCTCAGAGTCAGAGAGTCTTTATTGTCATTCGCACCACATGTGATACGTGTGATGAAACGAGATTATAAACACAGGGTCCCAGTTACATCCAACAACAAAAAGCAAAAGAAAAAGTAATAATATGTAAGATATGAACTAAGAAAAACATCATCTAAAAATACACTAGACACTAATAGCACAAAAACATCACTTCAAACAGCAGCACGAACATGAGTCTGTATGAGCAGATGAGCACGAATGAACACGGCAACATGAAACAGATCAGCAGCAACATAAAACAGATCAACAGCAACATGAAACAGATCAGCAGCAACATGATGTGATTTTTCACGTTCAGGGTAGAAGCTGTTCCTCAGTCTAGTGCAGGGGTCTGAAACATGTGGCTCTGGAGCCACATGTGGCTCTGGAGCCACATGTGGCTCTTTGGTCCCTCTGCAGCAGCTCTTTCAAGCTTTGACCAAAATTGATATAAAACTGAATTTTATTGATTGTTATGCAAACGACGACGACGACGACAACAACAAATTAGTTTAAACAGTTTTCCTGTCATTTCTTTTGCAAATACGTGAGCAACGAAGCAAGAACAAAGAGTAAAACATACTTTAACTTGATGCTTTATTTCTTTATATGAGGAACTGTCTGCATAGTTTATAGATTTTTTTTTTTTTTAATTATGATTTAAATTGATGATCACAATTGTCGCAGGTTGTTGCGGCTCCAGACACATTTAATGTCGTGAACGAAGGCGCAAAAATGGCTCTTTTGATCATAAAGGTTGCAGACCCCTGGTCTAGTGGTTCTGGGGCGGCCGTGGTACAGTGGTAGTGGCAGCAGACCCCCGATCGGAAGGTTGGAGGTTCGAATCCCAAGTTCCCACACCATGCGTCGTTGTGTCCCTGAGCAAGACACTTAACCCCGAGTTGCTCCCGGTGGGACTGACTGGCGCCTTGCATGGCAGCCTACTGCCACTGGTGTATGAATGTGTGTGTGAATGGGTGGATGGTGCTGTAAAGCGTTTTGGGGCCCCTCATAGGGGGCTGGAAAGCGCTACCGTATATACCGGTAAGTAAGCTCCATTTACCATTTACCATTTAATGCTCCTCAACCTCCT
>JARVGQ010000390.1:21174644-21193972 GCA_031762355.1 Hypsolebias martinsi | reverse complement strand
AATGCAGGAAATCACATCCACTTTAATCAAAATTTTGTGGAGGACGACCCCCACCCCCATCGCCTAGTTGCGTTCCGGCATCAATCGTTTTACAGATTCAGCCCTGTTACTTGGTATGACTACTGATGTTATGATTCTGTTCAGTTTTATGTAGTTTTCTGTAATCATTTGAAGAAGTGGCAATACTGTACATTGATTATGTTCATTATGTGAATAGTTAAAAGTATTAAAGTGGTTTTTGATACTGTTAATTTTCTCAAAACTTTAAGTTTTGGAAGTTGAAATTAAAAATTTTGTTAATTGTGTCTTAATGAAAATACCCCATGTTTAAAAGTATAAAAATTGTATTAACACTATTAAAGAACATGTCTCAAGTATTTTATGTTGCACAAATATTTCCATTTCATTAAAGAGACAAATTGGAGAAAATGATTTAATAAATGAGTGTTATGAGGGGTTCCCTGAACCCAAATTTATTTGAAAACCCCTGATTTAGATGCACAAATTATTCAATGATATAAAGGATAATCTACTAAATTTGATCATTTTACAAAAAAAAAAAAAAAAAAAAAAAAAGTAGTCTGTTCAGGTGCAGGTCTTATCTGGTTTGTGAAGTGGCCACAAACTGGAGGTTAACTCCTTCATTTACATGATTATTTCCAAAAGACATAAAAATAAAGGGAAAGCTTGTTGCCATATAAATATATATTAGGAATTTTATTCTATTATTGTAAAATGTTAAGGCATACATACACGTTTCCTTTACAAATGTTCACAGCAACAACACATTAGTTCAACCAGCTGAAGCAAGGCACTTTAATGGAGCCTTTTGTATTCACCATGAGTTATAACTTAAACATAGATTACATCTTTGGCACCAGAAAACAAACAAAAACAACACAGATATATAAGAGAACAAAGAAACCAACAAAATATATTAACATCTCTCACTTCAAATTGCCACTCATGTAAACATCAATTCAAAAGTAGTGGAGGACTGCAACTCAAACTGAGACACGGCATTGACCGGCAAATGCAGTGACACAAGAAAGATGAGGAGCAAGCTTAAACTAAATGTGAGGTTTTAAATGCACTTGGAAAAACACCCCCTGCTGATGAATGTTGTCCACACAAAAAACAAAACAAGATATCGCTTTAAAGTGATTAATTACTTGGGTATGACAAAGTATTTTATCACTAGAGAAGAGTGTATTGAGGCACAATTCAGTTAAATATAATGCACAATCCTTGAAACAGTAGTCTACATTCAGCAGTGTTCAGTAATCCTACATTAAGTGAGAGAAAAAATAGAAAATTCCAATCTCAGCTTACAGTCAGCTGATATGTGAAATATTTGAGCAATGGAGGAAACACTGACGAATATAACACAGTGATGGAGACAATTATTAGAGTAGCACATGCAGGCCCGTTATAGTTGACCATCTTTACACTTATGGTAGAACCAGCTACCACAGCGCAAGAGGAAATAACCAGCCCAAGAAAAGGAATCGTGTGGAGAATGTGTGCCATTTTAACAAGGCCGAGGGGTCAGACTTTAGATAGCCTTTTTCTTTAACAGGAGCATTCCCTCAGCGAGGAATGTGAGAAGATTAGCTCCAGCGTGTCATCGAAGGAGAGCAAAATGTCAGGCGGACACCATTTGAGGCCCTGGGATCTGGAAAACTGGACCCCAGTGAAACGTTGTCAATCTTCGCCCGTTTTTTAAGGAGGGAACTGAGCAGGCGGTCTGCAAGCTCTGCATTCAAACAACGTCTCCAAATCCTTCCTGAGCTGCAAGCAGGGCCCCCGAATGCATTTAAAACAAGGAGCAACTGTTAATTTAGACTGGAGCTGTCTTGTGAAACTCGATAGTCCTTTAAGACAAAGAACATGTTTATCCTGTGTATAGTTCTGAAATAGGCTCATTACTTTTAAAAATATAGCTTAAGGGATGCAGCAGTGAAGATAAACCAAACAGGACACACTAGAATATGCATGTAGTCTACAAACATGACAAAAGGAGCAGCATTTATAAATATAAATACAGTTCTAGTCACAAACAACATGCACTCTCAGCAGTCCACCTCCTGTCACATTACAAAACACTGTCCAGGTACCTAAGGGATCCCCACACCCTGTCCCGTGCAACAGTTAAAGGAAAGCTCAGCTCTCCTCAGCAACACACTGGCCTCACAATGAGTGAGTCCTCAAACGCTTTCATGGATTCTGGCCGTTGACCTTCAGTCGTATGAGCTGCAGCCGTGTCTTAAATGAGGATCTCCACCGCTTCTGTGTCCGAGCACAGCATCTTCAGCTTTGGCCTCTCCACGTGGTCTAAAGTCCCAATAAAAGGAGCAAATCAAATATAAAATGTCAGCATGTGAAGGTAAATGTTGAGCAAACAGCTCGTTTTAGTTGATCATTTTAGTTCCAACACTTTAGTATCAACAATGGTTATACTTCTTAAAAGTTTTGCCAGCAGCACTGTCGTCAAATGATTATACGTGTTTTTTTTTTATAAAGCATAACCCACCAGTGATGGCTCCTGGAACCCCCCCAGTAGCCTTCATCTTGTCAGTTTCTGCTACGACCTCCTGCTCCTCAGGGGCCTCTTCACATTGGGTGCTACTGTCTCGTTTGGGGCCCTTAGCCGCGACAAAGGACGGGGGTTTCAGCCCAGCTGCACCTGTCTGGTCATTCGAGATGCTTTCGCCTACAAATGTGGACAAAGTGAGGACACCATTTAAATGCACGCTTTCTTCCATAATTACACCCCCACAAACATTTGCCCTACCCCGTTCTTCTCATGACTATTCTGGATGGGGCTATTCTGGAGTGAGCGGTGATATGCATTCCAGTATAAAAACATGCAGCCTATTTGAGTAACACGAAAGCACCATCTCCAGCTCCCGATAGGATTTATTTAGAATGCACACATTTTGTCTGGCGACACGACCAGTTGTTGCACACTCAAATATGGCATTCAAGTTGTCAGATATGAATAGTAAAGATACTAAAACCCTTACTGTCTGCGCTGCAGGTCATGGTGGGGAAGGTGGGGACGGATCTGGCTGGACGAAGCCCCTGTCTCTCTGGCCTGCCTTGCTGCCATTTGGAGCGCTGCTGCAGGACTTTGATCACAGCGTCCTTCTCCAGGAGCTGAGCGTGAAGTACACGGATCCTGAAAGCACGAAACACATCAGGATTAAACGTTTCTGAACGAAACGCACACACTGACGGAGGCGGCCAGCCTTAAAACAAGGAGTACCTGCTCTCCATCTCCTGCTGTCTGTGACTGGATAAAGGCTGGTCTTCATTGAAGCTGCCGTTTGGTGAATGTCTGGGTGAATGATTGATGATGGTTGTATCTCTGAGAGGACAAGTTGCTGTTAGCATATTGATCCCTTTGCATCAGTGGTTTAACAATAAACAGATCTCGTGCGTCACTGTACCTCTGTGCGGCAGCAGTGGCAGCAGCATCCATTGCAAACTGTCTCATGGTGCTCTCCTCCAGGTACTTCTGCTCCCATTTGGTGATGTCTGCTTCCAGGGCAAGAACGCGCTCTTCTTTTTCCTTCAACTGCTGCTGGGACGCAGACAAACTCACTTCTGAAGCTGTGAGGTCAGCCTTCTGGTTCTGGAAGTCACGAGTAGAGACATCACAGTGTTTAAAAAACAAGTTTGGCTAATTTACCGTATTTTCCGGCGTACAAGTCGCTTTTGGCATATAATTCACATTTATTACTGGCTTCCCAGACAGTTTTCACACCTGATGGGAACAGAGGGGTCTCATCTGTGAATTAGACTATCAAAGACCTTAAGAAACCCCACTACTGTTAAGGTGTCAGGTGTGATTTGTCAATCTACATATGCATGTGTATCTTATCTCAGCCTTATAACTTGAACCCCACACTCGCTGCTCTTTGAATTGAAAAAGCTCCTCAGATGAAGAGCGAAACATCTTCTGTTACAAATGAAGTCCAGTTGTTTTTGTATTGAACCTTTTTGAAAAAGATATGAAAACACACAACTTCACTGCTACTCTACATCTGCCAGAATAAACAAAACCACGCAGCAACAACCCTGCCAGCTCTCTGAACGTGGCTGCGCTGACTGACATGATTAAACTCACGTTTTGATTCATTTGAATTTTTGAGTTTTTGGTGAGAAAAAACTTTTCTATAAAGAGGAAAAAAAAATTAAACCTTTTTTTTTTTTTTGGAATTGCGTAAACTTGAAACAAAAAGCTTTTGACAAACAATAAAAAAAGTTTCTATTATTTTGTACCCTAGAAACGTAATCTGTAAACTTTATGTGCTAAAATGATTAATTGAGAAGAAATTGTAGACTATTTTAAAGAAAACTAAAAGGAGCTACAACTGATTTGTGAAAAGCTGTTTCTTTCTTTGTTTGTACAGTATAGTAGAATATATTTTCACCTAGTGGCACAGCATGAGTATTTCAGCATTTTTGTAAGAATCTTTGAACACAGAAAAATATAATTGTTTAAAAAGTTTTAGTAATGTTGGCGAGGCCAAGGCCCTACTTTAATTATATGTACATGAACATCAGAGTCATTGATTAGAAAGTTCATGGAAGGACTGCCACGTTGCGGCCATTTTAAATTTTGATTTGACAGTAATATGTTTTGTGCATTGCTCTCGGCTATCATCACATCAAACTTCAGCTTAATATCTCTAAAAATGACTGATTTAAAGTATTTTTCCTTTTGAGCTCATGCGGCCATCTTGGATTTTTTTTTTTTTTTTTGCAATCAGTCTATTAAGGACTGTCCTCAGCTACCAGTCCACCAACTTTCAGCTGAATACCTTCAGAAGCAGCTGAGTTATAGCCATTTGAAATTAGTCTAAGAAGGTTAAGTCAGGTTCTCTGGACGGATTCTTCTCAGAGGACTTGAATTAATCTTGTTAGATTTTTCTACCTGGATTATTGAGCATCAGGACATTTGAAATTACCTCGGTGGCAGTCTTGCATTTTTAGCTTTAAATTCAGAATGTGTTGTGGACACCATCAAGTACCACCTCAGACTTCAGCTCAATATCTTGAAAATAGCTTAGTTATTGTGTTTTTTCCCTTTTAGCTAAAGCGGCCTCTTCACTCGTGGTCATGTGACCTCACTGTGGCCGTTAGAGGCTGATCAGAGCTTTGTCAGTGTTTTATCAGTTAGAAAAATGGCATCTTTGTTAGCAAACTGCATCGCCATGGTAACTAGAAATGCCAGAAAACGTATTAGCACACATCACAGTGCCGAGCCGGTCGTTTTGATATAAATTTGTGGGAGTGCACTTTGCGGTTCAGGCCACATTAAAGTTAACAGAAGAGGAAGTCCCTTCTCCAACAAGTACGTTAATGACTTTTTCCCAACCTGCTGTGCCCGGAGGCTCTTCAGCTCCTGCTCCAGCCGAGTACGCAGCCGCAGCTCCAGCACCTCCCTTTTCTCACACGCTGCCTGCAGCTGGGAGAGCGCGCTCTGCAGCCGCTCCACTTTCTTCACATACGCTCTCTTCCTGTGCAGCTCCTCTTCCAGCAGCCGGTTGCGGGTCTGCTCGGAGGCCAGAGCCTGCTCCAGCAGCTCCCTCATCCGCCGGCATTCCTCCCCGGACACACGCAGATGCTGAATCTGCCTCTCCAGATGTTCACGCTCCCGCTGCTGCTCGTCATCTAAGGCACAGAAACACAACGACATGTTCATGGAGGAGAGGTGTAGGCTTTAATGTGACCAGACAAGACACTTTATTATCCACAGGAGACTTTTTGAAACTTTAGGCTTCATGGGAGCAAAAACAAGAACGTTTAAGTTTGAAATCGACATTAAAAATAAAACTTTTGAAGTAAGCTTTTCCACCTTCACAAGGAGGCTGAACACAGGAGCATACCTGTGGAGGGAATGCAGACTTCCTCTTATCTGCTTATGCACACAAGTGTAGCTTTGTCCTGGCAAACGCTCTGGAATGCGTCTCAGGACGTAACGTAAACAAGCAGCTCAAAAATATTCCTGGCGTGGTAGTTGCGTCCAAAAAAAACATAAATGCATAAACGGCACCTTTCATGGCTGCAGCGTGGGCTAGCCTCTTCTGTGCCAACATACATGTTTATGAAAAACACTTCAAATCTAAAAAAGTATTAAATCAGTACCAGTAGGTGGTTAAAATTTTTTTAGGTTTGATGCAAAACAAAAGCAGAGGAATGCACCACCAGCTGCCTCTCGTGCCAGTGTTTTAGACTAAGATCATCATG
Organism: Hypsolebias martinsi; assembly: GCA_031762355.1. Classification (NCBI taxonomy): domain Eukaryota; kingdom Metazoa; phylum Chordata; class Actinopteri; order Cyprinodontiformes; family Rivulidae; genus Hypsolebias; species Hypsolebias martinsi. Next base: position 21,187,714 of record JARVGQ010000390.1, on the reverse strand, counting down.
TGCTGAGAAATGTTGAAGCTGTTTGATCAAACGAACATGATCTCATGTGAGATCGTGCTCAGAGTATTTGTTGTGAATGACCCTCATCTACAACCATGCTGAAGTTTTGCTCAGCACCTGTAAAACTGGCTGAAATATGGCAATTTCTTTGTTTTCTAGGGTTGATTGGCTGTGGTGGCCAACTTGAATTGAGTTAGCTCCAAACATAGTACAACCAGTTATTATTTTCTAAAAGTTTCATTAAAATCTGCCTAGTGGTTCATGATATATTTTTGCTAACAGACAGGGTTGATTTTAAACGAAGCTGCAATTTGGGGACCAGCATCGGCTACCAACACACAAAATTCCAGGTTAGCATCTGTAAAACTGACTATTTTTCAAACTGTTTTAGACAAAAAGTCAATGCCGTAATTTCCGGACTATAAGCCACTACTTTTTTCACACACTGAACACTGTAGCTTATAGAATGCTGCAACTATTTTATGATTTTTTTTTTTAAATTTTGACGGGCTAACGAGCTTCCTGCCACCAAAAAACATTTAGCCTCGTCACACCCGGGCGCTCACACAGCTGCTCAATACATGTCTCTCTTGGGGGGTGGGTCCTCGTGAAACAGTGAGATTACCTGTATAAATAAAGGTTAAAAAATCTGACCAATGAAATGACCAAACAGGTCACAGTGGACCAATGAAACCACTGGGGGGGGGGGGGGGGACCGCCCTGTGCTCCCCTCCCTCTTCCCCATTTACTGTACATATTTGTATGTATTTAATTAAAAGTTAAAAAAATCTTTCTGTGTAAATACCTCATCTTACAACATGGACACTCACGGCTTATAGACAAGTGTGGCCTATGTAAAAAAAAAAAAAAACTTTAAATTTTGTGGGCACTGATTATATTCAGGTGTGCTCAATAGTCTGGAAATTATGGTGTCAGCTGACATCTTCTGCAAGCTTTAGTAAACTCTGTCCAGTATTTCTTCAGAAATTCTGCTAACAAACACAAAGTCAAAAGCCATTTCACCAACCAACAAAGTCCATGCTCAATAATCCAGGTATACAATCCAACCATTTTCAGTCAGGTCAAGAATCAGTTTGTGTTGTGTGTTTCCTTGACTGATGAAGCCTTCTGGATGAAAGGTGAAACACTTCAGCACAAAAAAAGAAACTGTCAGATGACCTGACTGCAATATAGTGGACCATTTCACCAACATTTTGCCTTTTTGCAGTTGGCGATAATGACCAATTCCAATGGTAGAACATCCAGAAATGCACAAAATAAAATGCAAAAAAGTCGTGGAATGTAGGTCATGTTGACTGTAGCGATGGTGTTTATGTTACCAGCAGAGATTGAGACATTCTTGTCATCAGTGAGGCAGGAAACCAATCCCTGCTCAGCTATGCTCCTGCCATTGTTAGGTGCTTAATGGGGAGGTCTATTTTGACAAAATCCCATCAATTACCGTCCGGCGTGAAAGCACCAGAACAACTGCTGCAGACTCACTTTGCTCCAGGAGTTTGACAAAGACGTGCTGCCTTGGGTCTGAACACTCCGTCTCTCTGGCCGCTCGGTGTTTGACAGCTGCATCGAGCTGTTCTGTACAAGCAAACATACCACAGCGGTTACACACTCTTAATGTCACCCCGAGACGCAGGCAGCGCTGCCTCAACAGAGAAATGCCCAACATACCTCTAAGGTCTCTGTTGAAGTCATGCATCCTCTTAAGCTCCGCCTCCAGTTTATTCCTCATCGTTTTCTCTAGAGTTTCCCGCTTTGCTGAGCCTCTCATCAGCGTCTCATAAGCCTCAGAAATCTGCTGAATTTCTAGCTCCAACTAGAAAAAACAAAACAGCAAAAAGATGATTTCATTTTTTTTATCTTGTTTAGTTGTCTGGATTGTGGGTTATGCATCAGTCTGGCTAATGATTTACCGCTGCAACTGCAACTTACTGACAATCTCCGGTATCCACTGTAGATATTATGGATTTAAAACAATGAGAAACCCATGTCAAATTAAAGGCCTAGCATTCTTTGAAGGACTGAACATCCCCCCTGCCTTTCATGCCAGAGTTTTAGACTGAGATCATTTTGTTTTAGAAATGACCAAGTAATCAGTTGTAGCCGTTCATACAATGATTATTTTCTGAGAGTATATTTAAACTCTGTCCACATATTCCTAGGATATTTTGCTAACATGCAAACAGGATTGACTACAACAGTTAATGCTAAAGTTAAAGCAAATATTTATCATAACGTGTAGCATTTGGAGTAAGTGTAAAAAGTTTTCTCAGCTACAAGAGCTACACATTTTTGCACAACATACATGTAAGACTGAATTGTAGCCATTTTGTTCTACGTTCAGTTGGCTGTGGCAGATATCTTGAACGGGGCTGGTCCTAAAAGTTAATTAGCTGTTGATACACATCCAGTGATGGATTCCTGAAAGTTTCATTAATATATGTCCAGTGGTGCATGAGATGTTTTGCTTCCAGGCAGAATAGTTAGGAGCAAAGTTGTGCACAAAGTTTTGGTGCAAGCTGTTGACTTAAATGTGTTGGGAGCACATCAGCTACAACCACAACACAATTTAGCTCAATATCTGCAAAACTGACAGAGTTATAGCCATTTGGTATTTTTTGTGTAAATGGGCCATGGTGGCCATCTTGAATCAGGGAGACTCCCAAGTTAATCACTTGTGGATGAACATTTAATGAGTAATCACCAAAAAGTAAAAACAGGACATCTGGACAGATTTTTCTTGGTTGAAGCGTTCGTCAGTCTGAGGCCTGCCAACAAACTCTGTCATATAAATTTCACAGTGGTCCAAGCCAGTCTGCTGTTGAATTTCAGAAACTAGCTTTTGCCATGTAAAACAGGGTCCATCAGTCTAACAATCGATCGTCAGTGCATATCAATAAATGGTTAGAGGCCTGATGGCCGCTTGCTACTCACCGAACCAGCCTGAGGACAACCCGGCCAAAATGTTTTTTAAAAAGTCCTGGTGTAAGCCCAGTCCTCCAGGTAAATAAATCCCACAAAAGTTAAAACATGTCATCTTTTGGATGAAAGACAAAACGTTTCAACAAAGAAAAATCTGTCCTGTTTCAACTTTATTGTGATTTATTTAGCTGGATGATTGAGCTTACATCAGGACACTTAATGATGAGTACCGTATCCTGATGCATGCTCAATAATCCAGGTAGAAAAATGTAAAAAAGTTAAGTCTGGTCGAGAGGACCAGTCTTAACTTTTTAAAATGAGTACCGTACTTTCCGCCTCACAAGTCGCACCGTCATATACCTTGCATCAGTCCAAATATGTCTTATAAAGTGGAAAAAACATAAATATGTTGCTTTGCCATACAAGTTGCATCTATTATGCGTCACCGCTGACCACCCAGAAACGTGGGCCGGTTTTGTACTAAAAATCAATTGCCTGTCAAAATTGCGGCTGCGGGAGCGTACACGGGTGGACTTTAACAAGAATTTAACAAGATTAACACTTAAAAACAATTATTTGTTTGCTCGAAATTATAGCAAAGATGTGTCTCAGTCTAACTTTTCCTTATTAAATTCATTTTGACGGTCAAATCAGCTGCATTTCAAAAGCCGATATGCGGAATTAGGTGCATGCATGGGAGGACTCGCTGTGCATTTCTTCGACATTTTACAAGATAACCACTTAAAAACAATTATTTGTTTGCTCAAAAGTATAGTCAAGGTGTGTCTCAGTTGAACTTTTACTTAATAAGTGCACTTCATTGGTCAAATTATCTGCATTTCGCCTGGGTGACACAGCGAAATGAAGCTAATTTGACGGTTGCTCCACGCAAGCTGGATGAAGATGGCAGTCTATGGCAAGCTGATTGTGTCATTAGTAGGCACTTTTACCTATTACATGACACAACGGCATGCCATACTATTCGAGTGCCATCTAGAGGCTGAAAATGGTAGTGTTCAATATTTTCAATCAGAATTAAGGAAAATGGTCATATCTCAGCCAAAAACTAGTTTATAAATATGGGGGGAAAATCCATAAATTTGTCGATTCTTTATAAGTCGCAGAGAATGTAAATTATGCAAAAACAAAAAAGCCACTTATAGGTCGACAAATATGGTAGTTGTGTTGGACATCTCGACTTGGACTGATTCTAAAATATAGTTGCTGTTGAACATCCAATTATTATTTTCTGAGAATCTCTTCATGACATATTTTGCTAACAGATTAATAGGATGACTCCTACTGTAAATGCTTAAAGCTCGACTAAGTTACAGACATTCATGTGGTTTTCAAGGTCGGTTAACTGAGGTGGCCATCTTGACTTGAGCTGAGTTGTAGAGTTAATGTGTGGAACAAATTTGACACAAACAATACATTTTGTAGCTTATTGCTACACAAAACTGTTATTTTTTATTATGACAAACTTGTGAACAGAAGCCACCTCTCTGACCCATCTGAGGGCCCAACATTTTTGCTTTACTGTGTTCCAGCAGTGACCTTTGGCAGCATCACAGATCTACTTCAACCTAAATGATAGACATGCAACAAGTTTATAAGTTCCAGATGAGTCGGATGACAGCGAGCTGAGATGACCCACTGAGAGGAAACATTAAGAAAGGCCTGTGCTGTAGGAGGCGATGTAAATCACTGTTATGAGCCACACATTGCTTTGATTTAGCTATTATCAGCTAAAAAAAAAAAAGAGGCGAATCATGCCAACCTTTAGGACACACTTGGACCAAAGCTTTATCGTGGCCACAATCCTGCTGTCTCACTTCAAGACAAGTCCTGCAGCTGAACACTGCTGCCTGCACCATGTCATTACCCTCACTAAATATAGTGCTGACGTGACACCAGAACACACAACGTATATCTGAGCTTTATTTATAGGAATCTCCACCATTAAAAAGGAAAAATATGACTTTAGCCTGCCTAATTAGAACCTAAACTAGAGAAGGATGTTTTGCTAAATTGTAATTTCAGTGGAAGAAGTTACAAAAAGTGGTTCTAATTCGAGGACTTTAATTGCACACAGAAAGTGCAGTTGTGGCGAGTTTACCCACCATAAGGTAAACATGTGCTGTACATCTTATACATTAGACCCGTCCAAACCTTGATGAGCAGCTTTAAAGCTCACGTGGATTTTTTTTTTTTTTTTACTAAAGTGGACTATTTTATACAGCACTGAATGTAAAATAAACTATTAGAATGTACATAGGGTTTATCACTGGGTATACAGTATATGGCGATCACTGTGCGAGGGGCAGGGTACACCCTGGACAGGTCTCCAGTCCATCACAGGGACACATAGAGACAAACAAGACAAACAACCATTCACTCTCTCACTCACACCTAGGGAAAATTTAAAGTTACCAACCAGTCTAACATGCGTGTTTTTGGTCTGTGGGAGGAAACCGGAGTACCAGGAGAAAACCCATGCATGCACAGAGAGAACATGCAATCTCCACTCAGAAAGGCCCCCGGACCGGGACTCCATCCAGCGAACTTGCTGAGAGGCAACAGCTCTACCAATGAGCCACTGTGCCGCCCATGACTGAGCAACAAAACGTTGTAAAGCCTACTTGTAAATTAGCTTTCAGCATCTAAAACTAAAGACAAAAACACAAAATGAGACACCAATCACAAACATCTAAAAAAAAAAAAAAAATCACAGCTGGGTTTAATGGTGCCAAAATATTTTTCCTTAATAATTTTAGCAATATTTTTTCAAAGTGATTTCTTTTCAAATATTTCTAATTAAATATATGGTTTAGATTTCCTAATGTAGGGTTTTGTGCAAAAGGTTATGAGTAGTTACTATCTAACCTGTTGATGATAGCTTTTTCAGTTTGAAGAAACAGAGTTTAATTCTGACTGGATTATCGAGCTGACCAGTTAATCTGTGCAAACAATGATCTATAAATATTTACATCGCTGTCAATTTCAGATAAAATGATTTACACATACTTTTAGGGTTATTTACAACCATAAAAGCTGAAGCTTTTTCAGTGTGGCCTGAGACATTTTCTACAGGAACGTCAAAGTGATTCTGCTGAAATAATAATTTCCTGCAACATTTAAAGGTTCTAAAAATAGCGTTCACATGACTCGCTCTAAATTTTTTTCTGGTTCAAGTTGTTTTAGGAAGGCAATGATCCACATAGGTTTAGTTATGGCTCCTTCTAGCTCAGACTAGCCATCAGCTCATCAATTGGAGCAGAATCCGATTATAGTTTCTCCAGGCTGAGGTCAGTTATCTACACCACCATGGTAAATATTGGCTGTTTATAACATTTCCACAGAACTCCTCTTCTAAAGACCTGAAGTTTGTGTTTGACATGAAACTTTACCCATAATGCAGTTTGAGACATAAATCAGTTTAATAAAGGCCAGCCACAGTGTCTAACAGCTGCACTTTGTAAACTCTGATGATTTCCCCCCAAAAATTATGAAAATTAGAAATTAATAAATGAGAGATGATGAGCTCTGGAAAGAGGAGATTATCTGTAAACCCTGATGTCATTATGGCTATGCTGGGGAATATGCAGGCAGCAGGTGGTAACAGAGATGATTGATTACCTCAGCCTGTAATTGATTGATGAGAGCTGCTGCGGTAAAGACAAACAGAACGACAGCTGCTTCTTATCACTTTGTCAGGCCTTTTGTCTATCGCCTACTACAGCGTTGATTCAAGTTACACTGGTGTTATCTTCTGTGAAGTTGGGTTGTTGGAACAAAACAAAATAGAAAGGAACAACCAAATACCGACAGAATCAGGCAGACAGATGGCGGTTTTTATGATGAACAAAACCCAGGAGCTTAAGGGCATTACTGCATGTTGACAGGTTGACCTGAGAATAAAAGCAGTGGGCAAGCAAAGATTAAAATCTAAAAGCAGACAAGAGTACAGAGCCAGCAGTCATGAAAAACATGCACAAAAAATAAAAAATAAAAGTAAACAAGGCTGGCAAGTTTTTGTGAATAGGAAAAAAACAAACAGAAAAACAATACAATCTGCAAAGACTGGTAAACAGGTGAGCTGAACGGTGTGGGAACTGAATACAGTACGTATACATAAAATGAAATGAAATAAACATTTAAATAAAGTAGAGACATCTACTGGTTGAAAGGGGTACTGCAAGAGAATATGCTGGTGAATATTCTCAGACATCCAGGACATGGTAAATTCATACAAGTTCACAACAAAAACAACTGGACCTTATTTTGTAATGGAAGACGTTGACTAACAAAGACCCTAACGAACCCCTATTGTGAGGAGCGATAGGGCAATCTGCATATGTATCTAGCTTGGTTCAGCTTTATAACTCGAACCGCACACTCTCTGGTCTTTGAATTGAGAAAGCCTCTCGGATGAGAAGCGAAACGTCTTGTGTTACAAAATAAAGTCCAGTTGTTTTAGTCTTTAACTTTTTTTTTAATTTACTAACAACCAGTCTCAGCTGACTTAACAGTCGGGAAGTTGTCTGTTAGAAAAATATCTCATGAACCAGAGGACAGGTTTTAGCAAAAATCACAGAACACATTGGATGTATATCAAAAACTGATGAATATTTGATTCGCCCTCATCCAAGACGACCTCCACAGCTGATCATAATCTCAAATCACTATAAAATCCCAGTTATCAGATGTTGAGCTGAAACGTGAACACAACAGTTATGGATCTTGTGCAATTTATATCAATAAAGTACGTAATGTACTGTGAATGACTTTCAGCACACTGAGTTCATTTTAGATCAGTATCTGTAAAACTGGCAGGCTCACCTTTGAAAATACAGAAAAGGCTTAAAGTAGGAATACAGTATTCAACTGGTGGTCCGTGGGCCGGAAATGGGCCGTTGGTGACTTTAGTCTGGCCCACTTCTTTTTTTTTGGGGGGGGGGTGGGGTCTGGGATTGGGTTTTGGATTCTGTTTGTTGCATTTATGATTCAATGCAATAAAACAAATAAGTTTTAAAAGTAATATTCGGTTTATTTACATAATTACTTTAATTGTTGGATGTTCAGCCCCTGAGCTGCTCACTTTCAGAAACTGTGGCCCCCTGAGCAGTTTTATTGAATTGCCTTTAAATAAAGTCTTATATTGAGTTGGCATTATTAATTAGCTGTAGATGAAAATCTAATGAATGTTTCTGAATAGTTTTATTAAAATTTGTCATGTGGTTCATGATGATATTTAGCTAACTGGCACAAAAACTGACAAATACATTAGAAATAACTGTACGGTATGCTGAATGCAACTAAAACATCTGTGTGATGCAGAGATATTCAACAAACAGCTGGGTTATTTAGCTGTTTGACACAGATTTTCACCCATAGTTGGACCTCTATAGGCTGCAGTTCCAAGAATGCTTAAAGCTGTTTAACATTTTGCCTAAAGATGAACATCAGAACATTTTATTTTAAACTGTGCATTCTTCCTTGTCGTTATGAAAGGTATTTAAAACTTGCAGCTCCAAATGTATGTCTTATCCGTCACCTTGCAGCACCCCTTCAGTGAGTAACTCTGTTTAATTATGTGTTTTCCAGCTCAACTAAAGCTTTAAAAAGTCAGTAGACAGTAAAACGGCATTGAACTGAGTGATATTTGCTGCAGTGGTGATGCCGTCCTGCCTCACATTCCTGAAAAACAGCTGAATAACATGACTGACATACCAACCTGACAACACCTAGACGTGGCAGTGCCACGGCTCTTTGAGCTCTGTAGCATTGCCGTGGTTACATAGTTCTTGTCAGCTCAGTCAGTGAGAACACTGACAAATGCTGGGACACACCCTGAGGCACACCTTGAACGTCAAACAAGAATAGAAGCACAATTGTCTTTCCTTACAAAGAAAACTCCAGGAAGCATGGTTGGTGTAGAAAACAATTTTGCCCGACAGAACGATCTGACCGTGGCGATTTGGTGAACAAACAAGCGGCCTTCTGGTGGTGCGGAGGAGGGAGGCCTCAGACACAGAGCGAGACACGCTCGAGCTAAACTGAAAGCAGGTGACGTCCACCTGTTACAGCTGACGTCTGAGGGGTGTGCCGCTTGTGTCAGCTTCTGATTCTGCCTGAGAAAAACACAGATTAAACACCACCATCAGCCATCGTCAGCTTTTGTGTGAGTCAGGAAAATGTCTGCGGTTATGTTCGGGGTTTGATTTTATTTCAATTCTGCCAGTGGGAAGTGATGTTAAGTGGAAATGAAGAAGTCATGGGAGCTCCAGGATCTTATTCAGGCAGATCTTCTTACTGGAAGTCATCGGCTCCTTCTGTCAGGTAAAGATCTGGTGGTGATGTGTTTGTTTTGTTGGTTAAACTCAATCACAGTTGAATCTGGTTCAAGTCAAGATTAGAAATTAAGCTTGCTTCGTTACGCACAAAAAGATGTCTAACAGACCTTGTGCAAACATTTTTAAACTTCAAGCTTGTTTTTACATCAAAATTTTCACTTTATTTTTCTTTTCACCTTTTCTTTAGCCGATAAACATTTGGAACATTTTGACTTGCAAGCAGCCAAACTTTCCTGTAATCTTTGAACCTAATCTTGATCAGTAGTTTCACTGATAGTTTTTCAAAGGTTTTCTTTGAAATTTGGGTGCATTTTTCCATTAATTTCTTTTCAGGTCTTTGTACCTGATCACAAAGACGTACTTAGTGTGTAGGCTAAAAAAAAATTTTAAAAAAAGGACCTAGGCAGGTGAAGAGTATTTGAAAGTCATGTGAGGGCTGACAAAGAACCTGAGCGACACAGCATCATCTGCCGTTTGTCAGTTTTCAGATAAATAGCTTTTTGGAAATGTTCTTAACAAACTGGGTTTTGTTGAGTAGTTTCCATACATCTGATTATATAATTGGCACTATGTAGCTGCTGGTAATAAAAGAAAGACTTAAAAGCAGACTTGTGAGTCAGAGGCAAAACCAAATTCTCTTGAATAAAGACACAGAGTGCTTCAGTGGCAGGTAATCTAAAACCCAGGTGCACAAGAAGAAAAGCAAAACCTAAAAACTCACAAATACAATTCAGGTGAAACAACAGAGGATCTGGTATTAAACAAAGTAATCTGAGGAAACCTGAACCATGTACTTAAATACTTACACTTAGGTGTTAGGACCAGGTGTGGAGAGAGAGCAGAAGGTCAGAAAACTGGAAAAGACCATTGAACAAACCAATTAAAAACCAGAAGTTAACAAAAGACTGGCATTTATTGAAGAATGTGTTGAATGACTATAAACTACAGTATAACTGTTCTGGTCAAACTTTGTAAATTAAGTTTGTGCCATTGCATGCAACACTGAGAGAGCTGTTAGAGCTCTGAGTGTATGTTGCGGATGACTCTCAGCTACTACCATCTCAAACTTTAGCCCAATTTCTCAATGGATGTAGCCATTTGTGTAGTGGTTAAGGTCAACCAGCCGTGGCAGCATTCTTGACTCTAAAAGTTAATCAGTTGGAGATTTCCCTTCAGTGGTTACTTTCTGAGTTTTACTCAATCTATTCAAGAGATATTTGGCTAACAGACAGACAAACAATACGATTAAAGAACATGACTGGATTATAAACTGATCCCCAGGACAAACCAGTGTAAAATTTGTGAACCATGACACAACTCCAGAATATATTGTCTGTTTTGTGTCGGCCAACCGGGTTCATCCCTCGACTCGAGGATCCTTTCTGCTCCTGAGTGATTCGAGGGTCAGAGGTGACCTGACAAACGTTTTTCTGAAGCAGTTGGAGACTGGACTGAAACTGTGGCGAAAAAACAGCTGAAGTCCAAAGAAAAAAATGAAAAGATCTTCAGGGAGTCTGAAGATCTGTTGATCAAAATAAATTTAAGATTACAAATGAATAAATAAACACCTCTGTCTCTTTGGGAAAAAATATTTTTAAAATGAGGATCAAGTCCAGATTTTATTGCAGTGATTTTACCTTTTCTTTCCAACTCTCATTATCGTCCATCGCTAAAGGCTAAAAAACAAGAACGTTTTGTCCATGCCTTTGTGTGCTTGTTTATTGTGTTAGTAAAATATTTTTGAACCACTGAGTGGATTTTATTGATGCTTTCAGAAATAAATCTTTGCATTTCATTTGATTTATAGTTTGTCTGTAAACGGACGATTGTCAAGTCTTAACAAATATCGTACACTAAAACAAATACAGTTTAGGCTAATTTGCGTCACGATCGGGTAGTGGGTGAGACCCAAAGGCAAGCAGGACTCCAATGAAGTCATAGAAAGGTGTTTAATTTACAAAAGGAAAACAACAAACATATAATGCTGCCAGGGCAGCGATACTACATAGGAAATACTCAGAATACCAGGGCGTTAGGAGACGACAGTGAAGGTGCAGCATGACACTTAATGCTCCCCTGCCTGAGATGCAGGAGAGTTCAGTATACGTATAAAGAAGAGACATTAACCTAAATACAAACACCTGGAGACTAACTAATTATGTGCACAGGGCAGGTGCAGAGCCCTACAATTTGTAACACCAGTCCATAGACGGGCCTTTAGCTACATAAAAATGAGCAGTTTAAAATACAGTTGACAATAACAAAACATTACACTATTAAGACAATTCATAAAACATCATTAAAAAGATGGCTACAAAACTTGTTCTCCTTCAGGAACTGCTTCAGTCTTTATCTAAATTGTTTCCAGTCAAAAATGTACATCTGCAACCATTTCACTTCTGAAGTTAGCCCCTTTTAAGATTCAGTTCAATTTCATCCATCCATCCATCCATTATCTTTTACCTGCTTCTTCCATTTTGGGTCACGGGGGTCGCTGGTGCCCAAGTCCAGCAATCACTGTGCGAGGGGCGGGATACACCTTGGATGGGTCGCAAGTCCATCACAGGGACACACAGAGACAAACAAGACAAACATTCACTCTCTCACTCACACCTAGGGACAATTTAGTTACCAATAAGCCTAACATGCATGTTTTTTGGTTTGTGGAAGGAAACCAGAGTACTCAGAGGAAACCCATGCACGCACGGAGAGAACATGCAAACTCCACCCAGAAAGGCCCCCGGACCGGGTTTTGAACAGATAACCTTTTCGCTGAGAGGCAGCAGCTCTACCAGTTGCGCCACCGTGCTGCTCAGTTCAATTCAGTTCAGTTTATTTAAATAGCGCCGTTAAAACAGACGTCATCTCAGGGCACTGAACTGAAACATTCATATATAAAAATACATAAAAAGTTAACATTATTTATCTGACGAGCAGAATGCTTTGAATTTAACTCCTTGACAAAACTCTCATCTTGACCAAGCATGAAGGCGACAGTGGGAAAAAAAAAAAACTCCCTCATGAAGAAGAAACCTTTAACAGAACAAGGTTCAGGACAAGCGGCCAGCTGCTTTGACTGGCTGGGTTTGAGAGAAACTGGAAGGAGGAACAGATACACAATGGCAGGTCAAAAAATCACATGTTAAGAAAGACCTAGTATCAAATGAAAATTATTCAATGTTAACTAGTCATTTAAGGAAATGAGATCAATTTGTCCTTCAGTAGTCTAAGCCTATAGAAACATAACAAGCCAACTCTAACTATACAATTTATCAAAAAGGAAAGTCTTAAGACAAGTCTTAAAACTGGACAACGTGTCGGTCTTACAGACAGAAAATGGAAGTTGGTTCCACAAGAGAGGAGCCTGATAACTGAAAGATCTTCCTCCCATTCTGCTTTTGGAAGCTCTAGGGACCACAAGTAAACCTGCAGTCTGAAAGTGAAGTGGTCTGTTAGGAATTTATGGAACAACAAGATCTGTAACATAAAATGGAGCTAGGATGTTGAGAGCTTTGTAGGTTAGACGTAAGATTTTGAATTAAATTCTGGACTTGACAGGGACCCAGTGGAGAGAAGCTAAAACTGGAGAGACATGCTTGTAGTCTAAGTAGCTGATTGGATTCATTGGGTTTCATGGACACATAGAACTGTGTATCATCAGCATAACAATGAAAATGTATGCCATGCTGTTTAATAGTTTAGTTTAGTTTAGTTTATTTGTTCATTTTACGTTCAGTATAAAATATAACATTTACATACAGTAAGAAAGAAAAG